>CM067360.1:17052585-17102981 GCA_034401795.1 Chaetoderma sp. LZ-2023a | reverse complement strand
AAGACTATTTTTAAACATTTATCACAAGAATAACAGATACGGTAAATGAGCCTGCCATTCCAGTAATAAATTGTCAAGAAATACTCATCTCTAAGTCTGCAAATGAACTATGAGAAGAAAATGAGAAAAGAAAATTCTTGAATAAAGTTTATGGTTAGCGCAAGGTGGTTGGTAGAATATGTTGAGGTGGGGACTGGGGAGAGTTGCTCAGTTACTAGGTAAGACAACAATGTATATAAAATAATCGAAATCCTTTTCGGTGTGTGTAGTTGGCAGTAGGTACATGTATATTAATATTGGGTTTTGCATTAGCTAGGGTTGGGCGATATTGCTCAAGGCATGACGATATCGGTATCTCATTAAAATACCGCGGTATCACGATATATCGTCATTTGGGTGGGGTGTGGAGTTAGGGTGTAAACAAAGAATAACATGTGTTTCAAATTGGTGGTGTCTACAAGTTATTTTGATTAAATTTGTTGCATTGAAACCGTAAATTGAGATCGCCATGATTGCCATTTCCGCATATTTAATACACGAAATTCCACACTGACACCCTTCAATATACAGTTTAAAACAACGAATGTAATGCAACTAACCGTATTCATCACAAATAAGAAAAATAAAGGATTTTCTTCTGTTCTTGTGTTGTATTTTGTGTTATCTTTACCTCACGACAACTGTCAAAAGATTGAGCAAGGAATACGCATTAACTTCATTGCGCGGAAAGGAATTCAGCAGAGCGAAATCTGATTGGCCGCCGTATCATACTTGAGCCAATCAGAATTCACACTGCAGAATTCCTACAGCTGTTATCACGCCCACCGCTAGCGAAGACGATGCAAATTAATAAAATAACACTGTATGATTTTGAATGAGAACCAGCGTGAAGACTGGAAACAATTATATCAGATTTTATTTGGTCTGTAATATTAAATACTAATTTGTCCCATTGTAGACCTATTCAAATTTGCTCACTACTTAGCGGTCCTATCCATTAAGGCGGGATGTGTGAAGTTAACCCAGTTAACACTGCAACCAAAACTGCCACAACAGACCGGACTGGAAATAATTAGGCCTAAATTATTTATTTTAAGGCTGTTTCTCACTTAGAATAAATCTGTAATGTTATATGTGGAATGAATTTTGATCCGATTCGTTTAAAAATGCTAAATATATTGTATAAAGTTACATAAAAACTTATAACGATAAAGCAAGAGATTAACTTCCCCCTCACCCACCGTTCCAAGCTGTGGTATTGATAAGGGATTAAGTGTGTGTGGTTTCCTATCGACCTAAAATGTTTTAAAGTTTAAATCTTTCACGGTCAGAAGAATGTTTAACCATGCAGATCAATGACTAATGGATAAATAGCCTGACCTGTAGTAATGACGTCATCATATTGGAATGTGGGTAGTGCAAATAGTATTCCCCACTGACTAATACTCAGACTGAGGCAAGAAAAAACATGGCGTCGTCTATTTATGTAATTATGAAAAGTGAACAACAAAGGATTATTTTGGAGTTTATTAAGTTTTTATTACCTTAGACAAAGACTGGATTATTACTTAAAGACTATTACTGGACTGAATAGAGGTAAGAGTATGACATTTCTAACTTAGTTATTTATATTATGCTCACAGCTAAAAGTGCAATATCGTCCTGTCGGTATTGACGATTTTTCGAAATTATGACGATTTCGGTATTGGTATTCGGCATATCGCGATATTGACGATAATATCGAAAATTCGCCCAACCCTAGCATTAGCCACTAATTATTAACTAGTAGTAACAAGAGCTTGGGGCCTGGGGCGAACACTTGAAACATTTGCATTAAATCAGATGGCCACTGGAAAAATTGACCAATCAAAATTCTGTATGCAAGCCCTGAAGCCTATACATGTACCCGTAGCATTTTGACAATTTCCTGTAGATTTGTCAGTCAAAATTCTGAATGGATAATCTAGAATCTACCACCATAGAATAGGTCTAACCAAATTTGGTTGAAATATGTCAAGTAGATTAAACGAAATCAAGGATTTCTTTTTTCACGAGAGAGTTGATACTTACCTCCCTAATACTTTTGATATTGCTAAATATTGGCTTTCACTCAATAAACACTCAGATTAAAACAGTTAGGTGCCCCTACTGGGCAGGGAGTCAGAGCGTAGTCTGGCGGATGCCAGCCCCACCACCGCGCATGCGCAGACTAGCACTTCCTCTGACTAATTTATTGGCTGATACACATGCAACTATAAAGAGCCTGAAGACCGAGCCTCTGTGGGGTGGAGAGGCCGGGTCCGTATCTAGGGAGGTAAGTATCAACTCTCTCGTGAAAAAAGAAATCCTTGATTTCGTTTATTTCACATCAAGAGTATACTTACCTCCCTAATACTTTTGATATTGCCAGAATTCGACAGTGAATTCGGCGGGAGGGAGGCGAGGTCAAAAGACCAGCTCATCCCTATACGCTTTTCTGCGTTTAAGGCACTTAAACTTCTGAAACTGTATGAAAAACAGTCAGGATTTGACTAACCATCGGATAACACCCCCGATGTATGAGAGATGACCGAATGTCATATGCGCTCCCCCCCCTCCTTCCTGGGAGGAAGAGTCGAATGACCTCAATGTCCTATACGCTCTCTACGTACAAGTGCCATGTACTACAGGACAGAGACGAAAAGCTCCATTTTCGTATACTCTCAACAATGAACCACATAAATACACAAAACCATCATCATATAAATAACGGGTAACGTGACAAGACAATCAACAATGGACAACACATACACAAGACTGACCTTGTTGAAATGGCTGCTGACATCCTCTTCCCATTGGTGAAGATCGATGCAGTCCCAAATTAGTGGTTTCCATAAATTAATTGTGAAATATATAAGCAATGAGGAAACCCCATCAAAAATATATATGCCTAGTTATTTTTTCAAAATCGACAAGGCGAGAGGATTAGAGGTGTCACGGAGATAATGGTCTGTAAAACTTGACTCACAGTGCCACTGAGCCACCGACATAATATCATCCACAGGGACCCCATTAAATAGGGCAGTGGATGTCACTACGCCGCGGACACTGTGAGCCTTGGCCACGTCAACCTGCTTCCCGGTGGCGGATTTATGGCAAAACTGAATGCATTCTACAATCCACCTGGAAATGGTGTCCTTAGAAGCCCTGCCATGGGGTTCAATATATGACAACCATAACGCTGACTGATCGGTGCGCCACTCCGCCGTACGTTGTTTGTACCGGCGAAGCGCCCGGACAGGACACCATGCTTTAGAATTAGGATCATATCTAGTTAAAGCAGGCAAAATAATAGGTTGACCTGGATATTTCAACGACTGATTTTTAGCCAAGAAATTAATCCTAGGTAGCAGCTTAAGGCCTTCCCCTGAAACCACAAAACGGTCATCCTCGGCTGATAAGGCATGAATCTCACTCCTACGCCTAGCCGAGGCCGCAGCAATTAAAAACACAGTCTTCAGTGTTAATAGTTTCATAGAAATGGAACTAAGTGGTTCAAACGGCTTATCACCTAGTACTTGAAGCACTAGCGATAAACTCCAAGACGGAATCACCGGTGGATTCCTTGGTCTTAGATTGCCCATGCCTTTAATTAATACATTTAATGTATTCACTTCATCACTTCCCCTCTTAGCCAAGCAAGGAATAACAGACATTAAAGCTGACTTATAACCAGCAATAGAGTTAGGCTTGAGGCTATAGGCATCATAAAGGTGACAGAGGAAATCAGCTACTATCTGAATAGATGCATCCATTGGATCAATACATCTTTTTGAGCACCATTCTGCAAATCTGTTGATTTTATAATTATATGCTCTGGAGGTTGACCCCCTCCTGGCTTTGGCCATAAACATGGCTGCTTGCTCAGAAAAGCCCTCCTTAATTCTAGATTCCTTGACAACATCCACGCAGTCAATCTGAACATTGACGGATTGTTGTGAAGGGCCTTGCCCTGGAAGATAATATCGTCCATCAGAGGCAGAGGAACCGGATTGCAGACCAGAAGGTCCAGCAGATCCGTATACCATGATCGGCTTGGCCAATCCGGGGCGATCAGAAGCACTTGGCATTCCTCTTGTCTGATTTTCTGAAGAATTTTTGGAATCAGGATTGCTGGAGGGAATGCGTATGCATACATTCTCCCCCAGCTGATAGCTAACGCATCTGTTGCGAAAGCGCTTGGATCCGGAATCGGAGAGACGTACGTCGTCATCTTCGCATTCTTCTTCGTTGCGAACAAATCGATGTTGGGTTTCCCCCAATGGTCGAACAGACGATCCGCCACACATTGATTTAGTTGCCATTCCGTGGGTAAAACACTCATCCTTCGGCTCAATGAGTCTGCTAGCAGGTTTAACCTTCCCGGAATATGAACTGCTTTCAAGGTAATCTGGTGATCCAGACACCAACAAAGCAGTTTCCATGTCATCATACAGAGACTGGGCGACTTCGTTCCGCCCTGGCGGTTTATGTAAGTCACAACTGTTGAGTTGTCTGAACGAATAAGAACAATCTTGCCCTGAACTTTCTGTAAGAAATGTTCCAGGCCCAGGACTACTGCTCTTAGCTCCAGTAGATTTATATGTTCCTTTGACTGTTCCAGATTCCAAAGCCCTGATATCGTGGATTCTTCCAGGCAAGCTCCCCAACCCTCCATCGATGCATCTGTATACACAGTCACCTGAGGGTGGGGAGGGGTTAGCATAACCCCCACCAAGAGATTCTCTGTGTCCAACCACCATTGCAGGTGATGAATCAGAGGCGCCAACACTGACACATTCGAGTCCAGCGAACCTGTACTCTGGGTCCATTGTGTCATGAGAAATAACTGGATCGGCCGCCTGCGTAAGGCGGCCTGAGGAATGACTGGTTCCAATGAAACCATCAACCCCAGCATTCTCAAGTAAACCCGTGCCAGGACATGACGACTGTCGCACACTGACTGAATTAATGAGATGAGTTTCTGAACTCTCTCCTGAGTAGGATAAACATATCCTGTCTCTAGATCGAAGAACATCCCCAGGTAAACAAACTTCTGGGATGGAGTCAGCTCTGATTTTGGGAAATTGATCATCCAGCCTAAGTCTGTGAGAGTTTTCAAAACAATCTCCAGACTGGCCGACAAACTTTCCCGGGTGTGCGCTTTCAACAGCCAGTCGTCTATGTACGTGTGGACTGCTATGCTTCTCCTGCGGAGGTATGCGGTGATCGCAAGAACCACACGGGTGAAAACCCGAGGAGCCGTGGAAATTCCGAAGGGTAGCACCCTGAATTCCCACTGTCTGCCATGGAATGCAAATCTCAGGAAGCGACGGAAACTCCTGTGTATGGGGATGTGGAAATAAGCGTCCTTCAAATCTATCGACGCTGTCCACATTCCCCTCTCTAACCCCGCCAACACCGAGCGCACAGTCTCCATCTTGAAACTGGGCGTCTCTATGAACTTGTTCAATGGCTTGAGGTTGAGAATTGGTCTCCACCCTCCGGTGTTCTTTGTTACTAAGAACAGGGTTGAATAGAAGCCCGGACACCTCTGTGCCGGCTGAATAGCTCCTTTTTGTATGAGGGAATTTATTTCCTCCTCGATACACAACCTTTGATCTGGATCTCTCGGATTTGGAGTCCAGATCGACACTAGAGACAGTCGCGATGGCGGGCCTGTCATCCAATCGGGATGATACCCGACTGAAAGCCATCGCAAGACTAAACGGTCCTGAGTTAACCGTTCCCACTCTTGCATGTGGTCGGCTAATCGGCCTCCCATCGGTCCACCTAGGGATAGAGGTGGACATAAGGAGTGCAAGAGCGGCACTGTCTCCTTTGCCAGAAACACCGGCGCGGTTCTCACCGCGGTAACCGTCCCATCAGGAACGATTACCCCGCCCAGATCCTCACGCGCCACGACCAGCACCGCGCGCACCACGGTGCGCGGGCGGCTGCCTGGCTGACTGCGCCTGAGGAGCCTGCGCCCCCCTCGCTGCTGGCCGAATCGCACGCGGCCGAGGCCGGCGCTGCGATGGTGGTTGGCCTCTGACCTGGCCACTACCACCTCGAACCTGCAGGGGACGATACGCAGGGGGTGCAGCGCGAACGTTGGCACGACGAAGCACCTCAAACTGTTCGCGCAGCGCCCTCTGGTTATTGACCAGAGTAACCGTCTCCTGGAGGTGTCTACATCCCTCACCTCCAAAGAGACCAGGACCTGTCATAGGCGTACGTAGTAGCCTATTGTAGAGGTCCTGGGACGGGCACAGATTATCCAAGGCAAAAGTGCGCCTTGCCCGGACACTCCTGGTCACCGCCCGCGTCATACAGTCCAGAGCCAGGTTGATACCATCCTGGATGGCTCGCTGGACTGTGACCGGACTTGGCTGGCGCGATGCGGATGCTGTTACTACCCCTTGTAACAGCTGGGAGACGTGGGACAGAGTGGCAATCGAAGCCCTCCCACTCCTCCGCATCACGCAACGCGGCATTTGCCGAACGCAACGCGTTCGAGCACAAGACTCCCGTGTCAGAACGGGAGCCTGGCCGCGCATCCTCACCCAAAGCCGCGCGGTCATCCACGCTCGGCTTTGGTACCACACCGTACCGCTGGTAGTCCAGGGGCACGATGCGGCAACGCCTGGCCACCTCGCGCGGGGCCTTAGCGAGACGTCCACTCGACTTAATGGACGTCTCCGCCGCCTCGAACATGTCAACGACATGCTCTGCCAGCGGCAGAGAAGGCATAGCGTTAGCAGTAGGCTTACCAGCTAACCACGGCCTGTGTTCACGCTGGCTAGCCGACTGCTCCACGGGCAGATCTGGTCTAACACTCACCAGCCACTGGCAAGCGTCAGACCAATCCTCCTCCGTGGCTAGTTGCGAGCGCTCTACAAGACGGGGGCCTTCGTCTTCCTCCTGAGCACAAGCAACAGAGCGTGACGGCGGATACGCTGATATCCCTGGCAAGCCAGGGAGAGCATGCGGGCCTGATAATACCGGCATGCTAATCTCACTGGTTTGACCAGGAGCAAGCGCCGTGGTAGAGCGCGGGGCATATACCGCCCCACCACGGCCCCGGCCAGCACCAGCTACACTCTCGGCAAGCCGAGGTATGCGGTACCGCTGGCCTTCAGCGCCCAGGGCCACAGTCTGAACCGTGGATTCTACTCCTGGGAGAGTAGAACCGTGGAAAAAGGCGCCTGTATTCCCCACGAGGGGCGCACAAATGTCATATTCCATGGCCACGTCTTCAGACGGCGACCCTAACAGGTAATCATCATCCTCCTGGCCAGAAAGATTAGACTCCGGGTCAGCAAAGAGAGCTAACCCGGACTGGCCAGGGAAGGCGCCATACGAGGTACTGGCAGCCGCGGTGTGCGGATACCCCTGGACTGATGAGCAGCCCGCGGGTTCCAACGACGACCGTCCACGGTCCCTATTGGGCGCGGCAATAAGCCTGCTGCCAGGGCCGTGGAACACCCCCTCTAATGGGGCCACCTCTGAATCTTCAAACAACGGAAGCGTACTAAGGAACGTTGATTCAGAGGTGGGGATTACCTGCTCCGAAGCAGATGATGAGGTCAATAAAGGATTTGGTCCAGGAAGCATGCCACGAAGCAACTCTGGAACCAAATCCTTGATTGTCCTCCTCATCTCTCCCAACATCTCGGTCCGGAAGGCCTCCATGTCCACCGCGGACGAGGCCTTCCTCTTACCCTTCTTACTTACGACCTCTTTTTTCAGCTTCTTTTTCTCCTCCTCCAACTTGTCCTTCGCCTGCAAGCACAAGAATTCGGACATTAGCTCGCCCCCCCCAGTGCTTACATATCTCGCAATTAAGCAAGGGACCACAGGGGCTACACTGAAAACATAGATGAGGGCCAAACTTGTCCCTCAAAAATCGTCCACAGGACGCACAACCAGGTCTCTGAAAAAGGCCAAAGGACGAGGAGTATGAGCAAACTAGTTACGCTTAGAAACTAACCAACTCAAGAGAAGGAAATGATCATAAAGATCATAATTTTTATGAGAAACCAGCTTCGGACAACTTTAATTGTAATTAAAGAGCAAAGCTGATTATGACGTCATTAATCCTATGACAGGACAAAATCGATCCCAACAAACATCCCAGTGCAAGGACGAATTGTATCTCTAACCAGAACATGTGCAGAATGGACATTTCGACTACACAAGCATCAGATAAATACTGATAACAATGGCAAATAGTGTTAATTATCTCCCTTTCTCATATCAATAATTAATACCTGACACCTTGTCTAGACAAACCATCCAACCTGATGAACTGGAGAACTCCACCATTGAACGCCTCTTAACTCTCTCCACCTCAAGGGGAAGGAATTGGATCAAGAGGGCAAAGTGAGAAGACCTTTATAATAGGCCTCCAACTCACTGGGCATAGAATTTTTGGTTAGATAACCTAACAGTATTAGTAGGAAATGGAACCATGGTGGAGAGACACAAACCCTCTGCTGCTGTCATGTCCTTATTTCTCCTTCACACAGACCTGTGGACATAAACACAAAGAGAGATTAGTCTTGTATAGCACCTAGTTGAAAAAACCCAACTAATTAAGGCGCTTATCACGTTTAGCGAGAGTCCCGGAAACACATTACAACGGGACAAAACTCGCTAATTTTACTAGAAGTCACCTGATTTAAAGGTCCAAGGCCCTCCTGTGGCGAAGTCACTCTCTCAGCCATCTTTGTCAGGTGAAACGTCTATTAAATATGTCTTAAAAAGCTTTGAAAAGCGTAAAGAAAGATCCTATCATGAAAGCATGTGTTGTCTCTCAGCCAATAAATTAGCAAAGAGGAAGTGCTAGTCTGCGCATGCGCGGTGGTGGGGCTGGCATCCGCCAGACTACGCTCTGACTCCCTGCCCAGTAGGGGCACCTAACTGTTTTAATCTGAGTGTTTATTGAGTGAAAGCCAATATTTAGCAATATCAAAAGTATTAGGGAGGTAAGTATACTCTTGATGTGAAAATGGAGGAGTAACATTTTGACAATTTCCGGTACATTTTTCAAAAAAATTTCATTGAAAAAATTGATCAATCAAAATTCTGAATATAATTTCTAGAGCCTACCGCCATACAATCCGTCAGATTTAGATGAAATATGTCGAGTAGCTAAGTCTGTAGTACAAGTTTGACCATTTGCGGTAAATTTGTCATAAAAACTCAGATTTTCACCCCAAAAATTTATCAATCAAAATTCTGAATAGAAGTTCTAGAACGTACCACCTTAGAGTCGGTTTAGCCAAATTTGGTTGAAATATGTGAGTAGTTAAGGAGTAGCATTTTGGCAATTTCCGGCAAATTCTTAATAAAATGTAAGATTGTCACCCAAAAAATCAGAATTGTGAAAAAACTGTCTGGAAGGTACCAGCATAGGATCCTTCCAGCCAAATTTAGATGACCGTTAAGGAGAAAACACGATTTGATGACTGGCCACCATGGCATAAGCCCACTTTCCCGAGCAAGAGCTAATAATGGGTCTGGAATTTTGAAATATAAGTCTGGAAAAGGTCTGGAATTTTATTTTGCCCAAGGTGTATGAACCCTGCATTTAACACTCAAGTCGGTTTTAAATGGCTTTTTCGGTGTTTTTGAAAAATGTACATTTGCAGACCATGAGAAGACTATTTTTGAAAATTTACCACTTGAATGACTGGCTCGGTAACTGAGCCGTTGAAAAACAGTTTGCTCAGCAAATGAACATTTTCTTCAAGAAAGTTTTCTTTAAATTTGAGGCTTAAAGGGTCAAACAACTTTCAAAGATATACATGATATTGTTTATGTATACATGATGCTTCTAGGCACAGCAGACACCAATTCCTTATGACAGTGATCATATTGCAATAACCTACACGGCTCTCCTCACTTTGTTTATGTATACATGATGCTTCCAGGCACGGCAGACACCAATTCCCCATGACAGTGATCATATTGCAATAACCTACACGGCTCTCTTCACTTTGTTTATGTATACATGATGCTTCCAGGCATGGCAGACACCAATTCCTCATGACAGTGGTCATATTGCAATAACCTACACGGCTCTCCTCACTTTGTTTATGTATACATGATGCTTCTAGGCATGGCAGACACCAATTCCCTATGACAGTGGTCATATTGCAATAACCTACACGGCTCTTCACTTTGTTTATGTATACATGATGCTTCCAGGCACGGCAGACACCAATTCCCTATGACAGTGATCATATTGCAATGACCTACACGGCTCTCTTCACTTTGTTTATGTATACATGATGCTTCCAGGCACGGCAGACACCAATTCCCCATGACAGTGATCATATTGCAATAACCTACACGGCTCTCTTCACTTTGTTTATGTATACATGATGGTTTCAGGCACGGCAGACACCAATTCCCTATGACAGTGATCATATTGCAATGACCTACACGGCTCTCTTCACTTTGTTTATGTATACATGATGCTTCCAGGCACGGCAGACACCAATTCCCTATGACAGTGATCATATTGCAATGACCTACACGGCTCTCCTCACTTTGTTTATGTATACATGATGCTTCCAGGCACGGCAGACACCAATTCCCCATGACAGTGATCATATTGCAATAACCTACATGGCTCTCTTCACTTTGTTTATGTATACATGATGGTTTCAGGCACGGCAGACACCAATTCCCTATGACAGTGGTCATATTGCAATAACCTACACGGCTCTCTTCACTTTGTTTATGTATACATGATGGTTTCAGGCATGGCAGACACCAATTCCCTATGACAGTGGTCATATTGCAATAACCTACACGGCTCTCTTCACTTTGTTTATGTATACATGATGGTTTCAGGCACGGCAGACACCAATTCCCTATGACAGTGGTCATATTGCAATAACCTACACGGCTCTCTTCACTTTGTTTATGTATACATGATGTTTTCAGGCACGGCAGACACCAATTCCCTATGACGGTGGTCATATTGCAATAACCTACACGGCTCTCTTCACTTTGTTTATGTATACATGATGTTTTCAGGCACGGCAGACACCAATTCCCTATGACAGTGGTCATATTGCAATGACCTACACGGCTCTCCTCACATTGCTCATCTTAGGGGATGACCTCTCCAGAGTGGACAAACGAGCGGTATTGGCTGGTTTACGTAAACTACAGCTAAAAGATGGCAGGTGAGATTCTTGTAATACTTGCTTCTCAAAATCAGGTCTTTATTATTTATAACATAATATGTTTGTTTACTTTAGTCTTATTGAAATTTGCTGGAAAGACATATACCAATTTAGGAATCAAAATCTAGTATGAAACAGAAACAGCTTTCTACTTCGAATAATACTTACCAGATGTACTATTATGATAATGTCTATTATCTAGTCTAGCTCAAAATAAACAATTAAAACTCCGCACTCTCCTGTTCCTGCCCATACTGTGTCCGGGAATTACCATAGCCGCAGGTACCGAGTCAATTCCCAATCACAGACAGATTCGTCTATTTTGCGACTTTGTCAAGTCACGTTTTTTATAGCTCGTAAATTTTCAATTTGACTTCAAGCGTTGTTTGGAGTGCGTCTTCTGTGGCATCATGGAGGATAAAGGGAAATCATCACAGGGGCAGGTTGTATCAATCTAGAATTTATACATTCGTGCCATAATGACTGTTTGAAATTTCCTTAAATTGGCACATTATTCTAAAATGGTAGCCATTGTTGGAGTCGCCCGGTACCCGTTAGCTTATTAGTGTTAATCCGGGTACTCGGTTCTTTCTCTCTGCGACTCGGTTCTTTCTAAGATGGATGCGTTCTTAGCCAAGATGGCGGCGCCCATGATGTTTATTCCGCTTGGCTTCGCGTGTCTATGCACTCTATTTATGCCAATTTTTAGCTCTCGCTTCATTGTCGAGGGTGTTTGTAGCGATCAGCGTTTGAATTCTTGGCTGTTTTAACGTTAGTTAACGTCCAAGTTGTGTTTTTAAATTTTTCACTTAAAAAAGTTTCAAATATTTCCTGCCTGAAGCTTGATTATCATTAATTGAGAGAAAGTTAATGTTTTCCTGGTAATTCAATTTTACTATCAAGTCTATATTGTGTGTATTGTTCGTCATCAGTCATGTGCAGCGTTTTAATTCTTCTTTGTGTTCGCAGAAAGCCAAGAACCAGGACACGCTCTGTCAAAAGTGCAACAGGTTCATGAAGCGTAAATACTCTGGTCATCACTGTGTAGCTTGCGCAAAGTTTAAAGTGGGAAGCCCATGTGATGTGTGCGCCAAGTGGTCATCGGAGATGGTGGCAGAATTTGATCGTGATCGACGTGCGCGCTTGGAGAGGATCGCGAGGGACAAGGCGGCCAAGCTGGATCAGGCGTCGTTGAGAGGACTGGAAGGTCGTCTGAATACTCGCATGGATTCCGCACTGGGTGTATGGGCGGCCCAGTTCAAGGCAATGTTCGACTCATTGCAGTCCACGGTCCCGTCGATGCAGGCTGGTGCAGGGCAACCTTTAGGTGGTCCGGCTAGTTCTGCGGAGGGACAAGCACCTGCCCCTTCTCTGTCCTTGGCTCAAGAGCCGACGGTGGAGGAGGAAGATCTACTTACGGAAGATTCTGGCATGCCGGATATTTCGATGACGGCTATGACCAGTACTTCCCAGGGGTCTCCCTCGGGGTTTGTACGGGTTTGCCAAGCGGATGGTGATGTCGACGTTCCGTCGGGCGTCTTCCATCCGGGTTTTGTGCAACCTGAGGTGTCGGTGGAGCCGTGTTTTGCGGTTTCTACCAGCATCCCGGTGGCGTTAGGTGCGGCTCCTATCGGAATGCCGTCACCTGCCGTAGGCAAGCCGATCGTGGTCCCGCCTCCCGTGCTGGAGCCGATGGACCGCGGGGAATCCGTGTCTGGCGATTCGTTGGACACCGGTGCCGCTGGTAGTCGGGCTATGGATGCGCCCTATGTTGGTAGAGGTGCGTCTCATAGCTCTCAGCATGGATCGTCGGTGGCCTTCTCATCCAAGGGAGAGAGGGAAGATGAGAACGGAAGTTCTTTAATGGACGAATCCGTTTTCTGCACCGAAGCTGAATGGGTGCAGGTCCTTGGCTGGATGTCCGACCGTCTCGGGTTGGCATCTGATCTTGGATCTCAGCGCGATCCGGCGATGGAACGGATGTCAGAGCGAGCGGCTAATGCTCTGTCAAGTGACTCTTCTGCCATGCCGACACTCCCGTTTGACAGGCAGACAGCCGACATGCTGGAAGTTGCGGCATACCATCTGGTTCAGCTGGAGTATGCACTGCCCAAAGCCCCGAAGGGGGTAAGGAGTAGGGTCCATTTTCCGGAGCAGGCCTACCATCAGTATGCCCGGGTTCCACGGCTTTCCGTCGGGGAGCGAGAGGCGCTGAACAGGCCGTTGGCTGGGAAGTCTAAGGGGCATTCTCGTCCTTTGGTTTCCCAGACCAATAAAGATCCGTTTAATGAGCTTACGCTCATTGAAGATGCGGCGAGGGCAGCCATGGCTGCGCTCTCGCATGGATATACCCTCCTGCATGGTATGCTGACCAGCACGGCGGAGGGTGGGCAGGTGCTAGAGGCTGCTCCCGGAGTTATTCGGGACACCATGCGCCTGTCTCAAAATTTCCTGGCCAGGGTGATCACCAGGACATTGGCAGAGCGATGGAGAATGGTTCTCGATTGCGTAGAACCAGGACCGGAGATGAGGGCTGCGTTGTCGTCTGCACCTTTCATCGGTCCAGGCTTGTTCGGCGGCTCGGCACGACAAGGTCGCATCAATGGTTGCAGAGCAGGAGGTAGTCGGCAAGTCGTGGAAGTCTACTAAGAGGACACAGCCACAGCAGTCCTACAGGCAACATCACCAGGAGCAGCAGAGACAGCGTCCAAGATCGCCGTTCGGTCCTTCAGGTTGTGATGCTCATCGGCCATCCGACTCTCAAGGACCTGGCCGTTCATCTTCGTACAAATCCTCTAATAAGAGGCCGTCTGAAGATGACAGGAAGGGTGGCGGTTCGGGCCGCGGCTGTTACCGTAAGGATAACCGTGGCGGCGGTTCCGGACCGTCATATTCCAAGAAGCCGCGGGGCGGCCGTGGGTGTCGGTCCTGATGGGATTCCGGCGGAACCAGTTCCGGTGACGTCAGGAACGAATGGAGTCGAGAATCTTCACCCAAGCGATTTAGCGTCTTCACGTGCAATCTTGACCGCCAGCTGTGTGCAGATTCCTTCCGTCGGAGGCAGACTTCAACAGTTCTTAAGCCAATGGGAACAGGTCGTGCGAGATTGTTTAGTCTGTCAGTGGATAAAAAACGGCTACAAACCGGACTGGCTCATCCATCAATCGTTAGTTCCGTTAACATCGACTCCAATATGGACTCCCGTTCCAAGGGAATCCGATCGTCTAGATGCCATTTGCTCGGAAATAGAATCACTTCATCAGAAGAATGCGATTCATCTAGTCCGCAATCAGTCATCTCTAGGCTTCTATTCGATGATGTTCCTCGTTCCGAAAAGTACCGGAGGATGGAGACCAATTCTCAATCTCAAACCGTTGAACAAATTTATTCTCTCTCCGAAATTTCAGATGGAGACTGTAGCAGCGGTAATGACAGGGCTGAGAAAAGGCATGTGGGCAGTGCCGATAGATTTGAAGGATGCTTATTTTCATATTCCAATGTCAATTCCTTTTCAGAAATACCTTCGCTTTGCATTCCAAGACAATGTTTGGGAATTCAATGTGCTTCCATTCGGCCTGACCACAGCACCGAGGGTCTTCACCAAAGTGGTTCTCACCATGACTTCTTACCTTCGCAGGAGAAACATAGCTGTTCATACTTACATAGATGACTGGCTGCTAAAGGCGGGGAACCCAGTCACTCTGCGCAACAATCTGCAGGTAGTCCTAGCCTTATTAAAGGATCTAGGATGGATTGTGAATCTAGAGAAATCAGAATTGACTCCATCCCAGGGAATCTTTTTCAATCTCAGGGACGGAGTAGCTTTTCCGGCGGAGAGCGGAGTCAAGAGCCTGATTGCAGTTTTGGAGTCGGTTTCTCTAGGAGCCTATCTGACGGCGCGCCGATTTCTCAGAATACTGGGTTTACTAGTATTCTCTGGAGAAGGTGGTTCCATATGCGGCACTCAGGCGCAGGCCAATTCAGATGTATCTAATGTCATTCTGGTCTCAGAGAACGGATCCGTTATCTCTGAGGATACCAGTGAAAGAACCATTGATATTCCACCTTCAGTGGTGGTTATCAGAACAGAATCTCCTGCGAGGTGTTCCTCTACAACCTCCTCAACCTCAGATGTCTATCTTCACAGATGCATCGACGACGGGTTGGGGAGCAGTATTGGATGATCAGTCAGTGTCAGGGGAATGGGATCGGACCAATGCACAGAAACATATCAATGTTCTCGAACTATTAGCGGTGGTATTGGCACTTCGAAAGTTCGAGAGTCTAATTCAAGACAAGATTGTCCTAATAAGGACAGACAACTCAACGGTGGTGTCTTATTTGAACCGCCAAGGCGGGACGAGATCACCAGAGTTGTGTATGATGATTTGGAACCTTCTGCTGTGGTGCCAAGAGAGGAATGTTATTCTTCGGGCAGCACACATTCCAGGAAGATTGAACATCCTAGCAGATGCTCTCAGTCGAAGGACGGTTTGTCGTCCGACGGAATGGCAGCTCAACCAGTCGGTAGCGGAGGTTCTATTCAAATATTGGGCACGCCAAATGTCGACCTGTTTGCGATGAAACAAAACGTGAAGATGGTCACTTACGTGTCACCGATCCCGGACCCGCTAGCTCTAGCGGTAGACGCACTGGCGATAAGTTGGAAGGGAATGTACGCGTATGCGTATCCTCCAACAATTCTCATCCCAAAAGTTCTGGCAAAGATAAGAGAGGGAATGTGCCAAGTGCTACTGATCGCCCCTTATTGGCCAGGCCAATCATGGTTTACGGATCTGCTGGACCTTCTGGTCTGCAATCCAATCCCTCTTCCAGACAGAAGAGATCTAATCTCTCAGAACAAGGGTCTGTACCTTCACGACAGACCAGAAATGTTCAAATTGACTGCATGGATGTTATCAAGCAGCATGCAATTGAGGGTGGCTTTTCTGAGCAAGCAGCGAAGTTTGTTGCTTCAGCCAGAAGAGGTTCAACCACCAAAACATATAATTATAGAATCAACAAATTTGCAGAGTGGTGTAAGGGAAGAGATATCAATCCCTTTTCTGCATCTGTTCAACATGTAGCAGATTTTATCTGTCATTTATATGAAGTTAACAAACTTGTACCTTCTACCCTAGCAGCATATAAGTCCACACTAGCTTCAGTCATTCCCAGTCTGGCCATTGAAGGAGTGGAGAATGACACCTTGAATGAAGTTATTAAAGGAATGAGCAATCTGCGACCTAGACAGCCAATTCCTATCCCAGCATGGAATCTATCTCTTGTTCTACAGGTTTTAGGGCATGCTCCCTTTGAACCAATTAGATCTATAGACATTAAACTGTTAACTATTAAATCAGTTTTCTTGGTTGCAGCAGCGTCGGCGAGAAGGAGAAGCGAAAAACATGCGGTTTCTGCCGAACAAGACCGTTTTGTTGTCACGGGTGAAGGTTTAAGACTACTTCCACGTCTTTGTTTCCTGGCAAAGAATCAGTCACTTAAATATCCAGGACAGCCGATCAATTTGCCAAGTTTAACTAGACATGACCCAAACTCTTCTGCTTGGTGCCCTGTCAGATGTCTGAAAATGTATAAGAAACGTACTGAGGAGTGGAGAGATGACCCGAAATCTCTGTGGTTATGTCTCAAAGCTCCTCATTTACGCGCTTCGAAAGATACCATTTCTCGTTGGATAGTCGACGCTATTCAGATGTCGCACAAAATCACTACAGGAAAGCAGATTGATCGTGCGAATGCCCATCAGGTCCGAGCACTAGCAGCATCATCGGCCCTTTATAAGGGTGTCTCATTAGAGGAGGTGATGTCTGTAGCACAATGGCATGCCGAGTTGTCATTCACTGATTTCTACCTTCGCGACATCTCCAGCGCACTTAATCCGGTAGCCGTCGCCAATTGATCAAATCTAAACTAAGCCACATCCGACCACTACTTCGCACACATCACAAAGTCTTCCACTTACACTGAACAATGGCTATGCACATGACTTGAGTACGACCGTGGATTGGGCCGAGCTCCTGTGATGAACAAGAAAAGATCAAGCACTCAAAATCGTGAGTGTTTACATTAATTAAGTGACTATAAATATATTTACTTAAAGTCGAAATACCAGACTGCTTAGGTAAATAGTCTGGTATAAGAGTATACTTATCCTCTCAAACAGACATTAGACTCATTCCAATTTGAAAATCTAATCGATATACTGATATTTTTTCAAAATTAGAAGTTGTAGTAGCTTCTTTGCACTCTACTGGACTGCCCTAGCTGAGACTTGGGGCTGACACGGGTCTGGTGGGTGGTGCATCCCCATTGACAGCCCTCTGAATTTTGTGCGGACAAAAGAGGGGGGGGGAAGAGCGCGGTCTAGACCATGGAAGTTTAGCACTCTATGAGTCAGATGGCAGAACCCAAGCATATGCCAGGGTTCTAGTCTCTTCACAACCTTCTCTGTTGGATGGTAGATGAGTGCTGGTTCGAGCCTCACCTCCTCCCACCGGTATTTCCTGGCTGTCGAAATCTGGAGTTTATCATAATAGTACATCTGGTAAGTATTATTCGAAGTAGAATAAAAAAAGCATCCGCTTTTGTTTCTACGAGAATTCTTAATACTTACCAGATGTACTATGGCCCTGCCTCAGCCGCCCCGCTGAGGTGAGGTTGAGCTGCTTTCGCTGTTTGTCAAGGCAAATATAAGACGAATCTGACTGTGATTGGGAATTGACTCGGTACCTGCGTCTATGGTAATTCCCGGACACGGTATGGGCAGGACCAGGAGAGTGCGGAGTTTTAATTGTTTATTTTGAGCTAGACTAGATAATAGACATTATCTTCTTCTTTTCGTTCGCTGATCATACCGCCAGTCCTGTAAGTGACTGTCAGCATGATCATAAGCGTTAAGTGCGTGGATCCATGGTTTATTAGAGTGCGCCATGCGGCCTGGAACCTCCGTCTTCAGCACTCGAGGTTTCTGTCAGGGTTACCTCACCCTTACCTCCTTTAGTCGCCTCTTACGACATTATCATAATAGTACATCTGGTAAGTATTAAGAATTCTCGTAGAAACAAAAGCGGATGCTTTTTTGATTCAGCAACATTGTTTGCAAAAAAACATTTTTCAATAAATAGCCCTTGGTCTACTGGAGGGAATTTGTCTAAACTTTGGTGGAAGCTCATGAGTCTCAAAGACTTATGCCAATGCTGTGGTCAAACATTAAAACATAACAGCTTTCAGCAACATTGCTTTCAAAATAGATACATTTGACCTCACAGTGGCCTGATTGAAAAATATATCAGTAACGCGGGTATTTTGTCCGTGTTTAATCTTTAAATACACTCAAAGCTGTTAAATTAATGTAACATTTGCCATTTATTGGCCACGTCAGTAAAAAATTGCTTCTGCAATGGTCTTGCAAAATTTCAATTTGAAGAGTTAGAGATTATTTTTCAAAATTTACCAGTAGAATAGCTGCCTCAATAACTAGAGCTAGTCGTTCCAGTGGTAATTCTTTGAGAAATTTATTTTATGGTCCTAATATCCAGAAGTCTGCTGTAACTATTGATGATTTTAACCCTTTCACCCTTTCTGTTGAATATTTTGAAATTAATATGACTGGAAGCCATTGCTAATGGCTTCCTATAAAATGAATTTCAGAATATTAAAGTTTTTATGTATGGTTGCTTTGAAACTGACTTATGAGGAATTCATTGCTGGAAGGGTTAACGAGAATATTCAGAGTTTGCATAAGCTTGGTTAGAAAGTACATGAAGTTTGATGCCGGTTTAGAAAATCCTTTGAATTTAAGTTATCTTGAAAAGTACTTCGAAGTTTCACAAATGCATTGAAAAGCCCTTGAAATGATCATATTCCCATGGAAGGCTATTACATATCATCCAAAATGCGGGCACTGGTTAGACCCACCCCCACACCCAAGGTAATATTCACTTTTTGTCCCTTGACAATAGTTACGTTGCTTCCTTGGAATTCCTTGAATAGAGATGTCTGACAGCTATGGTATAATATGAACTTGCTTTGTACTGTTATTCTTATTGATGACTAATAGCTCTCACAATGTTTGTTTCAGTTTTTCTCCCGTTCCTGAAGGCAGCGAGAGTGATATGCGGTTTGTGTATTGCGCAACATGTATCTCGTATATACTCAATGATTGGAGTGGTATGGACATGGATCTGACTGCACACTATATTCAAGACAGTGTGGTAGGTTGACCAGTGGTCACTCTGTTAGACTTATTCCTATAGGCTATTACTTAGACTTTCAAGCATACTGTCTCGTAACAAGCTATAGAAAGTTAAGCTGTTTACTTAATCCCTTAATCAGGTTGTCCTTCAGTGGCTCCCTGGTCACTGATATAGTAGGCGATGATAGAGCTGACCAGTTAGTTAAAGAAGGAGATAACATAGAGCAAGTACAAACAAGTCTCATACCAAGAATCCAAAGCTCTTAACCCTTAGCACACTGATGTCAATATTCTATCTTTTACTGTGTCAGTATCAAAGAAACTGGTGTACATTTTTCAACAATTTTGCTGGAAGATGTTGCTGTCTACGACAGCACCATCTCCCATCAAATTTGTTGAAAAATGAACACCAGGTCATCTTTTAATCTAATTTGAAAATTTTGAATTTTAATACCAAAGTGGTATGGGTTAATGGTCAGGTCGGCCAACATGGCTTATACAGGCCTTTTGAGATATATCCATTTACTGGCCAGGAGAGGCGTATTTTAAAATATTTATCTCTTTAATGTAGATCTTTTGAAAGAACATAGCAACGCTTGGCAGAATATTGTTGATGGGTTCTCACTAAAACAGATAATAAAATCTACTCGCCTCACTTCAAAAACATGCACACTTATTGATCACATATGTGTGACTAATGAAGAAAAGCTAGCCTCTTCACATGTTCCTAAAATAGCAATGAGTGACAACTACCCAATATGTGTGACCATAAAGCAAAAGAAAGGCAGAATAAAATCTCATCATGATAAGATTACATACAGATCTACAAGACATTTTAATGAGGAATTGTTCTTAAATCATCTCTAACCAACCATGGGAATTTCTAAGCACATTTACTGATCCATCCCAAGTGGCTGAATATTGGCACTTTCTTTTCAATAACACATTAAACACATTTGCTCCTGTACGCCAAAAAAGAGTAAAATGCCTACAAAAGCCAGAGTGGTTAAATGAAGATATCATCCATACAATGAAATGAGGGATCACGAGCACCAAAAAAACAGTGAACAATACAGATATGGGAAAAATAAGGTAAATGGTTTGATAACAAAATCTAAGTGTAACAATGTAGAACAAATGCTCGAAAAACATAAGAATAAACCACAATCAATATGGAAAGTAATAAAGTCACTCAAATCACCTGACAACAATAAAGCAACTAGTAGTCTGAAAATAAATGGAAAATTAATAAATAACCAAAAAGATATATGTGAGCAGTTTAATAATTTCTTTACTACTATAGCTGAGAGCCTAAAATTACCAAGTGTACATGATCCATCTAAGTACCTAAACCAGCTGAAACATATGGTATACGATAGACTGCCAAACAATGTTGAATTTAATATTCCTTATATTACTTTAGAATTTGTCCTTTTGCAACTGAATGCACTCGATACAAGCAAAGCTACTGGTCATGATAACCTCAGTGCAAGATTTCTAAAGCTTTCGGCACATTTGATAGCCCCATCTTTAACAAATTTAATTAACTTAAGTATCAGAACATCAATTTTTCCAGATTGCTGGAAGATTGCAAAGGTGCATCCACCACATAAATCAAAAACTGATATTCAAAATTATAGGCCAATTTCTATTCTACCTGTAGTATCAAAGATCATTGAGCGCCATGTTTACAATGCTCTGTATGACTACTTAAAATAATATATGCTACTCTCAGATTGCCAGTCAGGTTTTCGACCGAAACATTCTTGTGAAACTGCTCTCCTAAAAATTGTGGAGCAGTGGCGTAGTGCTATTGATACAGAGCTTATTGTCGGAAATGTCATGGTTGATTTAACAAAAGCTTTTGACTTACTGGACCATGATCTGCTACTTAATAAACTTATTCTGTATCAAGTAAGTAAGTCCACCATAAATTGGCTAAAATCCTACTTTAAGGAGCATAAACAATATGTAGCTATTGGATGTGACAAATCTCAGCAAAAGACGTTGAAATATGGTGTGCCACAAGGATCAATTTTAGGGCATCTATTATTTGTAATTTTTATAAATGACCTACGTTTCTATACCACAAATTGTTCTATTGGCATGTATGCTGATGATACAACAATCCAAGTTGCTAAGAAAACTATGCCTGATGTTGAGCTTTCACTACAGAACATTTTGATAAATGTCGAAAGTTGGTGTAATGCAAACAACATGCTAATTAATTGTAATAAAACAAAATTACTTATGATATCTAACAAAAGAACTATTAATTCAATTCAGAACAGTAACATGCAGATTAAGTTAAATAATAACAAAATAGAACACGTTTCTAGCTTCAAACTTTTAGGTGTAACAGTTGATCAAAGTCTAAGCTGGAATGTACATATAGATAATCTGTGTAGGAATGTAGCTGGTTTGTTAGCCTTCATGAGAAACAATATTAAATTAATGAATCAAAAGTGTTGCATTATGTTTTATAATGCATATATTCTTCCTCACTTAGATTGTTGTACAACAGTATGGAACACGTGTTCAAAAATCAATATTGACAGATTAAATAAACTTAAAAAAAGAGCAGCAAGACTTATTCTTGGAGAAACTAAAATGAGTAAACCAAGTTTGGTCTTGTTTCATAAATTGAACTGGCTACCATTCTGTGATCTCGCTGATGCTCGTACAATCAAACTCAGCAATACCTACGTAATCTCACATACACATCAGGTGTCCATGATCGTAAACTTAAGTCAACAACCAAAGCAAACCTGTACCCACCCAAATCAAGGACTGAATTGTACAAACATGGTTTTGCCTGTACAGGTACAAAAGTCTGGAACAGTCTACCTGTTCATATTAGAGATATGCCATCATTGGCATTATTCAAGATCCAACTACATGCACATCTAAGTAGCAAAGTAATCTAATCAATCAACAAAACCTTTCCTCGTTTTCACATCTATCTGTTGTGCCTATATCTTACATTGAAAATTGCATGCCAGCTTCCTCGTGTCACACAGGACTGGCAAGATCACATTGGAAATGACTTTTAGAGTGTTTCAAATGAGACCTTACTAGACCAGTGTTATGAATTTGACACGAGGTGGCGAGTGGGATTTTATTTATTACAGATGCTACATATATTATTTCACATTTTCACATCAATTCATGTCTTAATTTTAGGCATTTTTCATGTTTATTGCCTTAATGCTTTACAACTGTGAGTTCTGGTCAAGGGGCTACCATGTCCAGAAATTATTACGGCTATTATTGATTGATCTTACATACTTCATTGTGATTTCTACTGAACCATTTCATCCTGATTTACAGTCTAAAACATGTTTTTCAGGAGGAAAAATTCTCTTCTATCTATCTTGAGAATCAATTTGACTGAAAATGGTTACTTGCTGCCACCCGTTTCAATGAATGTTCTCTCAAAATGTTCTCAAGATAGGCAGCAGAACATAAAAGATATTATATACCTTAAAATGATTAACTATACATCTAGCATACAGGATGAAATAGGTTTCAAATGTTATTTAAAATTTTCTCTATGCTGTAAATATCACCTGTATATAATATATATATATATATCTGTACATTAGTTCTATAAATAAGTTGAGGGCCTCGGGGAAGAACAGTTGTATTGCTGACCGTGTTTTTACCCTCTATAAATAAAGATTTTATTATTATAATATTATTATTATTATTATTATTATATCACTGGAATGTCTGGCTTGATAAACGATAGCATTCAGTTGTTCATTTAATATTAAATTTGATTTTCAGTCCTATGAGGGAGCCATTGGACAAGGTCCTGGTTTAGAAGCTCACGGTATGTGTTAGTACAGTTAGTCAGTTTGTGTATGCGAGTATTGAAGTCTGGGAAAATATGTAATTATAAAAACCCATTTCCATACCTTGAAAAGTATGGCAAATTCAACATTTTCTTCTAATGTTTAAATTATGGGTTTTGAAAAGTATGGAAAACTGAAAAATTTTCAGGTGTGATTCTTGCAAAATAATGTAGATCATGTTAACTATTGACGATCTTGGCTACTAAGTCAGACTTCTTCAAAATTTGACAGTGTTGAAATGACCACCAATTAGAGATATCATAAAATTAGAAAATTGATAAATTAGGTCTGGAAAATGTATGAAATTTCATTCTGCAGAGGTTATATGAATTCTGTTTAATCCACCACTGCCGGACAAATTGGCTAATAACATTAGGAGCTAAGCACCATTCCAGTTTGTTTAAAATGAAGATGATACATGTATGTGAAAAAACATGGCCGCTATTGAGCAAGAAAATGGTGCCTTTGTTGGGGGTATTTTACCAGTAAAAATGGCGATATAATCATTTTTATTTGTGCAAGTTTGACATTTCAGAATCGGATTGGTCAAGCAGGTTGTTCAAACGAAGATGATTGGTCGATTTGGTCAGTGGCCATCTTGGATTTTTCACTTTTTAATAGGGGTGTGACAATACGCAATGCGTATAGTGTGTTGCCATACTAAAGTTTGATGATAATGTATCATATTCAGGGCTGATCCAGAGTGATTTTGAACCAGTTAAGAAATGTTTGGGCGCCATCAGTTTGGGCACCCAAATTATGAAAAAACGAATAAAAATCTAGGGGAGCTCTATGGTATCTTCTGATGCATTTCTTTCACAAATTTGTATGAAATATTACCTCCGAGGCTCATCTCTTTCACCATCTACACGGCTAAGGGTGCCTAAACTAAAACCCTGGATCAGGCCCGGCGTATGGGCACCTGTGTAACGCAATATGGAGCTGCACCATGGTTAGAAAATACATCTTAGAATTAACGACTAACATGACTGAATAGCATGCATTATTGGATTATACCCATCTTATTTTAGCAAAAGTTCACTTTACAACAAAACATCTTGGCAAATGCATGGAGATTGACATTTTTGCTTGCCAGTATTTTATCATACTGATAAATATGACAAAATATCAACAAAATGTTTCCCACATTCCTGTGCTGGAGGTGATTACAGCCATAGCTTTTACTATGCAAATGTTTTGTATCTAATACAAGTCATCAACATATAATTTTTATCAGGACAGACAAGATGCCAGCTGTCACTACTCGCCAGGTTGTGTCATTCTAGTCATTTGATTGTCTGTATCGTGATATGTAGTGTATCATGATAGGTGTATCACAATGCGTATCGTTTTGCCAGGTCCTTGGCAATACACACCCATAATTTTTAGAAACATGTTTAAACTTCTCTGAAACCACTTGGCCAATTGATTTGAAACAAGAGACTTCATTTAGGGTAAGAGCTGAACCAAATTTGATGAAAAGAACCTGTTTAATTAGTTGATTTGTCTGGTGACTATCTTGAAGACCTATATTTCGCAAAATAACACTCAGAGCTCCAGATAAAAATTAGTCTTTTGAACGTTTTACTCACAGGGGATGATTATAATTGAGTATTCTTCGTATTAATTGGGTGTTTCAAAATACCTTTACTCATAGGAAGTGGCAGGAATTGAGTATTTGAGGCCCATTTAGATGTGAAAAAGCTTTTTGTATTACTAGAGACTAATTGATTATACTCACTCAGTATAGTCTATTAGTCTCTAGTAATACACATTTTTAAAACTAAAAGTGGATTACATGTATGATTATGACTTCTTGACATGTAAATTATTTACGTAGTTACATGTACATACATGTAGACAACTTAGACAGTCTAATTGTGGGAGAGCTACGGTACTGGAGCGGACTTCATAGAACCACAAGCCACTAGGTCCTATGGCCCAGTAATGAGTGACCAGGTGAAAACAAGGTTTTATATATGTTTCAGTTGTGAGTTGTGACTGCTCTGAGTCTGATTAAGGTATCAGTCTAGCAGAATCACTTGACCCACTCTACATTTACATCAGAGACAGCCTGAGACAGTATGACAATATCAAATCATTTGATATTATCATACATGCATACTGTCTCTGATATAAATGTAAAGTGGGTCAAGTGATTCAAATCAGTCTGTAACAACTGGCAATCCTTGTTTTGTTTTCTTTCCTGCATTAAAAGATGTTCCTAGGACAGTGCCACTGTATGACAAATAATGACAAATGACAGACTAATTTTCTCACTTCCATTTTACCTGACTTTTATGGTTTGATGCCTATAATCCAGTCAGAAATTTTAGGTCATAAGCAGTTACTACAGCAGGATTCTGCCAAGAAATTCATTTAGTGGTGCCAATGGTCCATCACTAGTAAAAGATAGGGGTTATTTTCTGAATCTTATGGGTCAAATGTATATCGGCCAGTAATATATTTTCAAAATATTCAACAGACTGCTTTAATTTGTAAAGAATTACACCTGTATCAAAGAACCACCATCTTAATGGCCCCAAAACAAGTGTTCCCTATACACAGGTTTGACTGTGTATTGAATAGCGTGTGGATTGACATCGTAGGGGTTTTCCCAGTAATGAGGCAGTTTCACGGTTTCAGTTCAGTTTCACTTTGCAGACCACGTGCTAGGGGATTTCCCACTAATGAGAAAGTCAGCAGCAGCAATTTTCAGGAAATAGGAGAGCTATATTTAGACACGGGGCTACAATGTATCAGATTTTGGTGAGAAATAACTCCAGTAAAAGGATCGCTGTTAAATATTTTGGAAACTATTTAACATAAGGTTGTTGCTGCCTTAGGTTACAACAACCTTCTGTTAGATATTTTTTTTAATATGCATTGCTGATAGTTATAATGTCATGACTGTAGTGGCCCGGTTGCATGCTATCTAAGGTTTATAGATCTATGGATTTGTCAATCTCTGCAAATTGGTTGTTTTCAAATGTGAAAGCATATTCTCGTTATAAATTGCGATTCTTCTTTATAATAACTCTAATGATTAGCAGTTCACCCCGAAACGAGGAAACGAGCATAGTGTACGCTCGTTGCAGGGCCGCATTGACTATCTTTAATAACATGAAAATAGGACACATTTCCCTGGTTCGAATTATTTCCATCTTACAACTATGCTTAATTTATACTATGTCCATCATCGCGGGAGTGAAATTATTAAGTGGCACTGTATAAATGCGTATGCTGTAGTAATCATTGTTTTTGCAACAAAATCTTTCATAAAATATAACAAAAATTTGTCGTGAAAATCTACAAATCATGTGATGTCAGGAATTTGCGAGTAGATTCAATATTTAGAGCGAATACTCGGCATAGTCGTCTGCTACTCGCAGATCTGTAATTTTGGATTTCGAAATTACTACATAATATTATCATTGTGTAATGGTAACCAAGTACTGCAGGTTTGATCCGATCCACATAACGGATACCCGTTTTAGCATTGATAGGAATCATGTATACGCTTGACTTATTCAATATTTTGTGTATTTGGTAATTGGATTGCGTTTTTTAATACGCGGGAGGTGTGATTTAAATTGGGTTTTGAAAAAATATTTGTGCATATTTATGCAAAAAACGCTTCTTATATGGAGCTCTGATCACACTAGAACGGGTAAATGGATCAGTCCAAAATATGTCAAATATAGTTTGCACGCTGAAAGCTGTATCAAATTTGTTTAACTGAAAAAATATGACTGACATCGACGAAGGTGAAATTGACACATTTATTGAGAACCTGAAATTTAATGCATTTCACATATTATTATATTGTCTTCAAGAAAGCTCAGTGTCGGATTAAAGTGGTGCGAGGCCCTAGGCTGTAAACCCTAAGGAGGGGTGGGTGGGGGGAGAGCATGTGAGGGTGGCTGTGCTCTCCCTCTCGTCAGGTCTCTAGACAAAATGTAGTTTTTAACACACGTATAGAAAAACCCCGTAAATTGTTTTTGTTTAAAGCGTGACACCCCACCCCTCTTAAGTCTGAGGCCCTAGGCTGCAGACTAGCTAACCTAATGGACCTTTCCATTTTTAGCTATGCCCCGCCCATCACTAGCTAAGCTCCACCCACACCTCGCCGTGTTGGGATTGATCGATCCCCAAATGCCCTAGCTATCAATTTCCTGAAAACTACAGGGAAGCTGTTGAAGATTTTGCAACTAATTTGACTGGGTGCTGTTGCTGCCTATGGCAGCAACAGCGCCCAGTCAAATTAGTTGCAAAATCTTCAACAGAATATTTATTAAATAGTAAAAGCAAACAATTTGTACAACAATGCATAGACAGTCTTCAAATATGCGTTCATGACCTACTTATCGACGTCATTCATGGCATCATTCATTATGATGTCATTATACACATCGCACAGTTCATTATGACGTCATATGATGGGTGGGTACGCTGGAAAGGTGAATTGGTAATCTGACTCTGAGGAAGTTTGTCACACGATTCAAGTAACAGACAGTCACATTAACTTTAATAAGACTTATTTCTGTTGTTTCTTTAATTTCAGGTGGTTCAACATTTTGTGCAATAGCCTCTTTGGTATTAATGGGACGTCTTGATGACACACTCTCACATAAAGAACTTCATCGACTCAAGTCTTGGTGTATTATGCGCCAGCAATCTGGCTTTCAAGGTCGACCAAACAAACCAGTAGACACATGTTACTCATTCTGGGTGGCTGCGACGTTGAAGGTACACTAAAAATAACATGCTCTATCACTGATTGCTGGTAGCCACTACATTGAAGGTAGGCTAGAAACAGCCTGCTCTGTTACTCATTGTGTCTCTAACATTGAAGGTAGGCTAGATGCAGTCTGCTCTGTTACTCATTCTGGATAGTTGTAGCATTGAAAGTAGGCTAGAACCATAAAGTTTTGACTGGAATGCTTTGTGGGCTGGCTACATTCTTCTCCATGTCTTTCTATGGAAGGGACACATTCTCCACCTCAGCTCTTATCACAAATTGATATTCTTCACTGTTACCAATATTGAACTTTCTAAACATGTTTTGGCATAGTTTATTTCTGTCTGTTTGCAATCTGAAGATCATAGTTTATGTTTTACGAGTGAGGTGATGGTATGCATCACGTGAAGCGAGTGAGGTGATGTTATGCATCATGTGAAGCGAGTGAGGTGATGTTATGCATCACGGGAAGTGAGTGAGGTGATGGTATGCATCACGTGAAGTGAGTGAGGTGATGGTATGCATCACGTGAAGTGAGTGAGGTGATGGTATGCATCACGTGAAGTGAGTGAGGTGATGGTATACATCACGTGAAGTGAGTGAGGTGATGGTATGCATCACAGGAAGTGAGTGAGGTGATGGTATGCATCACGTGAAGCGAGTGGGGTGATGGTATGCATCATGTGAAGCGAGTGGGGTGATGGTATGCATCATGTGAAGTGAGTGGGGTGATGGTATGCATCATGTGAAGCGAGTGGGGTGATGGTATGCATCATGTGAAGCGAGTGGGGTGATGGTATGCATCATGTGAAGCGAGTGGGTTGATGGTATGCATCATGTGAAGTGAGTGAGGTGATGGTATGCTGGGGTGATGGTATGCATCACGTGAAGCGAGTGGGGTGATGGTATGCATCACATGAAGCGAGTGAGGTGATGGTATATGCATCATGTGAAGCGAGTGGGGTGCTAGTATGCATCATGTGAAGTGAATGAGGTGATGGTATGCTGGGGTGATGGTATGCATCACATGAAGCGAGTGAGGTGATGGTATGCATCATGTGAAGCGAGTGGGGTGATGGTATGCATCACGTGAAGCGAGTGGGGTGATGGTATGCATCACATGAAGCGAGTGAGGTGATGGTATGCATCATGTGAAGCGAGTGGGGTGATGGTATGCATCATGTGAAGTGAGTGAGGTGATGGTATGCATCACATGAAGCGAGTGAGGTGATGGTATGCATCATGTGAAGTGAGTGAGGTGATGGTATGCATCATGTGAAGCGAGTGGGTTGATGGTATGCATCATGTGAAGTGAGTGAGGTGATGGTATGCATCACGTGAAGCGAGTGGGGTGATGGTATGCATCACATGAAGCGAGTGAGGCGATGGTATGCATCATGTGAAGCGAGTGGGGTGATGGTATGCATCATGTGAAGTGAGTGAGGTGATGGTATGCTGGGGTGATGGTATGCATCACATGAAGCGAGTGAGGTGATGGTATGCATCATGTGAAGTGAGTGGGGTGATGGTATGCATCACGTGAAGCGAGTGGGGTGATGGTATGCATCACATGAAGCGAGTGAGGTGATGGTATGCATCATGTGAAGCGAGTGGGGTCATGGTATGCATCACGGGAAGTGAGTGAGGTGATGGTATGCATCATGTGAAGCGAGTGGGTTGATGGTATGCATCATGTGAAGTGAGTGAGGTGATGGTATGCATCACGTGAAGCGAGTGGGGTGATAGTATGCATCACATGAAGCGAGTGAGGCGATGGTATGCATCATGTGAAGCGAGTGGGGTGATGGTATGCATCATGTGAAGTGAGTGAGGTGATGGTATGCTGGGGTGATGGTATGCATCACATGAAGCGAGTGAGGTGATGGTATGCATCATGTGAAGCGAGTGAGGTGATGGTATGCATCACGTGAAGCGAGTGGGGTGATGGTATGCATCACGTGAAGTGAGTGAGGTGATGGTATGCATCACGTGAAGTGAGTGAGGTGATGGTATGCATCACGTGAAGTGAGTGAGGTGATGGTATGCATCACGGGAAGTGAGTGAGGTGATGGTATGCATCACGTGAAGCGAGTGGGGTGATGGTATGCATCACGTGAAGCGAGAGGTGATTGTATGCATCACGTGAAGTGAGTGAGGTGATGGTATGCATCATGTGAAGTGAGTGGGGTGATGGTATGCATCATGTGAAGCGAGTGGGGTGATGGTATGCATCATGTGAAGTGAGTTGTGGGGTGATGGTATGCATCACGTGAAGTGAGTGAGGTGATGGTATGCATCACGTGAAGTGAGTGAGGTGATGGTATGCATCACGTGAAGTGAGTGAGGTGATGGTATGCATCACGGGAAGTGAGTGAGGTGATGGTATGCATCACGTGAAGCGAGTGGGGTGATGGTATGCATCACGTGAAGCGAGAGGTGATTGTATGCATCACGTGAAGTGAGTGAGGTGATGGTATGCATCATGTGAAGTGAGTGGGGTGATGGTATGCATCATGTGAAGCGAGTGGGGTGATGGTATGCATCATGTGAAGTGAGTGGGGTGATGGTATGCATCATGTGAAGCGAGTGGGGTGATGGTATGCATCATGTGAAGCGAGTGGGGTGATGGTATGCATCATGTGAAGCGAGTGGGTTGATGGTATGCATCATGTGAAGTGAGTGAGGTGATGGTATGCTGGGGTGATGGTATGCATCACGTGAAGCGAGTGGGGTGATGGTATGCATCACATGAAGCGAGTGAGGTGATGGTATGCATCATGTGAAGCGAGTGGGGTGATGGTATGCATCATGTGAAGTGAGTGAGGTGATGGTATGCTGGGGTGATGGTATGCATCACATGAAGCGAGTGAGGTGATGGTATGCATCATGTGAAGCGAGTGGGGTGATGGTATGCATCACGTGAAGCGAGTGGGGTGATGGTATGCATCACATGAAGCGAGTGAGGTGATGGTATGCATCATGTGAAGCGAGTGGGGTGATGGTATGCATCATGTGAAGTGAGTGAGGTGATGGTATGCTGGGGTGATGGTATGCATCACGTGAAGCGAGTGAGGTGATGGTATGCATCATGTGAAGCGAGTGAGGTGATGGTATACATCATGTGGAGCGAGTGAGGTGATGGGATACATCATGTGAAGCGAGTGGGGTGATGGGATACATCACGTGAAGTGCCCTTGAGATGTAGACTCGGCCATCTATGGCTTGTTGCAGCTTTATTAACCCTTACCACGCTGATGTCAAAATTTAAAATTTTCAAATTAAATTAAAGGATGAACTGGTGTTCATTTTTCAACAAATTTGGTGGGAGAAGGTGCTGTCGTAGACAGCAACATCTTCCAGCAAAATTGTTGGAAAAATTTATCAGTTTCTTTGATACTGACACAGTAAAAGATAGAATATTGACAAGAACTTTGGATTCTTGGTATGACAGTCTTCTTTGTACTTACTCTATGTTATCTCCTTCTTTAACTAACTGGTCAGGTCAGTGACCAGGGATGGTCAGCTCAGTGACCAGGGATCCACTGATGGAGGAGCTGATTAGATGAGTTAATGTTCATCGTGGTCAGTGCTATCAGGATGGCTCGGGGCTTGTAACATTGATATGGCATCCGGTACGGAGGCTCTTGTAGGAGTCTGTGTTTTAGTGGCGGTTGTCTATAGTGCTATAACTTCAGTCTAATATTTGAGGAATATTTCGTCTACATGCACAGTATATATATATATATCCTAGTTTATTAGGCTACTATTGAAGCTGTATACAGTACAGCTCATGAATAAGCTAACAAGTTTCCAAAATAAGAACAGAAACATGTTAGTTAATAAGAAATGTTGTGTTGAATATTTTGAATATAATTGGATTGGAAGACATTACTGGTTACTGCCTTAAGCAGTAATGTCCTCCAATCCAATTATGTTCAAAATATTCAACGGTATATTTTATTTTTGGAAACAAGTTATTTCTGAGCTGTACTGGAAATATGGATTTTTCCCTTGTCTATTTCATTTCAGCTACTGGGCTTATTCGAGATGACAGATGCACTGTGCAATAGAACATATATTCTGGAGACACAAGATGAGGTTATCGGTGGCTTCTCTAAGTGGCCAGATCATAGTCCAGGTAATGTTTACTTGCTTTGATCTATTGTACGATTATAAGAGCTTACTAAAGACTCCCTTACATTGTACTGATACCACAGACATAGTATGACTTCTTATACTGCTCAAGGACTCGGGCCGAAATCTGGCTAATATGACTAGGGACTATCGGGACTAATGTCCATTTAAGTGTGTTCAAGGGAAGATGATTAGTGAAAGAACATGGCAATAATCGACCAATCAAAATTACAATTTTGTTTGTCACAGTGTTTTTTGACGGTGAATGTAGCTACATATTATTTTCTAAGCGGGGTCATATTATGTGATGTAGGGTTGCGTGATTTTTGCTTTGAAACATCGCGATCGATTTTATAAAAAAAAATCGGGATTTTCGATTAAATCGTAGGTCCAAATTCCCAAAAGTATGAACCGGGGTAACGTGACAAGTCACCAAAACTGGAACTTGGAATTTCTGGAAAAAGTTGAAATAAATGATACAAAAATAGTACGAAATTAGAATAAAATTTCATGTGACAGATTCTTACCATCCTACGTCTGCTTATATGTATACCTTATGTCCATCATCACGGGAGTGAAATTATTAATTGGAACCGCCTAAATATTGCGTATAGTTTAATAACCTCATTTATTTCATCAAAATTTGGCATAAAATGTCGTCGAGTAAAAATATAAATCCCGCTTCCGCTTATAGCCTCCCTTTGTAGGAGGAGTTTAGGCCATTACCCGAGTAGTGCGAGGATGCTAATATTAGTACCCGGGGAGATACTGCGCAATCCATATACATAGGACGGTAGCTTTGAGTAACTACGATAGTAACGGCGTAAACTCCTATAGCGCAGTTTATAATTGCTTTCAGAATGTACGATTTACATTTAAGAATAATCAACAGAACGCACAGTTCAAAATACAACAATCTGGAATGCTGTTACGTTATTTTCTTTAATTAGGCATGACAAAAGGAAAAATTAGTACACAGCCTGAAATTGCTGAAAGAATTAAAAAGAATTATATTCAGTGATTATTGCCTAACAGTCTGCAACTAAGTATATACTTGGTATTTTACAACAGACTCAGGGTCTGCAGCGAAAGAAAGAAAATTATATGGCGATTCGACGGAGTAACTAGCTGGTTTTCTTAATGACAAAGGTGTTACCTCGCTATTGTTAGCTGGTTTGCCATAGAGCTTTGTGTTTTGATTAGGACTTAGTGAACACATGCGTGAAGCGATCAAGAAAAAACACGATGGACACATGTGCGAATGGATTATAACTGTATTCTTTTACTGCTGAATGATGAGTTTTAAAATCTTATAGTCTGCTCAATTTTTTAACGATTTTTCGATTTTTCAATTACATCGTAGAAAATCATGATTTTTTATTAAATCGCGAAATCGTGCAAGCCTAATGTGATGGCACTCGCCATCCATCTGTCCTTCTGCCTGTGTGTCCGTCCGTCTGATTTGTTGTCCGGAGCAGATCTCGAAGAGTTTTGAACCTACACTCACAATTTTTTTCCCAGAGGATGTGTTAGGGATAGACGAAGTGTCATTTATCAAAGACAAACTATTCACATTTAGCATTCCTCAAACAAGTATGCCTGCGGGCGTATGTTGAGTTTCACTAAAACTCTTGTTTAATTTAACAATTTTAATCAATCTGATTGATCAATTGGGTCAGTGACCTTTATGTGTTTCTTTTCTCCAAACCTTTATTAGAAAGGCAATTCACAGAAATACTTCCAATTCTGACAGAATATTGTTCATATTTCCTGTAAAATTTTAATGTTTGGAATTTAAATGTCAATTCTTCGTACTGAAAAGTTTGTGTTTCCAGGTAATTCCTGCAAAATTCTCATTTCCAGCAAGAATTCTCATATTTCCAGCAAGAATTCTCATATTTCCAGCCAGAATTCTCATATATTTCGTGTTTCTACGGTAGTTCAAATGCTGATTTTGCAGGTGGGTGATATACACCCCTTAGCGCGCTTGTTTGCCTGGACAAGTCAGATATTCTCATACAGTCAGATATTCTCATACAGTCAGATATTCTCATACAGTATACAATAATAGTTATAGTGCCAGATTCATACTATATGGATCTTCACATCCATGATACAAATCAACAAGTACGACACACCATGATTGCAACTTAGCTAGCTCTGTCAGAAAGGTATCAGATTGGACAGGCAGCCCAACTTATATTATAAGTTGCTCATCGCAAATAAAAACACTACATGTAAACAATTCATGTTAACCCTTTTACCTGTGAATTCCCCAGATCTCATTTTCAAGAGGAAAAATGTTGAATATTTTGAAGTTAATATGTCTGATCGTGGGTGTGATTTGCGTAGTATGACTGTAACATTGATTTGAATCCAGTATATCGTTTCTCCTTTCAGATGCGCTCCATACATATTTTGGTATTTGTGGTCTGTCTCTGCTCGGTGAAGCTGGCGTAAACACAATGAATCCTGCATTAAATGTTAGCTGCCATTCCTCCGATCATTTACACTCTGTGCATAAACAATGGACGGACGAGAATTCATAGCACAGACAGATCTTTAGTGATTGACTCCATCTCTTGTGCTGGCTCGTCTCAATCCTTTACCAATCAAGCCCACCCCAAAATGGCTTCTATAGTGGTCAAGAGAAATGCACATATATGTGTATTTGCGGATCTGGAAAATATGGAAATGAATGTTTTAGGATACTGACTACTGGAATGGATTCCGATCAAGCTGTGAAAAATTCTCCAGTCTCTACTCTCTTGTCATGCAAATTAGTGTTGTCCTGACAGACCTTGACCATTGTCATGCAAATTAGTGTTGTCCTGACAGACCTTGACCATTGTTATGCAAATTAGTGTTGGCCTGACAGACTGACCATTGTCATGCAAATTAGTGTTGTCCTGACAGACCGTGACCATTACAGAGTTGATCAGCTTTTGAAGCTATACTGTTACTGGTTTATCAATGTCTTTCTTCTCAGCTGTACCTAACATAGACTGTCTAAGACAGCAACAGCTTAAAGCAACTAATTAGTTAGTTAATGGAGAAGAAATAACCCCAACGAGTGCAATCAGAGATATTATCAACCCTCAGGCGTTTGTCATTTTGTTGTTTTATCTTTAAATGTCTTAGATCAAGAACAAAGTTAGGAAATCCTAGTTTATTAGAACACCATTGTGTTAGAATATGAGTCAGGCAGGCGGGTGGGAGGGCGGAAGGACGGATGTACAGACAGGTACATACAAAGGTAATATTTCCATTCCCTGACAGGGCGAGTGTAATTATGAGTCATTCATTCCCTGACAGGGCGAGTAATTATGAGTCATTCCCTGATAGGGTGAGTGTAATTATGAGTCATTCATTCCCTGATAGGGTGAGTGTAATTATGAGTCATTCCCTGATAGGGTGAGTGTAATTATGAGTTATTCATTCCCTGATAGGGTGAGTGTAATTATGAGTCATTCATTCCCTGATAGGGTGAGTGTATTTATGAGTCATTCATTACGAGCTTGAAGCATGTGGCCTACCAGTTCACTGGTAATGTTGCTACTAAACTGGTGAATTACTAATTCCAGACAGAATGCAGCACAGGGAGTTACATTAATCAATTACCTGTACTAAATACACCAAGCATTATTTAACCCTTTAACACTTATATCAGCCAAAAACGGCTTCTGCAGTGGTCTTGTGAAATGTCAATTTGCAGACCAGGAGAAGACTATTTTTGCAAATATACCACTGGAATGGCTAGCTCGAGCCAGTCATTCCAGTGATAAATTAAAAAAGTCGTCTTGGTCTACAAATATACATTTTCCATGAGACAATTGAAATTCTCTTGAACAAATTTGAGGGTTAAAGGGTTAAGCTCGTTATGTTTAAAATGTGTTTTGAAATTATTTGGACTAGATACTGTCTAGCTGCCTAAAGACTTGTCCTCTGTCTTCACTAAGCAAATATTAAAATTTTTACCATTAAGCGATCAGATTATTTATGATGGTTTCCATGTAAATTGCATGTATTAATTATGCAGTAATGATATCCACCTGCGGCAGAACCAGAAGTGTGGATCAGGGGTTGGGGTGGGGTGGGGTGGTGGATGGGTAGGGGTGGTGTGATGTTGTCAGTATCTGCGCCTCCAATATCGAACTAGTGGGGGTGGGGTGGTGTTTGCCCCCCAATATTATATTCAACAATTCAGGAGAAACACTATTAATGTTTGGAGGGTAGTCCATTTATTGTTAGAGTTATTATACAGTTATTTTGCCCAACCACACCAGAACTATAAGTGTGGATGAGGGCGTCTTCAGTATAAATTAGGTGGACCCATTATTCGTGTCATCAGTTAACCGGTACTAGTGTTTATAGAGTAATCAATTTATTAGAAAAACTGTGAAATGACACGGGAAGTCCCCCTATATTCTATACTTAAAAGGTATAGTGAAGTCAGGGGAACCATGCCAAGATCCTCCCCCTAAGTTAACCAGCTCCCTGGCACCCCTGATAATGCCTGTACAATCATAAGCTTTATGTGATCTTTGGCAATTTGATAACATTTTAAGATGTTTTGGTTGACAGAATAATACCAAATGTGGTTAACTTCATAAAATATGTGAAATTATTTATCCTTTGACTGCTGCAAATGCGGTGTACTGTATATTCTCAGGCTGCTATACATCCAGCATATGATGTCATAATTAACTATGTGATGTGTAGAATGACATAATCAATGACGTCATGAATGTCATAGATAAGTACGTCACGAATGCATAATTGAAGACGGACTATGCGTTGTTGTACGAATTGTATGTCTACTATTTAATACAAATTCTGTTGAATATTTTGAAATTAATTTGACTGGGCGCTTTTGGTGCCATAAGCAGCAACAGCACCCAGTCAAATTAGTTTCAAAATATTTAACAGCTTATCTGTATAGTTTTCTGGAAATTTATAGTCAGGGAGTTCAGGGATCGATCGATCCCAACATGAGCGAGGTGGAGCGTGGAATAGCTTAAAATGGAAAGGTCCATGGTTAGCTCACCTGGCCTGAAAGGCAATGTGAGCTTATGCCGTGGCGACAGCCCGTTGTCCGTCCGTCTGTCAACTTTTCCTTTAAATAACTTCTCAAGAATCGCTGGGTCAATTTCAATTATATATGGCAGGAAGCATCCTTAGGGAATAGGAATCCAAGTTTGTTCAAATGAAGCCGATCGCCCAATTGGGCCAGCGGCCATCTCGGATTTCGGGCGATTTTTAGAAATGTCTTGAAAAATCTTCTCCGAAACCGTTTGATAGATCGATTCATCTCATGAAATATCATCTAGGGCAAGAGCTGAACCAAATTTGTTTAAGAGAACTTGATTGACCAAACAGTTTGGCAGCCATCTTGGATGACCTATTTTTTCCAGAAAACAACTCCAGAACTGCTGAAAGGATCGGGCCGAAGTTTGGGATTTTAAAGTTTGTTCAAGGGAAGTTGATCTGTAAAAAAACATGGCCGCTCTGGGTAAAAAATATAGCGTGTTTGGCGGCCATATTGAATTTTTTTATTTGATGGATTTTGAGGCCAAAACTGGTTTTATATATGTATTTGGGTATTCTGATCTCAAATTTGCAATTTTCGAAATTGTTAAGTTTGTTCAAAGGAAGCCGATCAGCCAATTTGGCCGGCGGCCATCATGGATTTTGTCATGGAAATGTCTTTAAAAATCTTCGCCGAATCTATTTGAACGATTGATTCAAAACTCGTAAAATATCATTTAGGGCACGAGCTGAACCAAGTTTGTTCAAGGGAACTTGATTTGCCAAATGGTTGGGCAGTCATCTTGGATGGCCTGGTTTTCATGAAAGCAACTTCATCTCTAGAGCCACTGAACGGATTGTGCCGAAATTTGGGAGATATGATATTGATGACTAAGGGCCATTAAATTTTGTTCAAGAGAAGTTGATACATAAAAAAAATATGTCCCGTGTTTTCTTGTTACAAGTCTGCTCAACTCATTAAAGTTCTACTTATTGTTAATTACCGTTCTAGTTGAGATGCACATGGTCCAGGTGAGCGATGCAGGCCTCTTGGGCCTCTTGTTATCACCTAATGTGAAGTCTATAATTGTTAGTAGCTTGAGCATTGGATAATTTTTAGCTTCTGGCCTGAAGGGCCAAGTGAGCTTATGCCGTGGCGGCAATCCATCGCCCATCCATCCTCAATCCGTCAAATCGCTGCTTCACAATGGTTGGACAGATTTCAACCAAATTTGTCTGGAAGTCTCCTATGTTGGTACCCTCCAGATTGTTTATTCAGAATTTTGATTGTTCAATTTTTTGGGTGAAGATCTTCGATTTTATGAAAATATTTACCAGAAACACTACTCTTCATTAACCGCTTGTCAGATTTTAACTTAAATCGTATGTGGCTAGACTTCAGAATATGTATACAGAATTTTAATGTGTCAATTTTTTGGGTGAATGAAAAATTTGCCGGAAATTGTCCAATCGCTACTGATCATTAACTGCTTGCCAGATTTCAAATTCATTTGGTTGGAAGGACCCTATGGGGCTAGGCTTCACAACTTGTATACAGAATCATGATTGGTCAATTTTTTTGGTGGCCATCTAGGATTTTCCAGAAATCATTTAAAACGCTACTCTTCCTTAATCAATGTCCCAATTTCAACCAAACTGGTGGAATGATCCTATGATGATAGGCTTGAAGAAATCAAATGAGAATTTTGATTGGTCAATTTCATTGGCAGTCATCTTGGATTTTCCAGAAGTTATCCATCATGCCTATTTAAATGCAAATGTTTCAACTACTAATGGTCCAGGTGAGCATCACAGGCCCTTGGGCCTCTTGTTTACAAATGACATTGTTTAAAGCTGATATTCCATAGCAATAGTATGTCAGAGTACAAATCTTATTCTACATAATTACCTATTCAGACAGAATTGTTAGTCTGCTAATAATGGCGAAAGATGACCAAGTTGCTACATTTTTTAGCCCTTTGATCATCAAATTTGGTCGAGAAATTTTCTCATAGAAAATGTAAATGAAGATTAATTTTGAAATTTACCACTGCAAATACTGAATCGGTTATGAAGCCAGTCATTCTAGCGGTAAATCTAAAAACATTGTTCTCTACAAATCAACATTTCTCAAGGCCAGTGGTTAAAAAATTAGGTGTTTTGGTTTCGCAACCCTTTCATGGCGAAGTCTGTTAAAACCGGCCTCTGCAGTGGTCTTGAGGAATGGCCATTTGCGGGACATGAGAAGACTATTTTTGAGAATTTACCACTGGAATGACTGGCTCAGTAAGCGAGCACAGTCATTCCATTGTTAAATTCAATAAGCAAATGTTTTGACTTTCATTACCAAGTTTAGGCACTAACACTCATATCAGCCAAAAACAGCTTCTGCAGTGGTCTTGAGAAATGTCCATTTGCAGGCCAAGAGAAGACAATTTTTGACAATTTACCACTGAAATGACTGGCTTACTAAATGGACATTCAATAAGCAAATAGTTAGATTTTCTTGATCAAATCTGACCATTAAAGTGTTAATGGTCATGACTGACAAAACTGCATCTGTCTGGAAAGATTAATTTTGAAAATCAACCACTGGAATGGCTGGCTTGCCGGCAATTCGTCATAAATGTTAAAGAATAGCTGGGACGAAATTTGACAATTAAAGGGTGAAGTTTATCTTCTCTACCTAAATATTGAATGTGGTCACCTCATAGCATTACTGCATACAATACCATTAACCCTTGGGGATTGTCCATTTGCAGGACATGAGAAGACAATTTATAACCGATAACCAAGCCAGTCATTCCAGTGGTAAATTTTCAAAAATAGTCTGTTGGCCTGCAGATGAACATTCAATAAGCAAATAGTGTTTTTCTTGACGAAATTTGACCATTAAAGGGTTAAATGCCTGACAAATTACTGTTAAAAAACCAATATTTTTCCTGCAAACTATACACATTTGTGAGCCCATTAAAATATTGTTATTAGTATGTCATTATGGGTTTCTTAATAGTATAACCCATTAAATTTTCATGGGATGATTAATGTGATAGTTTAATGGGACATTAACCCATTAAATATATGAGATTATTAATGGCAATGTAATGGCATGGAAGTAATGGCATCTGTGAAGTGGTGTTTAAGGGGTACATCCCATTAAATTAAATTAATGGTACATTGGTCATTAAATAATTACCTTAAAATGCTGTAATCTATACTGCCAGTTAGCAAAGGACATCTGTAAGAAGTCGGAGTTGCCACTATGTCTACACTCTTCTTTTTATTATTATAAAGTTTTTAAAAGTTTGGTTCTTTTTTTTTTTTTAACTTTTGGCATGTATATGTTGATATCAATCTTTGGGTGACAATTGGTTTTAAATTGATATTAATGATGTTCCAGTGGGTATATCTGTGATTTTTCTGGTGGGAGCTCATAATGTGCTGTCTTTCTAAATGCCATAGTGTTTGTCGTACATGAAACATATTTATTATTTTGTTTTATCAGATGTGATTTCGAAACACCCTTTTTCAAACACCACCTTTGCTTCTCCAGTCAGTGTTGCGCCTTATAATGTAGGAAGTTACATGTCCACAAGAGAATACAATTTGCTTACCCCATTCGTCACATTTCTTGGTGGTAAAAGCCCTTTATGTGACATGTATATTAATGTGCGTGCATCCATGTGTGTGTGTGTGTGTGTGTGTGTGTGTGTGCATGCGTGCGTGCGTGTGGCAACCACAGGCGTTTGTCGCTTACGAAAATACGAAAGTTAAGGTAGAGATCTATACTTGTAAACTTTAATAAATACATGAAAAGGTGTCTAGTTCCGGAACACGAAATAATGCTACTCAATTTAGAATTAACAAAGTTATTTACTATCTATATATAAATTTTTATGTGGCAATTGCCAGGTTTGATATCATCCCCCAAAATATTGAATATTATTTTTCTTATTTTACCTTATTGAATGTAGTTATCCCATTTGACACAATATCACCTCAAATGCAGCATGGAAATATTTCTTCTTCTATAACGTATATATTCCAATACTCAGAGGAGCATCAATGTTAGACTATATTTTGAAGCACTCAGTTTAGTAATTCAATGTTGTTCATGAAATCAGTGTAGAAGTGTATATTGCTATATACACGTAGTAGAAATGTGTGCTAAATAATTATATTGCATCTAACGAATTTAGCTCACCTAGCACAATGTTATCACTGGATTGAATGAAGTAATGTTCAGCTACTACTTACTATGGTATGGGAATTTCTAATATCAGTAAAAAATGAGAAATGTTGACAAATGTTCCTGGAACAAGTATATTATGTTAATGATGTTTTAATGCCATTAGTAAAGTGTCTTAATGACAAAGTCCATTTAATGGGAATAAATTATTCAAAATAATATTGTTGACATTAAAAATATTATTCAAAAGTAAAATTAATGCTATTTTTAATGGCAGTACACATTTTCCAATGTCTTTCTATGATTTTAATGGCATACATTTTTAGCTCGACTTTACGAAGCTATTTCGATACCATGCACACCGTCCGATGATGGTCGTGGCAGTGGTTGCGGCGACATCGTCCAATTTGCATTTAGCTCAACTTTTCTGTTTATATCTCATGTTTGGTTAATCGTATGGAACCCAAACTTGGGCACATGCTATAATAACACATCGTCTCACAATGACCTTGGGGTCCAAAGGTCGTCACTGTAACCTTTGTAAAAACCTTTCTGTTTTCAACATAAAATTATCCATTTAGCTCAACTTCTCTGTTTATATCTTATGTTTGGTTAATCATACTGGACCCAATCTTGGACACATGCTTCCTTATAAGTACACGACATCCCACAATGTCGTTGAGGTCAAAAGGTCAAAGGTCTAGATTATTGTGACCTTGGTAAAAACACTTTAACATTATCATTGTCTGTTTAGCTCAAATTGGCAGTTTATATCTAATCTTTGGTTAATCATACTGGACCCAAACTTGAACATATGCTTCCTTATAATGACCCTCCTGAAAGGTCAAGTGAGCTTATGGCATGGCAGCCATCCACCGCCTGTCTATCATCCATCCGCCGCCTGTCCATCAAATCGCTTCTTAATGCTTTGACCGCTTTCAACCAAATTTGGCTGGAAGAAGCATATGCTGGTACCCTCCAGAACATCTATTCAGAATTTTGATTGGTCATTTTTTTGGATGAAAATCTTCGATTTTGTGAAAAATGTACCGGAAATTATCAAAATGCTGTGCCTAATTTACTTGACATAATTCAACCAAATTTGGATGGACAGATTCTATGGTGCTAGGCTCTAGAACATTTATTCAGAAATGCTACTTAGTTGCTTGACATATTTCAAACATGTAGACTCCAGAACTTCTATTCAGAATTTTAATTGATCAATATTTCGGGTGAAAAACCGATTTTATGAAAAATTTACAGGAAATTGTAAAAATGCTACTACTCGTTAACCACTGGGCGGATTTCAACTTAATTTGTCAGGAACGACACTATGTGGGTAGGCTTCAGAACTTATATACAGAATTTTATTTTTGGTGAAAATTGTCAAAACGTTACTCCTCATTAACGGCGTGGCAGATTTCAACTTAATTGGACTGAAAGGATCCTATGTGAATAGGCTTTAGAACATATGTACAGAATTTTGGTCAGTTTTTTTGTCAGGGATCTTGGATTTTCCAGACATTTTCCAGCAGCATTTAAATCGCTACTAATACTTAATCAACTACCTCATCGCCTCATACTTTACCAATGGTATATCTGACATTGCTATGTGATTATAAAGTAAATCTCCATATGCCCTGTGACAAGCTTTATGTGATATTACTGCATCTGGCGGGTGGGCAAGCTGTCAATCTTCTTAAAGTAACTTCAACACATATACTGGTACCATAACTCACCACACAAATATGCCTGCATAACGCAGGTGGCTAACAGCTAAAGGGAGAGAACTCTTCCAGGAAAATTGTTATCATTGCCATTGGTAATGTATGGGGTGACCTGAGCCATTACAGTCTGGAGTGAGCAGGGAGGCCTCAGCCGTTACAGTCTGGAGTGAGCAGGGAGGCCTGGGCCGTTACAGTCTGGAGTGAGCAGGGAGGCCTGGGCCGTTACAGTCTGGAGTGAACAGGGCGGCCTGGGCCGTTACAGTCTGGAGTGAGCAGGGAGGCCTGGGCCGTTACAGTCTGGAGTGAGCAGGGCGGCCTGGGCCGTTGCAGTCTGAAGTGAGCAGGGAGGCCTGCGCCGTTACTGTCTGGAGTGAGCAGGGAGGCCTGGGCCGTTACAGTCTAGTGAGCAGGGTGGCCTGGGCTGTTACAGTCTGGAGCGAGCAGGGCGGCCTGGGCCGTTACAGTCTGGAGTGAGCAGGGTGGCCTGGGCGTTACAGTCTGAAGTGAGCAGGGTGGCCTGGGCCGTTACAGTCTGGAGTGAGCAGGGAGGCCTGGGCCATTACAGTCTGGAGTGAGCAGGTAGACCTGGGCCGTTACAGTCTGGAGTGAGCAGGGTGGCCTGGGCCGTTACAGTCTGGAGTGAGCAGGACGGCCTGGGCTGTTACAGTCTGGCGTGAGTAGGGTGGCCTGGGCCGTTACAGTCTGGAGTGAGCAGGGCGGCCTGGGCTGTTACAGTCTGGCGTGAGTAGGATGGCCTGGGCCGTTACAGTCTGGAGTGAGCAGGGCAGCCTGGGCCGTTACAGTCTGGAGTGAGCAGGGCGGCCTGGGCCGTTACAGTATGGAGTGAGCAGGGCGGCCTGGGCCGTTACAGTCTGGAGTGAGCAGGGCGGCCTGGGCCATTACAGTCTGGACTGAGCAGGGAGGCCTGGGCCGTTACTGTCAGGAGTGAGCAAGATGGCCTGGGCCGTTACAGTCTGGAGTGAGCAGAGCGGCCTGGGTCGTTACAGTCTGGAGTGAGCAGGGTGGCCTGGGTTGTTACGGTCTGGAGTGTGCAGGGAAGCCTCAGCCATTACTGTATGGAGCGAGCAGGGCGGCCTGGGCCGTTACAGTCTGGAGTGAACAGGGCGGCCTGGGCCATTACAGTCTGGAGTGAGCAGGGTGGCCGGAGCCATTACAGTCTGGAGTGAGCTGGGCGGCCTGGGCCATTACTGTCTGGAGTGAGCAAGGTGGCCTGGGCCATTACAGTCTGGAGTGAGCAGGGCGGCCTGGGCCGTTACAGTCTGGAGTGAGCAGATCGGCCTGTGCCGTTACAGTCTGGAGTGAGCAGGGCGTCCTGGGTTGTTACAGTCTGGAGTGTGCAGGGAGGCCTCAGCCATTACTGTATGGAGCGAGCAGGGTGGCCTGGGCCGTTACAGTCTGGAGTGAACAGGGCGGCCTGGGCCATTACAGTCTGGAGTGAGCAGGGTGGCCTGAGCCATTACAGTCTGGAGTGAGCTGGGCGGCCTGGACCGTTACTGTCTGGGGTGAGCAGGGCAGCCTGGGCTGTTACAGGCAGCAAAGGGTTAAAGGCCATGTAGAATTATGCTGTGGCCGAATTCAAATATATTTGGCAGAAACAATCCTTAGGGCAAAGAGATTCAAGTTTGTTCAAATGGAGACAATTGACCAATTTGGCCGACGGTCATCATGTATTTTGTCTGATTTTTGGAAATATCTTTAAAAATCTCTGCTTGGGGCATCGATTCAAAACTCATGAAATATTATCTAGGGAAAGACCTGAACCAAGTTTGTTCAAGGGACCTTGATTGGCCAAATCTTGGATGACCTACTTTTCGCGAAAACGACCTCCAGAACCGCTGAATGGATCGGGCCGAAATTTGGCATAAGGGTCATTAAAGTTTGTTCAATAGAAGTTGATTAGTAAAAAAATATGGCTGCCATGGACCAATCAAAATGTAGCGTGTTTGCCGGCCATATTGGATATTTTCATTTGATGGATTTTGAAGTGAAATTAGTTTTATATAGGTTATTAGGACCTCTTGTTTTTATAAAACGTGACATGTTTCTTTGTTAGCTCCCATGAAACCAGATTTCTATGAAATTATAGACTGTAATGTAATCATAGCTTTCGTCTTTATGTACATGAGCTAGTTAATGCTAGATATGACAGGGTAACATGATTCTGGACAGATACCATCTGTCACTCAAGTATATGAAGTCTTAAGCAATAGACCGTTCCACTTTATCCATCCATCATATGATGTCATAATCAACTACGTGACGTGTAGAATGACATCATAATGAATGAGATCATGAATGACATAGATAAGTACGTCACCAACACATTTGAAGACGGACTATGCATTGTTGTAGGAATTGTATGTATTTACTATTTAATAAATATTCGGTTGAATCTTTTGAAACTAGTTTGACTGGGCGCTGTTGTAGCAACAGCACCCAGTAAAATTAGTTACAAAATATTCAACAGCTTAACTGTATAGTTTTCAGGAAATTAATAGTTAGGTCATTCGGGGACCGATCGATCTCAACACATCGAAGTGTGGGTGTAGCTTAGCTGGAGTGGAGCCTTTAGGTGGGCGGGGCATAACTAAAACTGGAAAGGTCCATTACATCACATGTAGGCTAGCGTCACAATGATAATTAGCAGAGATTACTCCATCATGAAGCTCTAGAAATGTGTCAAGTGTGCGAATTGAATGACGGATGGATTTGCTATTTTAGAAACATGGACTTCTGAATAATTTGAAACTAATTTGACTTGGTGATGTTGCTGCAACAGCAACAGCACCCATTCAAATTAGTTTCAAAATATTCAACAGCTTACCTATTTAGTTACCTTGAAATTGAGATTTTGTCAATTTAGTGTTCAATTGATGCCAACACATGCAAAGCATGGGCGGAGCTTAGCTAGAAATGGGCGGGACATAGATAGAAATTGATCCCTCTATTAGATGGGTGGGATTTTATTGACTTGTGTGCTAATAAATGCCTTATGTTGCAATTATTTATCTGGAATATCTCGAGTATCTTCTATTGTTATGTTGAATACATGCGTGTACACAACATATCCTGCTATTGTTATGTTAAATACATGCGTGTGCACAACATATCCTGCTATTGTTATGTTAATGCATGCGTGTACACAACATATCCTGCTATTGTTATGTTAAATACATGCTTGTACACAACATATCCTGCTATTGTTATGTTAAATACACGTGTGTACACACCACACCCTGCTATTGTTATGTTAAATACATGCATGTACACAGCATATCATGCTATTGTTATGTTAAATACACGTGTGTACACAATATATCCTGCTATTGTTATGTTAAGTACATGCGTGTACACAACATGTCCTAGTGTTATGTTAAATACATGCGTGTACACAACATATCCTGCTATTGTTATGTTAAATACATTCGTGAACACACCATATTCTGCTATTGTTATGTTAAATCATGCGTGTACACAACATATTCTGCTATTGTTATCTTAAATACAAGCGTGTACACAATATATCCTGCTATTGTTATGTTAAATACATGTGTGTACAGACCATATTGTGTTATGTTAAGTACGTGTATAAACATTGTGGTGTAATTATCATTATTATGATAATATAGATCTATATTTTGCATACATGTAAGTAGAAATTGTGAAAGCAACATTTAAATAAATAAAAAATTAATGCAATATCTGTGTTGTTTAATTTGCTTTAAAATCTGCCTTAATCTTCCACCTTATGAGGCACCTGTCCTGATTTTTGTATCCAAACGATGCTGGTTTGATAAGACAGGTTTGACCACCATAAAGGCTTACATTGAGCTGAGGTACTATAACAGGGCTTTGTAAGGTGATATCCTGTGCCGGGCTTGTGTAAGGTGAGGTACCGTGACAGGGCTTTGTAAAGTGATGTGCTGTGGCGTGACTGTGTAAGTGAGGTACTGTGATTGGAATGTGTACGGTGATGTATTGTGATTGGGATGTGTAAGGTGGGGGTACTGTGACAGGGCTTTGTAAAGTGATGTACTGTGGCGTGGCTGTGTAAGTGAGGTACTGTGATTAGGATGTGTACGGTGATGTATTGTGATTGGGATGTGTAAGGTGGGGGTATTGTGATTGGAATGTGCGGATCTCTAGCTAAGCTCCACCATGTTTTGCGCGTGTTGCGATCGATTTATATACTTTGAGCCCTGAATTCTCCAAAGTTCATTTTCAAGGTATCTATACAGGTAAGCTGTTGAATATTTTGAAACTAATTTGGCTGGGGCTGCGTCCACTTAAAGTAGTTTCAAAATATTCAACATAATGTTTATTAAAATGCTAAAGACATACAATTCGTACAGCTGGCGGACTATTCAAGGTACGAAGATATGGACACATGGATTGGCGCAGGTAGACATTATAGCTGCAGTTTGGTGGATAGACTGACATATTATTCCGCGACATTGGTTACTGGTGAACCGGTCGTTAGCTTGTTTGTTAATATAAGGCATTTTGCCTTTTAATGGTGTATTCTGAAACATATTTCAGTACCGCTATGCAGACCTCAATGCCTCCCCCCATCCCTTATTATATGTATGATTACTGTATTCTGCGGCTGTAGTAGTAGAGACATCCTACATCTACAATCAGTCCTTCTTAGCTGATGCTACTTCTGCTGCTACTACTGTTACTACCACTACTGCTGCTGCGGCTGCTGCTGCGACTACTACTACTACTACTGCTGCTGCTACTGCTACTACTACTACTACTACTACTACTACTACTACTACTACTACTACTACTACTACTACTACTACTACTACTACTACTACTACTGCTGCTGCTGCTGCTGCTGCTGCTGCTGATGCTGCTGCTGCTACTACTACTACTACTACTACTACTACTGCTGCTGCTGCTGCTGCTGCTACTACTACTACTACTACTACTACTACTACTACTACTACTACTACTACTACTGCTGCTGCTACTGCTACTACTACTACTACTACTACTACTACTACTACTACTACTACTACTATTACTACTACTGCTACTATTACTACTACTACTACTACTGCTGCTGCTGCTGCTACTACTACTACTACTACTACTGCTACTGCTGCTACTGCTGCTGCTGCTGCTGCTGCTACTGCTACTACTGCTACTACTACTACTACTACTGCTACTGCTGCTGCTGCTACTGCCACTACTACTACTACTACTACTACCACTACTACTACTAGTACTGTTTGAAGTTTTCTGTATCACTGAAACATTTCTCTCATCAACAATCCCAAATAACTCCATTGAAATTGAGGCTATGTTAATGAAAGAAAGGACAGAAAAGAACGGGACGGTGGTGGAATTGTACTATATATAGCTGATAACTATTCATATGTGAGGAAACTAAATTTTGAAACCGATGATCTGGAAACTATGGATTGAAATTAGACCCTTTAAGACCAAGTCTTTCCTATTGGGCTGTGTCTATAGACCCCCTGGTTCACCCGCTATCTGGATTGATGAATTTGAAGCTGTGTTCTAAAAGGTATATTCCGAAAACTCAGATATTATACTTGTAGGAGATTTTAATTTCGACCTTATTAAAGCAGATAATCATAAATGGCAGTCTTTAATTGAACTTTTTCATTTAGAGCAACTTATACGTAATCCAACTAGAGTTACTGAGAAAACATTTAAACTGATTGACCATGTGTATGTCACAGATAAAGACAAAATTCAATCGTCACATGTCGGCTCTTTGGCATTAAGTGACCATTACCCAATATTCGCTTTACGCAAATGTAAACCATTCAAAACTCAAAATTTGCACCAACTTATTAAATACAGGAGCATCAAACGCTTTAACGAAGCTAAATTTCTTAGTAACCTGTCTGTATGTGATTGGCGTTCTATAGGTTATTTAGGTAGTCCTGATCAATGGTATGCAAAATTCATCAACATTATAAATAAACACGCTCCTGTCATAGAACGCAAAGTTAAACGTGTATGTCAACCGGGATGGATGAACAGAGGAATTTTAACAACAATGAAAGAAAGGGATTATCATAAAAACGTAGAAAACATACTGAATTTTCAAATGTTAAAGCACAGAGTTGCGTATTTGATTAAAGTATCTAAACGAGATTATTTTGCAAATAAATTAGAAGCAGGCAAAAATAATCCGGCTAATATATGGACAATTCTAAAAGACATAAATCCCAAGGCAAACAAATTACCTTCAATAATCTGTGATGATAATGGAAGTGAAATTCAAAACCCACAAATGCAATCTGAACATTTTAATATATATTTCAGTACAATCGCGTCAAAACTGACGCACTCCATGATAAAACAAAGGCCAATGGCATTTGATAAGCAATCAGATCATGTTTTTAATAAAGTTCCAGAAAATATAGAGTTTGGAATTCCATATATAACCGTTGGATATGTGTCCAGAGAACTTAGCAACTTAAAAACAAATAAGTCATCTGGTTACGATGAATTGAACGCACACTTCCTCAAAGCTGCAGCATCAATAATTGCACCATCAATTACACTTATTATAAACAAAAGCATAGCTACGGGAGAATTCCCCAAAATGTGGAAATGTGCAAAAGTAAAGCCTCTACATAAATGTGATTCAAAAACCAATGTTAGCAATTATAGGCCTATCTCTATATTACCCATTATCTCTAAGGTTATTGAACGACACATAGATGATCATATTTATAAATTTATAACCAAGTATAATTTATTAGTGGAGTCGCAATCAGTAATAATGTTATAATCCCTACAAATCGTGGAAGCTTAAATGTTGTGGAATCTGACAAACTTTTAGGAGTATATATAGATAATACGCTTGCATGGAAAGAACATATAGGCAAACTTTGTAAAAAGATTTCGTTCTTGATTTATATTCTACAGGAAAATAAACATTATCTTAGCATTGAGCAACGAAATCTTTTCTATAAGTCGTATATCCTTTCACACATTGATTATTGTAGTCTTGTATTTTGCCCGTCTTCACCTACATTATTGGATAGCTTAGAAAAACTACAAAAAACGGGCTGCTAGGGTGATATTAGACATGCCTTGCATGACACCATCTGCACAACTATATGACACATTAAACTGGACAAATTTAACTAGAAGAATGCAAATTAAAATGGGTATTATGAGATATAACTCTAGAAATGGTCTGGCTCCTGGTTACATGAAAGACATGTTCACTTCCGTTGGGGTGGCGCACACTAGAAATTTACGTTCCA
>CM067360.1:17007524-17047085 GCA_034401795.1 Chaetoderma sp. LZ-2023a | reverse complement strand
GCATGACACGTGTGTTTTCAATTATATTTGGACAGGAAGCATCCTTAGAGCATAGGGATTCAAGTTTGTTCAAATGAAGCTGATCGGCCAATTAGGCGGCGGCCATCTTGGATTTTGGCCGATTTTAGAAACGTCTTTAAAAAATCTTCTCCGAAACCGCTTGAGGGATTGAAGGAAACCTCATGAAATATGATCTAGGGCAAGAGCTCAACCAAATTTGTTCAAGGGAACTTAATTGGTTAAATAGTTCGGCAGCCATCTTGGTTGACCTAGTTTTACCGAAAATAACTTCTCCAGAACCGCTGAAGGGATCAGGACGAAATTTGGCAGATATAATTAGGGGACTAAGGGCCAGTAAAGTTTGTTCAAGAGAAGTTGATCCGTCCAAAAAAACATGGCCGCCGTGGCCCAATCAAAATATAGCATGTTTGGCGGCCCATATTGGATTTTTTTATTTGATGGATTTTGAGGCCGAAATTTGCTTTATATGGGTTTTTGGGTATTCTGATCACAAATTTACAATTTTTGAAACTGTCGGATAAACGGTTTGGTGGCCATCTTGGATCACCCCCCCCACCCCCCCCCCCCCCCCCCCCTAAAGCTCCCATACTAAAGCAATGGCAAATTAAAAATATCTTCTCGAGAACTACTGGGCCGGTTTAAATTATATTTGACATGAAGCATCCTTAAGGCATAGAGATTCAAGTTTGTTCAAACGAATCCGATAGGCCAATTTGGCCGGCGACCATCTTGGATTTTGGCCGATTTTTAGAAATGTTTTTAAAAATCTTCTCCTCCCAAACCATTTGAGGGATCGATTTAAAACTCACGAAATATGATCTAGCGGGGTTGAATCAAATTTGTTTAAGGGAACTTGATTTACCCAAATGGTTCAGCGGCTATCTTGGATGACCTAGTTTTTCACAAAGACGACTTCTTCCCCCAGAACCGCTGAAGCGATGAGGCCGAAGTTTGTGATATATAATTAGGAACTAAGGCGATTAATCTTTGTTCAAGAGAAGTTGCTCCGTCCAAAAACATGGCCGCCGTAGGCCAATCATAATGTAGCGTGTTTGGTAGACATATTGTTTTCTTTTATTTGATGGATTTTGAGACCAAAATTGGTTCTATATATGTTTTTGGGTACTCTGAGCTCAAATTTGCAATTTTCGAAACTGTCGGATAACCGGTTTTTGTGGCCATCTTGGATAATTTTCTCGTCGAAAGCTCCCATGCTAAAGCAATGGGAAATCAAAATATCTTCTTGAGAACTACCAGGCCGATTTCAATTATATTTGGCACGAAGCATCCTTAGGGCATTTTGGATTTCGGCCAATTTCAGGAAATGTCTTTAAAAATCTCCGAAACCACTTGGGGACTCTTCATCTAGGCCAAGAGGTAAGCCAAGTTTGTTCAAGAGGACTTGACTGACCAAATAGTTCGGCGACCATCTTGGATGACCTGGTTTTTCACGAAAATGACTCCTCCAGAACCGCTGAAGGGATCGGGCCGAAATTTGGGCCATTAAAATTTGTTCAAAGGAAGTTGATACATCGAAAAAATATGGGTGACGTGGGCCAATCAAAATGTAGTGTGTTTGGCGGCCATATTGCACTTGCAAAAATGTCCACAAACTCATTTAAAAGGCTGCTAAACCACCCACCAACAATTTTGACAAAAATTGATGGTGCTGCAGGTGAGCGACACATGCCCCTTGGGCCTCTTGGTATAAATAGGTATTATTTTTTCCCAGAAGCCAGTCAGTTGTGTACAAGTCTGTGTCAAAAATTCGATTAAATAGCATTTCGTATATAGGTAGGGCCTAGCATGAGGTCAACGGTGCTTTTAATATAGTCATTATCAAATTTTCATCCCCTGCTGCCTTTCCATTTGTGAGTTTAGTTATTCGTTTCCTTTATCCTGTAAGACGGCCTATTAGCCTGTTATAGCAGGGGTTTCTATCACATCTGACGGTGGTCGTTAAGTACAGTTTTAATAGTTGGTCTGAAAACAATCAGGCTTCATAGCGGCTGCGAGGTAGGGCTTTTTGTAAGTTGAGTCTGCTCTTGGTTTGTATAGCTTAAGCCTATGATCCCTAGTTATAAGATTTTCTGTTTAAAACACATAAGATTCACAGGTTTCTATAAAATAGTTCTGAATCGTAGGATTCCTGGTTTAGCTAAAATCATAAAATATCTCTGAGATATGTTTATATGTCTAGCTTATTTGTGCACGATTCAACTGTTCGTGTCTCGGTTCCTGTGACTGGCAGTGAAATCCGATATGAGACTACTCTGTTAGAGCAAACATACACGTTGCGGATATATCCATTGGTGGTTTTATGTTATGATTGAGCTTATATATAAAAGCCTACTCCTCATGAACCACATCGCTGATTTCAACCAAACTTAAATCATACATGTATTGTATCGTACTTTATGTCATTTGTAATATAAAATATTCATGTACATGTATATAAATGTTATATGTATAAACATATTATTATAAATTTATGTTATAAGTCAAGGGTCCACCGCACCATAGGCCTTGCATTTGGTGGATGTATTGAATTGGTAAATTATTTTACCTATATGGAAATAAAGAATTTTGAATCTTGAAACTTGACAGTAAGGATCCTATGGCTGTAGACTTGAGAACGTGTTTACATAATTTTGATTGTCTCTATTTCATGCGACCATCTTGGACGTTCGAAAATAATTTCTGGAAACCGGTTATATGACTGCTATTCATCAATCACTTGGCCGATTTCAAACAAACTTAGCTGGAACGTGACCCTATGGGGGTAAACTTTTCCTTCTTTCTTTCTTTTGTAGATCCCGTCTCTCGAACACACATGTATATGTACAGGATGTCCTTTGTAGTGACACGAATTTTCTACACAATATTATTTCCTCTCGTTTTAGAGTTCCGGATATCCGTGTGTTGGTTACATTCGATTCACAGAAATATGGTTGGCCAGTTTTTCCGGCTGCCATCTTGGATTCTTCGAAAATTTTCGAAAATCAAGTAAAAGACTACACATCATTAACTATTTGACCGATTTAAACAAGATGTGATAGGAAGGACCCTATCGGCGTTGGCTTTAGAACTCGTATACGGAATTATAACTGGTTAATTCTTCTGCCGCCATATTGCATTTTCTGGAAATTCTCGGATTATCAGTTAAAACTTAAAAGCCTACAGGGCTACTCCTAATTAACCACTTGCCCGATTTCAAACAAACTTGGCTGGAATGAGGCTATGGTTGTACATTCCAGAACTAGTATACAGAATATTGATTTTCCAGTTTCGCTCACGAGCATCTTGGATTCTTCGATAACTTTCGGAAATCAAGTAAAATACCAAACAGCATTAAACATTTGATCGATTTTAAACCAAATTTGAGAGGAAGAACCATATTATGGTAGACTTTAAGATCTGCCGCACAACATTTTGATGGGTCTGTTTTTCTGGCGGCCATTTTGGATTTTCGGAAAATTCTTGGGAAACCAGATAAAAGCCTACTTCTCATGAACCTCTTGACAGATTTGAACAAAACTTGACTGGACGGCTCCTATGGTTGTAGGCTTCAGAATTTGGTTACAGAATTTTGATTGGTCTATATGTTTCAGGTGACCACCTTAGATTTTCCAAAGATTTGCTGGAAATCAGTTGAAAGACTACTCATTAACCGATTTCAACCAAACTTATCTGGAAGGACCCTATGGTGATAGCCTTCAGAACTTAACAATAATGTTATTGGACGGTAATTCGTTGGGTCGAGTGGATCTCCTTTATTTTTAGCTCGCCTGGCCTTAAAGGCCAAGTGAGCTTATGTCGTGGCGACCGTCCGTCGTGTGTCCGTCGTTCGTCAGTCCGTCCATCCATCAACTTTTCCTTTAAACGACCTCTTCTCAAGAACCACTAGGCCAATTTCAATTATATTTGGCAGGAAGCATCCTTAGAGCATAGGGATTCAAGTTTGTTCAAATGAAGCTGATCGGCCAATTAGGCCGGCGGCCATCTTGGATTTTGGCCGATTTTTAGAAACGTCTTTAAAAATCTTCTCCGAAACCGCTTGAGGGATTGAAGGAAACCTCATGAAATATGATCTAGGGCAAGAGCTCAACCAAATTTGTTCAAGGGAACTTAATTGGTTAAATAGTTCGGCAGCCATCTTGGTTGACCTAGTTTTACCGAAAATAACTTCTCCAGAACCGCTGAAGGGATCAGGACGAAATTTGGCAGATATAATTAGGGACTAAGGGCCAGTAAAGTTTGTTCAAGAGATGTTGATCCGTCAAAAAAACATGGCCGCCGTGGCCCAATCAAAATATAGCATGTTTGGCGGCCATATTGGATTTTTTTATTTGATGGATTTTGAGGCCGAAATTTGCTTTATATGGGTTTTTGGGTATTCTGATCACAAATTTACAATTTTTGAAACTGTCGGATAAACGGTTTGGTGGCCATCTTGGATCACCCCCCCCCCCCCCCCCCCCCCCCTAAAGCTCCCATACTAAAGCAATGGCAAATTAAAAATATCTTCTCGAGAACTACTGGGCCGGTTTAAATTATATTTGACATGAAGCATCCTTAAGGCATAGAGATTCAAGTTTGTTCAAACGAATCCGATAGGCCAATTTGGCCGGCGACCATCTTGGATTTTGGCCGATTTTTAGAAATGTTTTTAAAAATCTTCTCCTCCCAAACCATTTGAGGGATCGATTTAAAACTCACGAAATATGATCTAGCGGGGTTGAATCAAGTTTGTTTAAGGGAACTTGATTTACCAAATGGTTCAGCGGCTATCTTGGATGACCTAGTTTTCACAAAGACGACTTCTTCCCCAGAACCGCTGAAGCGATGAGGCCGAAGTTTGTGATATATAATTAGGAACTAAGGGCGATTAATCTTTGTTCAAGAGAAGTTGCTCCGTCAAAAAACATGGCCGCCGTAGGCCAATCATAATGTAGCGTGTTTGGTAGACATATTGTTTTCTTTTATTTGATGGATTTTGAGACCAAAATTGGTTCTTTATATGTTTTTGGGTACTCTGAGCTCAAATTTGCAATTTTCGAAACTGTCGGATAACCGGTTTTGTGGCCATCTTGGATAATTTTCTCGTCGAAAGCTCCCATGCTAAAGCAATGGGAAATCAAAATATCTTCTTGAGAACTACCAGGCCGATTTCAATTATATTTGGCAGGAAGCATCCTTAGGGCATTTTGGATTTCGGCCGATTTCAGGAAATGTCTTTAAAAATCTCCGAAACCACTTGGGGACTCTTCATCCAGGCCAAGAGGTAAGCCAAGTTTGTTCAAGAGGACTTGACTGACCAAATAGTTCGGCGACCATCTTGGATGACCTGGTTTTCACGAAAATGACTCCTCCAGAACCGCTGAAGGGATCGGGCCGAAATTTGGGCCATTAAAATTTGTTCAAAGGAAGTTGATACATCGAAAAAATATGGGCGACGTGGGCCAATCAAAATGTAGTGTGTTTGGCGGCCATATTGCACTTGCAAAAATGTCCACAAACTCATTTAAAAGGCTGCTAAACCACCCACCAACAATTTTGACAAAAATTGATGGTGCTGCAGGTGAGCGACACATGCCCCTTGGGCCTCTTGGTATAAATAGGTATTATTTTTCCCAGAAGCCAGTCAGTTGGTACAAGCCTGTGTCAAAAATTCGATTAAATAGCATTTCGTATATAGGTAGGCCTAGCATGAGGTCAACGGTGCTTTTAATATAGTCATTATCAAATTTTCATCCCCTGCTGCCTTTCCATTTGTGAGTTTAGTTATTCGTTCCTTTATCCTGTAAGACGGCCTATTAGCCTGTTATAGCAGGGGTTTCTATCACATCTGACGGTGGTCGTTAAAGTACAGTTTTAATAGTTGGTCTGAAAACAATCAGGCTTCATAGCGGCTGCGAGGTAGGGCTTTTTTGTAAGTTGAGTCTGCTCTTGGTTTGTATAGCTTAAGCCTATGATCCCTAGTTATAAGATTTTCTGTTTAAAACACATAAGATTCACAGGTTTCTATAAAATAGTTCTGAATCGGAGGATTCCTGGTTTAGCTAAAATCATAAAATATCTCTGAGATATGTTTATATGTCTAGCTTATTTGTGCACGATTCAACTGTTCGTGTCTCGGTTCCTGTGACTGGCAGTGAAATCCGATATGAGACTACTCTGTTAGAGCAAACATACACGTTGCGGATATATCCATTGGTGGTTTTATGTTATGATTGAGCTTATATATAAAAGCCTACTCCTCATGAACCACATCGCTGATTTCAACCAAACTTAAATCATACATGTATTGTATCGTACTTTATGTCATTTGTAATATAAAATATTCATGTACATGTATATAAATGTTATATGTATAAACATATTATTATAAATTTATGTTATAAGTCAAGGGTCCACCGCACCATAGGCCTTGCATTTGGTGGATGTATTGAATTGGTAAATTATTTACCTATATGGAAATAAAGAATTTTGAATCTTGAAACTTGACAGTAAGGATCCTATGGCTGTAGACTTGAGAACGTGTTTACATAATTTTGATTGTTCTCTATTTCATGCGACCATCTTGGACGTTCGAAAATAATTTCTGGAAACCGGTTATAAGACTGCTATTCATCAATCACTTGGCCGATTTCAAACAAACTTAGCTGGAACGTGACCCTATGGGGGTAAACTTTTCCTTCTTTCTTTCTTTTGTAGATCCCGTCTCTCGAACACACATGTATATGTACAGGATGTCCTTTGTAGTGACACGAATTTTCTACACAATATTATTTCCTCTCGTTTTAGAGTTCCGGATATCCGTGTGTTGGTTACATTCGATTCACAGAAATATGGTTGGCCAGTTTTTCCGGCTGCCATCTTGGATTCTTCGAAAATTTTCGAAAATCAAGTAAAAGACTACACATCATTAACTATTTGACCGATTTAAACAAGATGTGATAGGAAGGACCCTATCGGCGTTGGCTTTAGAACTCGTATACGGAATTATAACTGGTTAATTCTTCTGCCGCCATATTGCATTTTCTGGAAATTCTCGGATTATCAGTTAAAACTTAAAAGCCTACAGGGCTACTCCTAATTAACCACTTGGCCGATTTCAAACAAACTTGGCTGGAATGAGGCTATGGTTGTACATTCCAGAACTAGTATACAGAATATTGATTTTCCAGTTTCGCTCACGAGCATGTTGGATTCTTCGATAACTTTCGGAAATCAAGTAAAATACCAAACAGCATTAAACATTTGATCGATTTTAAACCAAATTTGAGAGGAAGAACCATATTATGGTAGACTTTAAGATCTGCCGCACAACATTTTGATGGGTCTGTTTTTCTGGCGGCCATTTTGGATTTTCGGAAAATTCTTGGGAAACCAGATAAAAGCCTACTTCTCATGAACCTCTTGACAGATTTGAACAAAACTTGACTGGACGGCTCCTATGGTTGTAGGCTTCAGAATTTGGTTACAGAATTTTGATTGGTCTATATGTTTCAGGTGACCACCTTAGATTTTCCAAAGATTTGCTGGAAATCAGTTGAAAGACTACTCATTAACCGATTTCAACCAAACTTATCTGGAAGGACCCTATGGTGATAGCCTTCAGAACTTAACAATAATGTTATTGGACGGTAATTCGTTGGGTCGAGTGGATCTCCTTTATTTTTAGCTCGCCTGGCCTTAAAGGCCAAGTGAGCTTATGTCGTGGCGACCGTCCGTCGTGTGTCCGTCGTTCGTCCGTCCGTCCATCCATCAACTTTTCCTTTAAACGACCTCTTCTCAAGAACCACTAGGCCAATTTCAATTATATTTGGCAGGAAGCATCCTTAGAGCATAGGGATTCAAGTTTGTTCAAATGAAGCTGATCGGCCAATTAGGCCGGCGGCCATCTTGGATTTTGGCCGATTTTTAGAAACGTCTTTAAAAATCTTCTCCGAAACCGCTTGAGGGATTGAAGGAAACCTCATGAAATATGATCTAGGGCAAGAGCTCAACCAAATTTGTTCAAGGGAACTTAATTGGTTAAATAGTTCGGCAGCCATCTTGGTTGACCTAGTTTTACCGAAAATAACTTCTCCAGAACCGCTGAAGGGATCAGGACGAAATTTGGCAGATATAATTAAGGACTAAGGGCCAGTAAAGTTTGTTCAAGAGATGTTGATCCGTCAAAAAAACATGGCCGCCGTGGCCCAATCAAAATATAGCATGTTTGGCGGCCATATTGGATTTTTTTATTTGATGGATTTTGAGGCCGAAATTTGCTTTATATGGGTTTTTGGGTATTCTGATCACAAATTTACAATTTTTGAAACTGTCGGATAAACGGTTTGGTGGCCATCTTGGATCACCCCCCCCCCTAAAGCTCCCATACTAAAGCAATGGCAAATTAAAAATATCTTCTCGAGAACTACTGGGCCGGTTTAAATTATATTTGACATGAAGCATCCTTAAGGCATAGAGATTCAAGTTTGTTCAAACGAATCCGGTAGGCCAATTTGGCCGGCGACCATCTTGGATTTTGGCCGATTTTTAGAAATGTTTTTAAAAATCTTCTCCTCCCAAACCATTTGAGGGATCGATTTAAAACTCACGAAATATGATCTAGCGGGGTTGAATCAAGTTTGTTTAAGGGAACTTGATTTACCAAATGGTTCAGCGGCTATCTTGGATGACCTAGTTTTCACAAAGACGACTTCTTCCCCAGAACCGCTGAAGCGATGAGGCCGAAGTTTGTGATATATAATTAGGAACTAAGGGCGATTACTCTTTGTTCAAGAGAAGTTGCTCCGTCAAAAAACATGGCCGCCGTAGGCCAATCATAATGTAGCGTGTTTGGTAGACATATTGTTTTCTTTTATTTGATGGATTTTGAGACCAAAATTGGTTCTATATATGTTTTTGGGTACTCTGAGCTCAAATTTGCAATTTTCGAAACTGTCGGATAACCGGTTTTGTGGCCATCTTGGATAATTTTCTCGTCGAAAGCTCCCATGCTAAAGCAATGGGAAATCAAAATATCTTCTTGAGAACTACCAGGCCGATTTCAATTATATTTGGCAGGAAGCATCCTTAGGGCATTTTGGATTTCGGCCGATTTCAGGAAATGTCTTTAAAAATCTCCGAAACCACTTGGGGACTCTTCATCCAGGCCAAGAGGTAAGCCAAGTTTGTTCAAGAGGACTTGACTGACCAAATAGTTCGGCGACCATCTTGGATGACCTGGTTTTCACGAAAATGACTCCTCCAGAACCGCTGAAGGGATCGGGCCGAAATTTGGGCCATTAAAATTTGTTCAAAGGAAGTTGATACATCGAAAAAATATGGGCGACGTGGGCCAATCAAAATGTAGTGTGTTTGGCGGCCATATTGCACTTGCAAAAATGTCCACAAACTCATTTAAAAGGCTGCTAAACCACCCACCAACAATTTTGACAAAAATTGATGGTGCTGCAGGTGAGCGACACATGCCCCTTGGGCCTCTTGGTATAAATAGGTATTATTTTTCCCAGAAGCCAGTCAGTTGGTACAAGCCTGTGTCAAAAATTCGATTAAATAGCATTTCGTATATAGGTAGGCCTAGCATGAGGTCAACGGTGCTTTTAATATAGTCATTATCAAATTTTCATCCCCTGCTGCCTTTCCATTTGTGAGTTTAGTTATTCGTTCCTTTATCCTGTAAGACGGCCTATTAGCCTGTTATAGCAGGGGTTTCTATCACATCTGACGGTGGTCGTTAAAGTACAGTTTTAATAGTTGGTCTGAAAACAATCAGGCTTCATAGCGGCTGCGAGGTAGGGCTTTTTTGTAAGTTGAGTCTGCTCTTGGTTTGTATAGCTTAAGCCTATGATCCCTAGTTATAAGATTTTCTGTTTAAGACACATAAGATTCACAGGTTTCTATAAAATAGTTCTGAATCTGAGGATTCCTGGTTTAGCTAAAATCATAAAATATCTCTGAAATATGTTTATATGTCTAGCTTATTTTTGCACGATTCAACTGTTCGTGTCTCGGTTCCTGTGACTGGCAGTGAAATCCGATATGAGACTACTCTGTTAGAGCAAACATACACGTTGCGGATATATCCATTGGTGGTTTTATGTTATGATTGAGCTTATATATAAAAGCCTACTCCTCATGAACCACATCGCTGATTTCAAGCAAACTTAAATCATACATGTATTGTATCGTACTTTATGTCATTTGTAATATAAAATATTCATGTACATGTATATAAATGTTATATGTATAAACATATTATTATAAATTTATGTTATAAGTCAAGGGTCCACCGCACCATAGGCCTTGCATTTGGTGGATGCATTGAATTGGTAAATTATTTACCTATATGGAAATAAAGAATTTTGAATCTTGAAACTTGACAGTAAGGATCCTATGGCTGTAGACTTGAGAACGTGTTTACATAATTTTGATTGTTCTCTATTTCATGCGACCATCTTGGACGTTCGAAAATAATTTCTGGAAACCGGTTATAAGACTGCTATTCATCAATCACTTGGCCGATTTCAAACAAACTTAGCTGGAACGTGACCCTATGGGGGTAAACTTTTCCTTCTTTCTTTCTTTTGTAGATCCCGTCTCTCGAACACACACGTATATGTACAGGATGTCCTTTGTAGTGACACGAATTTTCTACACAATATTATTTCCTCTCGTTTTAGAGTTCCGGATATCGTGTGTTGGTTACATTCGATTCACAGAAATATGGTTGGCCGGTTTTTCCGGCTGCCATCTTGGATTCTTCGAAAATTTTCGAAAATCAAGTAAAAGACTACACATCATTAACTATTTGACCGATTTAAACAAGATGTGATAGGAAGGACCCTATCGGCGTTGGCTTTAGAACTCGTATACGGAATTATAACTGGTTAATTCTTCTGCCGCCATATTGCATTTTCTGGAAATTCTCGGATTATCAGTTAAAACTTAAAAGCCTACAGGGCTACTCCTAATTAACCACTTGCCCGATTTCAAACAAACTTGGCTGGAATGAGGCTATGGTTGTACATTCCAGAACTAGTATACAGAATATTGATTTTCCAGTTTCGCTCACGAGCATCTTGGATTCTTCGATAACTTTCGGAAATCAAGTAAAATACCAAACAGCATTAAACATTTGATCGATTTTAAACCAAATTTGAGAGGAAGAACCATATTATGGTAGACTTTAAGATCTGCCGCACAACATTTTGATGCTGGTTTTTCTGGCGGCCATTTTGGATTTTCGGAAAATTCTTGGGAAACCAGATAAAAGCCTACTTCTCATGAACCTCTTGACATATTTGAACAAAACTTGACTGGACGGCTCCTATGGTTGTAGGCTTCAGAATTTGGTTACAGAATTTTGATTGGTCTATATGTTTCAGGTGACCACCTTAGATTTTCCAAAGATTTGCTGGAAATCAGTTGAAAGACTACTCATTAACCGATTTCAACCAAACTTATCTGGAAGGGCCCTATGGTGATAGCCTTCAGAACTTGTATATTGGTCAATGCTTACGGTGGATATTTTCCGAAAGTTTCAAGCAAATCATTTTAAAGATTTATATATACACCTGTGCAAAAGTTAAGCACCACCCTATTTTTACGCACATGCGAGGGTATATTCATGTGCTATGAAGAAAGCAATAGCATAAACATTTATGTACCCATCCATCTTAGTGCAAGAGGTAATAATGCAACTAGAGGAATGCTGATTATGATGGTGGGGAAACACTGTATGTTTTTGTTTGAACTTGAAAACGAGGCCTGAATATGGTTACGTTGACACAACTGACAACTATTGCCCTACAGTTGACACACGTGGCTAGATTGTCATTAATGGTGTCTGAAAACGAAGTTTAACATCTGTGCACGAGTTTGAGACTGTCATTATTAATACCGGGTATATCCACCTTGTGCCTGGATGACGGCCTGGACACGACGTCTCATGCTGGTCACCAACCGACTGATACGCCATTGTGGTATTCGTTGCCATTCAAGATGGAGTGCGTCTGTTAATTCCTGTAGGTTCTGCACAGGAGGATCCCTCCTTCTCACCATGTTTCCCAGAATGTCCCAGATATGCTCAATAGGGTTCATGTCAGGGCTCCTTGCTGGCCATGGTAGGGTTTCGTTGGCATTCTGGCGGAGGTATTCATGCACAGCTCTAGCACGATGTGGTCGGGCGTTGTCATCCATGAATATAGGGTGGGTTCCAGGTGCATGATTTACAAAATGAGGGACCACAACTCTATCCAGTATGGAATCTTGATATCTTTGTCCATTTAGTGTTCCAGGTACAGTTAACAGATCCAGCTTACAATCAAATGAGATGCACCCCCATATCATAACGGAACCTCCACCAAATGGAACTTCTTCCATGATGTTACGTTGGTCGTACGCCGTGCGTCTGGACCTCCATACACGAGTTCGACCATCTGTGGCATGAAGCAGGAACCGACTTTCATCGGACCAGTGTACCCGTCTCCAGGATCCCATGTTCCAGTGTCTTCTTTCGTTGCACCACCTCAGACGCTCCTCTTTGTGGTGTGCAGCGAGGAGAGGACGTCTGACAGGTCTCCTAGCTTTCATGCCAGCAGCATACAGTCTCCTTTTGACGGTAGACATTGACACTCTATTGCGCGTTTCCCATTGCTGGCTGAGCACTCTGCTGTTGGTGAATGGAGATCTCCTAACAAGGCGTACTAGGGCTCGATCATCACGGGCAGTAGTCTTCTTCGGTCTTCCAGATCTAGGCCTGTCCTTCACCTCGTTAGTTTGCCCATGTTTTGCAATCAAACGACTGATTACAGTATGGTTAATGTTCAGCTGTCTGCCAATCTCTCTGCATGACATACCAGTGGTATGCATGCCTATGATTTGCCATTTCACACGATCACTTAACCTTCGTCTTGCCATAGCGGTTCACAATCAAGAGCTAATTCTCTCTGTACAAATAAACCACGGTCATGAACACAAAATTCCTAATCTTGTCGCCTAAATCTGTATGTAATGTTCTACACCTCAAACTGGACTTTTACATAACTGAACACGTGTGCTGTTTCCCACCACGCACGGACATCAAGCGGCGTGAAGTCATGCATGCATGCATGTGCATTTCGTACTTGGAATTATGTCAGCTAACGCGGGGACAAAAAGTATGGCAGCCTAGTTGTACCATCATGTTTCTACGTTCTATTGTTTTTGCTGGTGCTTAACTTTTGCACAGGTGTATACAACGATCTGACAGGCCAATCGTCCAGGTGAGCGACACAGGCCATTGGGACTCTTGTTTTCTCGTGATATGATTATATCGTCTATTAAAATAGTGTCATTGGCTCTATTGTTGATGCTTGGTATAACATTTCCAACTTAAGCTAGGCCCCGCCCATCTCTATCTAAGCTCCACCCACACCTCGCTCGTGTTTGGATCGATCGATCGATCTCTGTACTCCCTGACTATCAATTTCCAGAAAACTATACAGGTAAGCTATTGACTATTTTAGAACTAATTTGACTTAGCGCTGTTGCTGCCTATGGCAACAACAGTGCCCAGTCAAATGCGTTTCAAAATATTCAACAGCATGTTTATTAAATATTAGAGACATACAATTCGTACAATGTGTCGGCCTATTAAGAGCTAAAGACGGGCCAAATAGCATCATTTATGACGTAATGATTATGACGTCATCTTACACGCCGCTTAGCTGATTATGACGTCATATGACGTCAGATTGATAGATGGATACTCTTGAAAGGTGAATTGCTTTGAGGTGAATAAAAATAGTATCGTTAGCTGGTATACTTCGATCATTGATTGATTTACGTAGACGCGGTTTGCTTTTTACATAGTGTCACATTTCTTTATGGCTTCTCTTCCTTTCAGACACCAGTTTTAATTTGAATGACGCTGGTTCGAATGACTTTTGCTCTTCTGATGGACAATGCAGCTTTGTTTATAGCAGTCTCGTAAAGAGCATAGTCTGTAGTTTTCTCTGTTTCATTGTAAGTTTTTCATGCTCGCTTTTAATGAATGTGACTGTGAACGAGTGAGATCAATCTAGAAATGTTTCCTGCGACCCTGTTGCTTAGAAGTCGCCATATACTGCTGTGTCAGCACCATTAATTTTCTGTGTAATAAAATCCACGCTTCATCTATTTCAAGGTTGTTCAGATGATCCGACGAACAAATCTGACTGGGCGCTGTTGCTGCCAAATTAGTTTCAGAATATTCAATAGCTTACCTGTATAGTTTTCTGCAAATTGATAGTCAGGGCATTCGGGAATTAATAGATCCCGAACATGGGTGAAGCGTGGGTGGAGCTTAACTAGGGATGGGCGGGGCATTGCTAAAACTGAGAAGGTCCATTGCCGCATGCTTTACTGTTGTTTGGCAAACTAGATACGTGTAGGCCTATATATGACCTTATCATCAGTTTACAAAGTCTTGATTACTTTTTTGTATTTTATAGTGAATGCCGAATCTGAGTTGATTGTCTAACTACATTTATACCCAGACCATTTTCTGTCTTTCTGCCATGTCATGGGATAGCAGGGTTTTTTTGTTCCTTGATTACAACTAATGTACCAGATGTGGAAGGAATCGCCATCGCTATTCAGACATACACAATGTAATATCAGTACTACATATGTAATACATGTAAGTACAGAGTCATGAATTAGGAACTAATCTTGATAAAGATACAAAGCTAATTAATCTGTCCTTATTTTACAGAGTTGCCAAATACAAGCGAATCTTACGGCAAGCCCGTTGGACGGTGAGTCTGTGTATTGAATGCTTGATTGGTTAATGGCAGCTATAGTACATATAACAACAAATTGGCCTATCTTTGGTTTCATTCGCAGATTTAATGTTTCACAGAATGGACCAATTTATGGCCTAATGTTAATGTATGACGTCCACATTATGTATACTAATGATTTGAATTCATTACGCTAAGAACTGTAGTTTAATCGGCTAATGGAAATACCCAATAGATGATCCGGTTGCCACACATCATTTTAGGATAGGTATGTTTGAAATATTTTAAAACTATTTTCACTGGAAGCTATTGCTGTCTATGTTAAGTTAGAGATGTCCGCCAGTAAAGGTATGCTAGTTTTAAAATAGTTACGCTTTTTGGTTATTATTAATTAAAGTTATATTTAAAGAGAATTATGGGATAGATAAGTAGGTAAGTCTCATTTTAAAATTTGTATGCCCATGCATGCGTGTGTGCATGTGTGCGTGAATCCATTTTTGCTCTGCGCCGCCCATCTTTAGCAAAGCTCCACACACACGTTGCCGTGTTGGGATCGATTGCTCCCAGAAATCCCTGACTATAAATTTCCAGAAAACTATACAGGTAAGCTGTTGAATATTTTAAAACTAAATTGACTGGGTGGTGTTGCTGCCACTAGTCAAATAAGTTTCAAAATATTCAACATCATGTTTATTATACAGTAAACACAATTCGTACAACAACGTCTAGTCCGCCATCAATTTGGAGGATTCCAGTTTCCCGATCAATCATATGACGTCATAATCAACTACCTGACGTGTAGGATGACGTCATAATCATTACCTTATGAATGACATATCTAAGTTAATGACATAATTGATTATGACGTCATCCTACACGTCACGTATAGTTGGTTATGGCGTCATATGATTGATGGATAAACTGGAGTCCTCAATTTTCCGAGATCTTATTTGTTAACGTTACAGTTTGTCATGTAAGGTAGCCATTTATCTGCACAATCTAAACATGGAATATATGATTGATGTATACTGATGGAACGTTAGCAATGATTAGCGTGTAATATCCCACACCAGCACAGACTATTTTACATACGAGTATGGCCAGAGTTTTAAAACTTATTTGTATTTACCATATGATGTTATATATGCGGATGTTGGTTCCTCTGGAGTTGGATGCAAAAATGACCTCATAGTTCCTTCCCATATCGTAATGTGTAGCTTAAGAATCATTAGATTCGATCAACAAGTTCTGGAGATATAATCATTTCCACGTTTTTACAAAGAACCCTTTTCACGTGAGACACGAACCATGTAACCCAACGCATATAGCTTATCTTGTATTGCTTCACTTACTCGTGAGGTCATAATATGCTTTGGTTGAGGTCTCATAAGCCATCACTAAATAGAGATATACCCGTAGCCTATTCTTAATGTGCTCCGGAACTGCTCAAGGTCAATACTTGCCACGAACATGTCAGGGTCACTTTAAGAGCATACATGGTCATCCTGAAGTAGTGATCAGTTATTTTGTGCCTTAGCTGTGGATCTAGTCTTTCTATGCGTATTATTTTCATGACCTATGATTTACTTATTTTTAGCCATTTGCACAGTATAACCTGAATGAGATTTCTCGATTCACAACAGTATTGTCCACGTGCAGCTATTCTCTACCGGCATACATTCACGATCCAGAACTGCATCCAAAAGTACGCTGGAGGCAGCCTTTCAGGCAGACCGTTCTTTCAGGAATCAAGGTGACTGACTTAGTGAAGCCATCGCTCCAGCATGACACACATAAGGAGACAGCATTGGGCGAGAACATTGATAGAATACCTTCTAATGGCAACCCCGTGCTTAGAAAAGGCTTCTATACTAAACATTACAACAAAGCATCCTGCCTAAAAGAGGAAATTATTTCTAATCACGAGGTATTTAGGAAACTTATTTTTAAAAAGCATGTTGTACTAATTTGCCCGAGAGATGACACCCCAATTTCTGATCATCCAGTTAGTAACCTTGTGATTAATAAAACTATTCATCAAACGCCAGTAACTTCGGATAATGTGGTCATTAATGTATATAGTCAAACCTTGCAAAATAGTTGTTCAGAAATCAATGTCACACACAGTGCACGTTCACAGAGTGTAAAGTTCGGTTCTTATGTTTGGAAAAATTTAGCTTCAAAACCATCCTTTATACGAACGGCAAATGAAACAGAGACAGTAATTAGAGACGAAGATGGCCCAGGTGACCGGATTAATTCACGGGTTTCTCAGGTGTATACGAAAAAGCATGATAAGTTCATTACAAGGCGGAATATCAATTCCTTGATTAGATGCAATACTATGACAGGTGTGTCAAGCGATCTGTCTGAGCTCTCTACATTGGGATGGGTCATACTGCTGTTTGCATCCTTCATATTGCCATGTAAGTTAACATCTTAATTACACCACATTCTGGTACATCCAAGCATACCACGCACCATACATTAGTTATCTATCGAGAACAAAGTGGTGATCCTTTGTGACAGGTTATCTAGGCACGTGTTAGCCTAAAGAACCACGACTTTTCTGCTTAAAACGCAATGGCTTTCAGAATCCAAATTGTCAATCATTTATCTTCATAGCTAATATCGAGCTGAAGGTCTGTTAATAACCACAGGCATTTTGGAGCTATATTTCCATATTAATAAAACTACAAATGAAGAATAAACGATACGTTACACTTAGAGGTTAAACAATCCCAAATTTAATCATTTTAATTACAGGCCCACATTCACACTAGAATGCCTGAAATTAAATGGTTAAAATTTTATGCTTTTAGAGCCTTAACTGTCCCCCACTGGGCAATGAAACAAAATAAATCTCAGCATGTTATGATGATTTCATTTCGCATAAATTAATAAAACAGATTTTAGTTGTGAAGTTGAATTAGTGATACGTAACTGATGTAAATGTGGGCCTTCACGCCATATCACTGCATTTTCCTAATGATTCTTGAGGATGACGAGATCTATTGTAGAATGTTCTCTAGCCATTTCTGCACTGTCACAATTAGCTAAGCGTACTGTTTTTGGTTTTTTTAATGAAAGGTTAATATCCATATTCTGTTTAATTTTTTAATAATGGTTGTTCTTGTTTCAGCTTTAATCATTAAACTGTGTTACCATTTGTGGAGCAATTCACTGGAATCTTCATTCCCCTGTAGACGAGGCACACCTAACAAAAAACTTCGCACTAGAAAGCGAAATCGCAGGAGTACGAGAAAGTGCAATGGAGATGAGAGCTGTTTTAATGCAACTATTACAGATCTTGCTGAACCCGCACCGGTAGGATGCATACCGGAATATGTACATGAAGAGGAAGACGATGAACTTCTAGATGATGAAATGGCATCTTCGTTTCCTGTAGACACCTGCTATGCCATCAAACCTATTAGTCCAGTGGCACGTGCTAGTAAAGGCATTACCGACGCCTCGCTAGCCAGTGCAGACACCAACGTGCTTAATAGTTCTAACCCCAAACGCTCCCAGATAAACTCCAGTCATGTCTCGTTTTCATCTCTTTCTGAGCGCATTCTCAAAATACACTATATTGGAAGTAACGATGAAGCCACGGGGCATGGCAGTAAGGATGGCATACAAGAGAGCAATGAAAAACGTGCCTTAGGCGTCGAAAGAATATCTATCTCGAGATACTCTGTAGCGTCATCAAACTCTTCTGAAGAAATAATCCAAATAACAAATCTACAACCATGTCTACAACCAATGCCTAACCCTGCTTCAACTGTAGCATTATGCTTGCAAAGTGATCTGACCTTAATGACAGTACCATCAAGCTTACAATGTGACCTGCCTTTAATGACCGTATCATCGTGCTTACAAAGTGACCTTCCTTTAATGGATCCATCTCATACTGAGAATAAGTGCTGTTCGTCTGTCGATTGTCATCTTCTATACTGCTCACACACAGCTGGCTCCACTGACAATGACATTTCTATGGCGTCATCCTCATCACCATCCTCAAATGGCCGCCGTATCAGCACCGAAACTAGCATGAACACCTCTTCATCGGGCGATGAAAATACCGATATCGAGGCTGTTGACAAAGAAAAGACTGAAAATGTTATGCCGGCCATTATATGTAACACAGATGATCAAGGAATGGGATATTCTGAACTTGCAATTTCTGTGGCCGATGAGATAGAGTCTGTGCCATCCAGGTCTACCTTGATCAGCAAACTAGCCGCCCATGAAGAGATGAATATTAATAATGATGCTATGCACACAGATACCAATGCAAACGCAAACTATGGATACCATGCTTTGAACAGTCCATCAGACCATGTTCTAAAATCTGACCAGATGCCAAAGAATGACAACAAAATAGATGTATTCTCTGAGACATTTGAAGAACCGATAGATTCAATAACAACAGGGAATGTCGAGGAGAGCAATTCTAATCTGATTGTAGACATGTGTGAAACATCTCGTAGCTTGTCTCGCTTGCACAATGCCGACACAGTATCACTGTCAGCAGATTACGTCATCCATATCATTGAAGATGCTACAGGCAAGCATATACTTCTGCCCGTGCATGAGATCATATTTCTCTTAGCAAGAGCCACAGGTATAAGCCGCTACATATCACGCCATTTAGTCCTTGGACAGTATTCTGTTGCAATTGCTAACAAGGTAAGATATATATAGACATATATAGTCCTCTTTGATGATAAGTTGAAATGGTTGACTATATAAGTTCACTATAATTTCACATTATATCTTGGTCAAAGTAGAAAATCTGCTGCTGTTTTGCGCTTTTCATTCATTCAAAGTACAATGAATTATTTATGCACCATAATGTCATCCATTACACAACTAGTCTCGACCTTAGGGTCTCGTCAGGTGCAGATAGGATTTGATACTCGTTGCATATTCTGCACTGTGGCGACAGTTGTCCATTATGGTAAAATCAGCTTCCTACACTCAACGTGACGACCGTGGCCTAGAGGTAATGTGCCTGAGTCGTAATTCAAGGGTACTGAGTTCAAATCCTATATGTACCTGATGAGACCCAAATGGTCGAATGTACCACCAATTCGTCGTCGGTGTGCTACGGTCTACTTTGCTTGTGCCTGGACTGTCTCTGACTTTGCCGGGGTAGGGACAATATTTCCTGGCGTGCATATGTCACTCGTCCAGGTATTGCTAGGAAGAGTACTGTCGCCGTATCGTCCCTTAATTACCTATGGCTTTTGCACCTGTGAGAAAGTTAGAGTTCGGTTGTAAGCATAGTGCACATGAGGCTACCGTTCAATGGTCAACGCTACTTTTGTGTACATATGATGTTATTTGTAATATCACTAAATCGGTAATTCCTGAACTACTGGACGAATCAGTAAGTGTTTGGTGAAAACGCAGTATTCTCAGAATTTATTAGGAATTCGCAGAGATATCAATAAATAAATAAACCTCCATCTTTGTAAATCTTTCTCATCGTGACCTCCTCCGTGACCTTCATCTTTGAAGCGACATATCTGTATCCATTTAATAGGAGCTGAGTACATACATCTTCATTGAGGAAGGGGCATAGTGCGATTCCCGGAGTAGAACCACGACTTCGAAAATGGCCAACAACTGTCTGACAAAACTACGTCAACCACTGTTCTTCGAATTAGGTGGTGGACTACTTTTGTGATAGGAGTTAACCAGATTTTCTTAAGTATTTGTAAACTCGTCTCGGCGGGTAATAATGAAATAGCTGGAACTCATCGACTCCTAAATAGAACGCTCCTTGAGTGACTTCTAATGGTTCCGCATGGAACGAAATCTTCGATTGTGTTCCTGTAACTCATTGTCATCAGCGAACTTTCCGAGCTGCTGCTACTGCTAATGGCTCCACCTGGAACTGGATTTCTCAATGTTTCTCGACTACTTATAAACTAAATCATCAACCGCTGCTCTTCTGCTTTTCCAAACTGCTTCATTTTAATTCAGGAACTTTAGCATACCGAGTCATGGACTGAGAAGCGTTTCTTTCGGTATATCTTAGCCTTCAAGAACTTTGAATTATATTGTTATCAAACAACTCTTCAAGACACCGCTGTGATTACTGCTTCAATGACTGGTTAATTTTGAGTTTATAACAGTGTAACGTTATTAGCAGCGAACTGTTTAAGTAGCACTGTTAATCTGTTATAATTAGCAACATTACTTACACTGTTATATTACTGCTGCTACATTAGTCGATGCCTCAGTAACTATTGTCATCACATATTACTCAGTTATTGTGATATTGGATGAACGACATAGAAAGGCTACTCTGACCTTACGATGCCGGTCTTTCTCAAACGGCTGCTGAATATTAATCATTATCCGAAGCAGTCTCTAATATTCATTCGCCTCTGTCCTAGAACCTCTCTTAGGATACATTGTTACGTTCCTTACGGTGTAGATAGTGTTATAACAGCTAGGCATAAAATGTCCTGCTAGAACATTGACTCCATCTGCACTACAACTCCTCCAGCATTTGTGCTCTAGGATTCATTGTACAACTTGGCATGTATAAGGTCCGCACAACATGCGGACACGCCCCCCCCCACACTTTGTGCTCTAAGATTCATTGTACAATTTGGCATGTATAAGGTCCGCCCCACATGCACCCCCACTATTTGTGCTCTAAGATCCATTGTACAACTTGGCATGTATAAGGTATTAATCTTCTAATATAAACTTGAGCTACTTATAATACGCCTGTAAATATTATTGTTAAAATATAATGCAGCTCACTTAGTTATAAGGTAAAAACAAACAACTTACTTGAAACCTCTTAGAGCTGTTCAAAATAATAAAATTTTAAAGCCACAAATATATAAAAAATCACTCATAATACTCACTGGTTATTGTATTATGTATGTTCCATGCGGGTAATTATATTTGTAACCGCGTAGTGTGCTCGTAGATGGACATGGTGGTCCACTGTTTATGATACCGGATAACAGTAGCAACTGTACCATCAAGTTGAAGATCGTCTGACTGAGGCACAAATGACCGGCGCTTCTCTCACGCGGCTACAACTGCTGAGCTCCACATTTACCAAACATTCTATTTTGTGTGTCGTTGCAGACTAGCTTCATAACCTATGTGTGCAAACGCGATTCCAAGTACTAAATCTACTGCTCTTTTGTGCTTCTTCAATAAAAACATTTAGTAAATCAGCTGCACCTTTGTACTTATCCTCCATTCAAAGTAGAAAGACAGCTGCCATTTTGTGATTCTCCATTCAAAGTAGACAATTAGCTGGACTATTGTGCTTCTACTTCATTCAAAATAGAAAATCTGCTGCTCTTTTGTGCTTTTCTGTTCAAAGCAGACACTCGGCTACTCTTTTGCGCTTCTCCTCCTTTCTAAATAGAGAATCAAATGCTCGTTTACGTCTTTCCTCTATTGGGCGAGGCATCTCTCCGCATTTCCTTGTTTTATTTTTCTTTATTTCTTAGTTATCAAACAATCATTGACAAACGGTATTTTTGAAACCTATTCTTAAAAGAGTAAATTATATCGAAAGTATTTCACATTTGTTCTATATGAATGAGTGAACACACCTTACATCATCTCTGTACTGTTTCGTGCGTACATTTAAATACAACTGCGAGGAAGTTTAATCAGATGTTTATTTATCTACAGGAACAGAACTGGATCAAAAGAGTACTTGACGAGTGCATGTTGCCAGAGCTTACTGCAACGAGGTAATTCATACATTACAGTTGGTAGGGACTCGAGGCATGCATGCATGCATGTATGCAGGCAGGCAGGCAGGCAGGCAGGCAGGTAGGCAGGCAGGGAGAGAGAGAGAGAGAGAGAGAGAGAGCGAGCGAGAGAGAGAGTATTAATAAGATCCCAACGGGCTGGGTTTCGTTATTGGCAGGAATTTCTATATGCCGGCTTAGACGAAACATGCCTATAACTCTGGCTATAATAGGACTTGTTAAGGAGACTATGTAACTAAACCGTAACCAGCAGATAATACCGATTATTGGGAAGTTAAATTGTTCTACTTAATAGGTGAACTGGCATCTGAAGACATGGAATATATCAGTTCGGTTCAATGGCTATAGAATACATCATTGTCGCTATTGTTGTTATAATTACATAGAACTATTGCAAAAGTATTACGAGCTGCATTCAAAATAAAGAAAATTCACATTAGTTCTTAAAATGTGTACGCAATGGCATATCATAAAAATTTTCCAGCATCTTTTTTACAGAATCGATGCTCCCAAAAATTTATTTTCTATAGATAATTCTCATCAAATGGCGAAAGTAAACATTAATACATATAACATTTACATAGAAGATTTATAGTCTACAACTGTACTCATAGTATCCGTGTGCCCAACACATTTTTTCTAAATGCCATCAAATGGAATCAGCTTGATCCAGATGCACGCGTTATTCCTGCAAGCACAGCCATGCGTATAATCCCTGAAAACAGGGTGGACGTTGACACGAGTGTGAGAGACATTAAATAAATTATTATGGCTGCATGTTGGACAGAAAGATAGACCTATAAGCCCGATTGCTAGGTAATTAGCAACGGGCTAAATGCGTACTAATATATTGAAGATTGCCGCTATTAATGATAAAACACTGTTTGCCAAATTGGTGGATCCATGTGTTTTGACATATACCGCCAGTCCTACCACCATCGTTGAATAATTGTGGTATTTACGTTTCAGAGAATTTGCATAGACAATGGAATGAGCCTTAGCCAAGAGAGACATATCAACACACGTCTATTATCATCTGGAAAGTAGCACTGATTCGGCCATATGTCAAACAAAAATATTAATTGAATTACTTCACTGAGCACAGCATGTTAAAACAAGTAAAAGAGCACGTGTGTGTGTGTGACATACATATCGAGTTTAAATACCTATCTCCGTCTTTGCAGTAACCATTGAATAAGTCTCAATAAATATCGATACTTCTGAAGAACTTGAGAGTTGACTTTCCTTGTTAGAAACAAATGTTTTACTAAATCTGGTAGATGGAAACAAAGACGGGCCGGTTGGTACTGCAGGATGTGTGTGCGTGCGCGCGTGTGCAAATACGAACACTGTTTTATTGTCAATCATGCACATGCGTGACAAAATTACAGGCCGAGCTGAAGGGGATAATTATCAGCCCACCACAGTGACAATGTATAGGGAGAGGAAACCATTCTCCAGTACTCCATCATACTATATGGAGAGGAAGCCATACTCCAGTACTCCACTCATACTATAGGGAGAGGAAACCATACTCCAGTACTCCACTCATACTTTAGGGAGATGAAACCATGCTTCAGTACTCCACTCATACGTTAGGGAGATGAAACCATACTGCAGTACTCAACTCATACTTTAGGGAGATGAAACCATGCTTCAGTACTCCACTCATACGTTAGGGAGATGAAACCATACTGCAGTACTCCACTCATACTTTAGGAAGAGGAAACCATACTCCAGTACTCAACTGATACTTTAGAGAGATGAAACCATACTGCAGTACTCCACTCATACAGAGGGAGAAGAAACCATTCTCCAGTACTCCATCATTCTATGGGAAGAGGAAACCATACTCCAGTACTCCACTCATAATATGGGAAGAGGAAACCATTCTCCAGTACTCCACTCATACTTTAGGGAGATGAAACCATTCTCCAGTACTCCACTCATACTATAGGAAGAGGAAACCACACTCCAGTACTCCACTCATACCATAGGGAGATGAGACCATACTCCAGTCCTCCACTCATACTTTAGGGAGAGGAAACCATTCTCCAGTACACCACTCATACTATAGGAAGAGGAAACCATTCTTCAGTACTCCACTCATACTTTAGGGAGAGGAAACCATTCTCCAGTACACCACTCATACTATAGGAAGAGGAAACCATTCTTCAGTACTCCACTCATACTTTAGGGAGAGGAAACCATTCTCCAGTACACCACTCATACTATAGGAAGAGGAAACTATTCTCTAGTACTCCTCTCATACTTTAGGGAGATGAAACCATAATCCTGTGCTCCACTCATACTATAGGAAGAGGAAACCATACTCCAGTACTCAACTTATACTATAGGAAGAGGATCCCATACACCAGTACTCCACTCATAATATGGGAAGAAGGAACCATTCTCCATTACTCCACTCACACTATAGGAAGAGGATCCCATACACCAGTACTCCACTCATAATACGGGAAGAGAAAACCATTCTCCAGTACTCCACTCATAATATGGGAAGAGGAAACCATTCTCCAGTACTCCACTCATATTTTAGGGGGGATGACACCATACTCCAGTACTCCACTCATACTTTAGGTAGAGGAAACCATTCTCCAGTACACCACTCATACTATAGGAAGAGGAAACCATTCTCCAGTACTCCACTCATACTATAGGAAGAGGAAACTATTCTCCAGTACTCCACTCATACTATAGGATGAGGAAACCATTCTCCACTCATACTATAGGAAGAGGAAGCCATTCTCCACTCATACGTAGGGAGATAAAACCATACTCAACAACTCCACTCATTCTATAGGAAGAGGAAACCATTCTCCAGTACTCCACTCATACTTTAGGAAGAGGAAACCCTACTCCAGTACTCCACTCATACTATAGGAAGAGGAAACCATTCTCCAGTACTCCACTCATACTATGGGAAGAGGAAACTATTCTCCAGTACTCCACTCATACTTTAGGGAGATGAAACCACACTCCAGTACTCCACTCATACAATAGAAAGAGGAAACCACACTCCAGTACTCCACTCGTACTTTAGGAAGAGGAACCCATACTCCAGTACTCCACTCATAACATAGGAAGAGGAAACCATTCTCCACTTATATTATAGGAAGAGGAAACCATACTCAAGTACTCCTCATACTTTAGGGAGATGAAACCATACGCAAGTCCTCGACTCATACTATGGGAAGAGGAAACTATTCTCCAGTACTCCACTCATACTTTAGGGAGATGAAACCACACTCCAGTACTCCACTCACACCACAGGAAGAGGAAACCATTCTCCACTACTCCACTCATATTTTAGGGAGATGAAACCATACTCCAGTACTCCACTCATACTTTAGGGGGATGAAGCCATACTCCAATACTCCACTCATACTTTAGGAAGAGAAAACCATACTCCAGTACTCCACTCCTACTTTAGGAAGAGGAAACCATTCTCCACTTATACTATAGGAAGAGGAAACCATACTCAAGTACTCCTCATACTTTAGGAAGAGGAAACCGAACTCTAGTACTCCACTCATACTATAGGAAGAGGAAACTACACTCCAGTACCCCTTTCATACTATAGGAAGGGGAAACCATTTTACACTCATAATATAGGCGGAGGAACCCATTCTCCACTCATACTATAGGAAGAGGAAACCATTCTCCACTCATAATATAGGAAGAGGAAGCCATTCTCCACTCATACTTTAGGAAGATGAAACCATACTCCAGTACTCCACACATACTTTAGGGAGATGAAACCATACTCCAGTACTCCACTCATACATTAGGAATAAGAACCCATACTCCAGTACTCCACTCATACTTTAGGGAGATGAAACCATTTTCCAGTACTCCACTCATACTTTAGGGAGATGAAACCATTGTCCAGTACGCCACTCATACTTTAGGAAGAGGAAACCATACTCCAGTATTCCACTCATACTATAGGAAGAGGAAACTATACTCCAGTACTCAACTTATACTATAGGAAGAGGAAACCATTCTCCACTTATACTATAGGAAGAGGAAACCATACTCAAGTACTCCACTCATACTATGGGAAGAGGAAACTATTCTCCAGTACTCCACTCATACTTTAGGGAGATGAAACCACACTCCAGTACTCCACTCATATTATAGGAAGAGGAAACCATACTCCAGTATTCCACTCATACTATAGGAAGAGGAAACTATACTCCAGTACTCAACTTATACTATAGGAAGAGGAAACCATTCTCCACTTATACTATAGGAAGAGGAAACCATACTCAAGTACTCCACTCATACTATGGGAAGAGGAAACTATTCTCCAGTACTCCACTCATACTTTAGGGAGATGAAACCACACTCCAGTACTCCACTCATATTATAGGAAGATGAAACCATACTCCAGTCCTCGACTCATAATATGGGAAGAGGAAACTATTCTCCAGTACTCCACTCATACAATAGGAAGAGGAAACCATTCTCCAGTACTCCACTCATACTTTAGGAAGATGAAACCATACTCCAGTACTCCACACATACTTTAGAGAGATGAAACCATACTCCAGTACTCCACTCATACATTAGGAAGAAGAACCCATACTCCAGTACTCCATTCATACTATGGGAAGAGGAACCCATACTCCAGTACTCCACTCATACTATAGGAAGAGGAAGCCATTCTCCAGTACCCCACCCATGCTATTCCCGACTGGTGATTGGACATCCCGTGAATGAGATTAAGCTCACCATTGCCGGGGTGAAAGGTGCGTCTCTGTAGGAAGAGGAAACCATACTCAAGTACTCCACTCATACTATGGGAAGAGGAAACTATTCTCCAGTACTCCACTCATACTTTAGGGAGATGAAACCACACTCCAGTACTCCACTCATATTATAGGAAGAGGAAACCATACTCCAGTATTCCACTCATACTATAGGAAGAGGAAACTATACTCCAGTACTCAACTTATACTATAGGAAGAGGAAACCATTCTCCACTTATACTATAGGAAGAGGAAACCATACTCAAGTACTCCACTCATACTATGGGAAGAGGAAACTATTCTCCAGTACTCCACTCATACTTTAGGGAGATGAAACCACACTCCAGTACTCCACTCATATTATAGGAAGATGAAACCATACTCCAGTCCTCGACTCATAATATGGGAAGAGGAAACTATTCTCCAGTACTCCACTCATACAATAGGAAGAGGAAACCATTCTCCAGTACTCCACTCATACTTTAGGAAGATGAAACCATACTCCAGTACTCCACACATACTTTAGAGAGATGAAACCATACTCCAGTACTCCACTCATACATTAGGAAGAAGAACCCATACTCCAGTACTCCATTCATACTATGGGAAGAGGAACCCATACTCCAGTACTCCACTCATACTATAGGAAGAGGAAGCCATTCTCCAGTACCCCACCCATGCTATTCCCGACTGGTGATTGGACATCCCGTGAATGAGATTAAGCTCACCATTGCCGGGGTGAAAGGTGCGTCTCTGTGAAAATTATTGCCATGTAGTGCTAACTGCATGCCCGCCACCAGACTGTAGTGGAGTACGTCGCTTAGGCTAGATATTGATCTTGAACTGTTTAGGGATTCTTACATTAGTGCACGTGACTATTGGTGATTTGTCAATCTTGATGCAATGTTGGGCGACATCAATGAATTTGTAAAAGAAAATTTATGTCAATATCAATGGAGGCATTTTATCTGTCAGTCAAATATCTGCCATCATAATCAAATATGTCACATGTTAGCTGATGTCACAATCATAGTGACGTAGCTCCGTCACGAAAATCTAAAGGTCCATCAAATGTGTGCACATTGTATATCTTTAATAAATTTACAATTTAGTTGCACATTCTGTGGAATACTTTGAACCTAATTTGACTGGACCAAATTAGTTGCAAGATATTCAACAGCTTACCTGTATAGTTAGCGTTAATTTTAGATTATGGGAATTCACATCTCAAAGGTTCAACACGGGCAAAAAGTGGGCAGAATTTAGCTAGAAATGGGGGGTGGGCATAACTATGAATGGATCCTTCTATGTCTATCTGTACAAACATCACGTGTCTATCTATACAAACATAACGTGTATATATGTACAAACATCACGTGTCTATTTGTATAAACATCACGTGTGTATCTGTATCAACATCACGTGTCTATCTGTATAAACATCGCGTGTGTATCTGTACACACATCACGTATCTATCTGTATAAAGATCACGTGTATATCTGTATAAACATCACGTGTCTATATGTACAAACATCACGTGTCTATTTGTACAAACATAACGTGTCTATCTGTATATACATCACGTGTGTGTCTGTATAAACATCACGTGTCTATCTGTACAAACATCACGTGTCTATCTGTAGAAGCATCACGTCTATCTGAACGAACATCATGTGTCTATCTGTTCAAACATCAACTGTCTAGCTGTACAAATATTACGTGTATATTTGTACAAGGAGCACGTGTCTATCTGTAGAAACATAACGTGTCTAGCTGTACAGACATCATGTGTCTATCTGTATAAACATCACGTCTATCTGAACGAACATCATGTGTCTATCTGGTCAAACATTACGTGTCTAGCTGTACAAACATCACGTGTCTATCTGTAGAAACATCACGTCTATCTGAACGAACATCATGTGTCTATCTGTTCAAACATCACGTGTCTAGCTGTACAAATATTACGTGTATATTTGTACAAGGATCACGTGTCTATCTGTAGAAACATTACGTGTCTAGCTGTACAGACATCATGTGTCTATCTGTATAAACATCACGTGTCTATCTGTATAAACATCAAGTGTCGATCTGTATAAACACCATGTGTTTATCTGTAGAAACATTGCGTGTGTAGCTGTACAGACATCCTGTGTATATCTGCAAAAAACAACACGTGTCTAGCTGCACAAACATCACGTGTCTAGCTGCATAAGCTTCCGTGTCTAGCTGCACGAACAAGATGAACTCACCGCTATGGACGACTGTCACAAAATATTTCAGGCAGCCCGATCCTCGAGAGTTGCTGACTACTCACCACCACTCACTGAAGACAACTCTGAAGGACATGTTATCCTGGCGGACTATGGCAAAGTGGACACAATCCGAGAATGGAATAAATCCTCTCTACCTCAGCCAATCTGTGCCCCATTGTGCTCCTCAAATGCATACGGAAAATACTATTCAATGTTACCATAGGCCGCATCCGAGATAAGATCGATGACTTCTCTGGATCCTGTCACAGTGGCTTTGAACATGGACGCAGCTGCGCACAGATTGTCTGAGCCCAATGCATACCTGTGTCAGTAATCATCAGGTTTCCACAAAATGGACATTAAAATGTCACGAGTCTTCGACACCATTACATGTTCAAAGATCCTATATGTACTACACCAGACCAGTTGCAATGAAAATGAGTTGCGACTGGTAACGGTACTACTCGCAGACACGAAGCTGATAGTATGAGTCAAGACAGTGAAGTCTGTAGAGTCAATCGGCTTTCCACAAGGCGATGGTATATCCGTTGTGCTTTTCACCTGCTACCTAGCTGCAGCCTTGAAATCTGCGCGGGAAAATTGTACAATGCCACACACGCACGCACTAGTTACGACGAGAATGTGTGTGCGTGCGTGCGTGCGTTCGTTCGTGTGTGCGTGCGCGTGTGCGTGCGTGCGAACTTTGATGATGGACCCCACTGAGAAGCAGAGTGTGTTCCAATGGCGTAAATAGTATACTACCCTACGGGTGTAGGGGTGAGACCATCGAGGCTGGAGTTCCAGATAAGATAAGATGACATGGTGAAGTGAAAGGTGTATTCTCTGTGTCCATGTGGAGCTGCTATGCAGTTTTTGAATGGCAGAATGACATGGATCATTCAATCGTGAACAGAATTGTGAACCAGATTGCTAGAAGTGCTCACTCACCCACACCAAAATGCAGTGTTGATCATTGTTTACATTGAATGACTTGTAAAACTGAGAAAAGCCAGTTAAAATTAGTTGATGACTCGAGTGTGTCTGTCTTTCCTATAAGAGTCACATCAGTGTCATCAACACTTCCAAATTGACAGATTTCTATGGAGTACATGCCTTCATTTAACGGATGGTGTTATTAATATTTGCCGCCATTTTGTATTTTGTTCATGTCCCTGGTTACAGCTTTCAACAGATGTAACACGGTAGTATTAACATAAACTATCGTATGCAATAATAATAATAATAATAATAATAATAATAATAATAATAATAATAATAATAATAATAATAAAGCAATCTGAGGCACCGGTAAGTTTTATTCAGAGAAAACATTTACAAATTATGTATAACAATGTGATATCACTAGCTTATGTTAGTCTGAATATACAATTAGTGCTTTAAAGACGATGTATGTGAGAGAGAGAGAGAGAGAGAGAGAGAGAGAGAGAGAGAGAGAGAGAGAGAGAGGGGAGAGAGGGGAGAGAGGGGGGGGAGTGGGCATGGGTTGGGGGGAGACATAGAGGGAAGGAGGGAGAGAGACAACGAGAGGAGGGGGGGGGGGAGAGAAGGAGAGTGAGAGAAGGAAGGCGGAGGGATGGGTGGGGAGAGAGAAAGAGAGAGAGAGAGAGAGGGGGGGGAGTGGGCATGGGTTGGGGGGGACACATAGGGAAGGAGGGAGAGAGACAGCGAGAGGAGGGGTGGGGGAGAGAAAGAGAGTGAGAGAAGGAAGGCGGGGGAAGGGGTGGGGAGAGAGAGAAAGGGAGAGGGGGGGGTAGAGAGAGAGGGAGAGGGGGGGGGGAGGGGGCATGGGTTGGGGGAGACACATAGGGAAGGAGGGAGAGAGACAGCGAGAGGAGGGGGGGGGGGGAGAGAAAGAGAGTGAGAGAAGGAAGGCGGAGGGAGGGGTGGGGAGAGAGCGAGAGAGAGAGAGAGAGAGAGAGAGAGAGAGAGGGAGGGAGAGAGAGAGTGATAGAGAAAGAGGGAGGGAGAGAGAGAGTGAGAGAGAAAGAGAGAGGGAGAGGGAGAGAGAGAGAGAGAGAGAGAGAGAGAGAGAGAGAGAGAGAGAGAGAGAGAGAGAGGGAGGGAGAGAGAGAGAGTGAGAGATAAAGAGGGAGGGAGAGAGAGAGAGTGAGAGAGAAAGAGAGAGGGAGAGGGAGAGAGAGAGGGAGAGAGAGAGAGAGAGAGAGAGAGAGAGAGAGAGAGAGAGAGCGCGTGTTTGTGTACAGTTGTGTCCGGACCTGTATAAAAAAAACCTACTTATCCAATTTAACTAAGATTTTAACACAACAAATGATATTATGGTACCATGGAAGAGGATTTCCAGACTTTGGCCATGATCGTGATTAAAAAAACCCCAGATCCTGATCCGATAGACATTCAGGATCTATGTCAATCTCGGAAACTACTGGTCTGATTGAGCTAAAATTGTAATGCAGGAATAGATTGACACGGATTCCACAAATTTGACCGTGATCTGTAGAGATGGAAAATCCGAAAGATCCGAACAAATTTACAATATGATAATGTGTGCAATCTCTGATTGATCTTGTTATGATTGGTGTTCATTTGATTTTAAAAACCCGTACACTTGAATTCATTAGGCCTATGGGCCGAGGCGAACAACGTAAAATGTAATCACAGATAAGTTGTGTAGGTTAACAATTATATAGACAAATTTATTTTTAACATTTAATTTTAATAAAACAAACATTTACATACTTTTGTTTAATAGATACATTACAGAGTGATGAGGGTAAAGCATCATAGGGCTGTATGAATCAGCAACACATTTCAGTCAAATTAGTTTCAAAATACTCAACAGAATACTCCTTACATCGTACACAAATTGTCGTTTATGGTCTGTGAGAATTATAGGGTTAATCAGCTTTACACTATCACCAATGAGAGGGTATATACAGAGAAAAAAGATCAGTCTATCAGTGAACATCAGCGACAATAGACAGCCACCAATGTCGCCATCAGAACAACCAGGCCAGAGAACACGTGCATTACAGCTCCTGAAAATAATCACGTTAATCAGATATATTTGGTCGTTTAATGAGATTACAATCAAAGTGAATATATTTTACTTCAAGTATTACGATCTGCCCTTAGCAATCAATCACTGATGGGCTGCAGTGTTACACCACGTAAGCAATACACTTAATATTTACACCTGAAAATATACTCAAGTCAGCCAAGAATTACACCAGCAAGAACAGCGCATATCATGTGACTAACACGCAGAGGAATTAATGGAGAAGACACAGGTCCTCATAGAACATATCCATTTTCAGACCAAGAGAAAACTATTTTTGAAAGTTTACCACTGGCATGACTGCCTCGGTTATCGAGCCAGTAATTCCAGTGGTAACTTTTCAAAAATAACCTCTTGGTCTGCAAATGGACATTTCTCAAGATCTCTGCGGAAGCCGTTTTTGGCTGATATGAGTGTTAAAGGGTATCGTATCAACATTATCCGAGCTTTGTATTTCCCCACAGCGGCTAATGATTTAATACATTGCACTTCCTTACCAGACTTGCACTCCGTTGTTCCAGTCGGTATGAATCCCAGCGCACACTGACATATATTCAAATTATTACATATTGAATTCGCCACATTACAGTTGGTCGTAGCAGCGCAGGCACCTCCAAGCGGACTGCTCACTATATGAGGAAAATAGCATATGAATCCTTGAGTGTAAATATCGATTTAGAAAATTGCGAAAAATCTTAAACGAAATAATAATAATAATAATAATAATAATAATAATAATAATAATAATAATAATAATAATAATAATAATAATTAGACGACATTTACTTAAGTAACTGTAAATCTGCGACGTCTGGTCATATAAGGCCTCTTCTTATATGACCATTGAACACGTCTGGTGATGATCCGATATATGTGTAGTCGCAGTTCAAAGACCCATATGCTTAAATTGGCCATGGAAAAGCGGATTTCTAAAAAAACCTATTGGATTGAGGTTTTTCAAAATTCATATGAAATCAAGTCTATGTAAGACCTAGAAGATTAGCAAGTCGACTAAGAAAAATATTCGGTGGCCATTTCGTTAATTTTTTTTATACCATTTGTGACCCCTAGCTCATTTCTGCCAATAACGAAAACTGGGGTTCCCACACACCCACTCCCCCTAAACTGTGATACCTGTCGGCCATTTTGAAAAAACCTTTCAAAACTAATTTTTTTCCAGCATTTTTCATCCCGAGTTCATTTTTGACAAAAACGAGAAATAATATTATTTTTATCAAAATGTGCGACCATTTTGAAAAAAAATAATTCAAAGAAAGTTCCCAATGTTAACATCTTAGCTAACTATGGTAATCATCTGATCTAAACTCTAGGTGGAGTCACAGTTCAAATACACATCATGCAAATGCCCCATTCATTCTCTATGGGCCCTGTTCAATGCATTAGGGATCAACGGTCATGGCCACCTTTCAGGTGGGCAGCCATCTTCAGGACCGCAAGGGTAACATCCTACCTATGTATGGTAGTGGTCCGATCAAAACTTTAGGTGTAATTGCACTTCAAACATCACTATTGAAAATCCCCATATATTTCCTATGGGACATTTTTGCCCACGGAAAAGTGGGTATCTCGAAAACCCGTTGGCAGATAAAAAATAAAAACAATCCCACATGTTTCCCCAATGGGTAGAATAAGTTTTAATCGATTCCCAAGCGGTTTCGGAGATTAAAAAATATATTAAAAGAAATCGGCCAAAATCCAAGATAGTCGCCGGCCAAATTGGCCGAGCACTTTCATTTGAACAAACTTGAACCTCTATGCATGAAGGATTCTTCCTGCGGGCCAAATGTAATTGAAATCGGCCCAGTGGTTCTCGAGAAGACATTTTAAGTTTCCCATTGCTTTAATATGGGAGCTTTTGGCCAATCAAGTTTCCTTGGACAAACTTGGTTCAGCTCTTTCCCTAGATCATATTTCATGAGTTTTGAATTGATCCCTCAAGCGGTTTTCTGAGATTTTCTAAAAATCGTCCAAAATCCAGATGGCCGCAGGCCAAATTTGCCGATCGACTTCCTTTGAACAAAGTTGGATCCCTATGGCCTATGGTTGCTTCCTGCCAAATATAATTGAAATCGGTCCAGCGGTTCTTGAGACGAAGTCGTTTAAATGAGGGAGGGAGGGAGTTTGTTTCATCGCTCGAGTTCTTGGCCATATAAGTCCTGGCCAAAAGAAGGGCTAGAACAAAGGAAGTTAGTGGGGTGGGGTGGGGTGGGGTTGAGGTGGGGTGGAGAACCGGGGTTCAGAGTGGAATGGCTTCAACAGTCAGATAGTCAGAGAAGAAGGTCATACAATGAATCCTCCATCCAGAAGTGTTTATACACCGCTTATTGACACTGAAGCCATCGGATCCTGATACCATGTTGACAGTCATCGGATCCTGATACCATGTTGATAGCCATCGGATCATGATACCATGTTGACAGCCATCGAATCCTGATACCATGTTGACAGCCATGGTAGAAGCAGCGAGTCTAACAAAGCCCGTGGGGGGAAAACTATTTTCATAGTGCTTATGTGTGACCAACAGCTGTGAAAATTAATGTCCTCAGAATTTCTCCAGAGGGTGGGGTGGGTTGTGTCCATGTGAGGTCGGGCTCGGAAGAGGTGTTTCCCTCCAAAAGCATGGCGATGCGGGTGGGGTGGGAAGGGGAGGGGGAGAGCGGAGGTACTCTACCAGAGAAATTTGAGATCTAGTCACGCTCTGATGCCATATCCTGCATTTCTGGTATTAAATTGCAACCCTTGCTTGGCTGTGACATTGACTCCACATCCACATTAAGTAAAAAACCTTTTATCCAGACCAAACCCACCAACCCGTCTCTAACCCCACGACATTTGCGGACACCCATATGCACATCGACTTCTGATAGAAGCAATTATATAGGATATCGTCCAGGAAGTCCGTGATGAAGATGGCCTGGTGTCATTTCTGGAGTCGACAAAGCATGAAAACCGCCATGCCCTGGCTAGATGCACTCATCAAACCAGTCTTCCTCATGATGCTATTCTGCAGATCTGAAAGGGAAGTGAGTCTCACGATCCCATATTTCCCCGCGGCAGGGCACCATTACTGAGCTTATTATGGCTTATACTACCTTAGATCATCTGAGCAATATCTGAAAAAATATGTATAGATTTCTTTAAGGCGAATATGTGACTAGTCATCTCGTATGGAGCTGGAATGGGGTGTGGACAGGCGTGATGATACAATTATGAGGTATGGCAAAGCCATCACCACCACCACCCCCACCCACCACCCCACCCACCACCTCCACACACTCCTTGTCTTCTTGGGACCACACTCAGAACCAAATGTGATGAAAACATGGGCTTTGAGTCTGCACATGATGCAATGTCAATGGAGATTCATGTCACATCTATCTGTAAATCAATATTTCGGAATGTAAGAAACATCAGTAAAATAATGAGAATGTTAGATGAAAACGTGATTAAGACCCTTGTCCACGCTACTGTTACATCTAGACAGGAAAACGGAGATTTCCTACTTACAGGCATAACATCAAACCAACTACACCGTCTCCAAAGAGCCCAGAATACTGCAGCCCGGCTAATTACGCGAACACAGAGCACATTACACAGGTTCTCAAGGAGCTCCACTGGCTACCAGTGAAAGAACGAATTGATTACACGCCGCTCGCTGTTCTGGTGTTTAAATGCTTAAATGATCTTGCACCACCGTACCTATCTTTACTGATCTCCAGAAAAATCTCACCGAGATCACTCCGGTCGAGCGAACAGTTAGTATGTGTCATGCCATCATCTAATTTAGTCATTGAGAATGGAAGTCAAGATAATGCAATTATAGAAGAGACATAGCAGTGTTGCTGCAGTCAATGTGTATAGCACTAACGACATTTATTCTCAGGTGATGGGATTGCAAGTTTGGGTAAACGGAGGCGGATCTACATGACGTCCTGAAGTGCACATTAGCACAGGTTCTAATGGCAATGTTTGACAGTTTGATTGACACCAGTGTGAGTAAGACAGAATCAATATTGAAGCGACCGCGGCAAGTAAAAACATTGGATCAAATTCCGTATTTATTCATAATAACGGAAACTGCTGGTCCGATTTGGCTCACATTTGGCACACAGAAAAAAGGTTGTGACCGTACACTAGGAATACAGCAAATGTGATGATGATTCGTATAAAAAATCCGAAGGATCATAGCAATGTTATTTTTTATAATGTGACAAGACAAAATGGCAAGGGTCTACAATCACTGATTTCTATTGCTTTAGTTGTAATTAATATCTATGTATGTTGCTGAGCGTATGCGAATATAAAGAGACCAACCATGGCGTGCATCTTACTTATTCCAATGTCACAATGTTATAAGGACATCTGGTGATAATGCGCCACCCCATTCCAGTCAACCCCGAGTAAGTAACACATCAATGTATCAGCACGCACTGACATACCTGGTAATGTACATGTGTTGTCTAAAAGAGTTGCTCCAGAAACACACTGGCAGTTATAAGGATCGACGTCAGTACATTCGCTGTTAGGAGTTACAGCTGTACAGTCCGCGTCAACAGTGCATGCCGCGCCGGGCTGACCTACACAAAAACAAAAACAACATCAATTATTGTCAAGCATTAGTTCTATGAACCCTGTCTTTGACGAAACACTGGCCCGAGGATGTAGCTCATTCATCATCTGAATGCAATTTTACCTTTTCAATTTTCGACCCGAGTCGAGTTCGAACTTACCAATGATCCGGCACCTTCCGCCTAGCGTTTGGGAGCCGAGTGCTCTACCCACTGGCCCACCATCCAGAGGACAAAAATCCTCTTTCACCGGACCAGCTTAGTAGTAGTAGTAGTAGTAGTAGTAGTAGTAGTAGTAGTAGTAGTAGTAGTAGTAGTAGTAGTAGTAGCGGCGGCGGCGGCAGCAGTGACAACAGCAGTAGCAGCAGCAGCAGCATAGTAGTAGTAAGTAGTAGTAGTAGTAGTAGTAGTAGTAGTAGTAGTAGTAGTAGTAGTAGTAGCAGTAGCAGTAGCAGTAGCAGTAGTAGTCAATCATAGCACTTTTGACTTAATTTTTGTCCTGTTATGTACGCAAGTTATTTTAGTTCTATTTAATTTTGCAAATTTTGTTGTTGGAGGTCGTATTTTGTGAGGAATGTTTCAAGGCTGCAGTAATTATTTATTGCTGCTATGCCCATTTCAGCCGGCCTCTTCTGTTCGTGTATTGCCGTTTGTGTCGTATTATTGTTGAAATTTTTCCCAGTTCACGGTCTGTTGTAACGACGCTTTTATTGTTGGTTGGTTTTATATTCAGGCTGTCCGTGTTGGATTTTTCAGCCGTTGAGAGAGAGATAGAGAGAGAGAGCACGTCGCTACGTTATCATCGTCCTATTGCACGATCCTCGCCCTCCCCACTACGTTCCCGTATCGAGTAGCGTAGTAGTTCCTCGAACAGCGTAGCTACGTGAGTGGGCGCATGTTAGTACGATGCTACGCTATAGGCTTGCTGTTGATTTATATATAACGCTGCCGTTTGTTTGACTCGTGGTTTAAAGCATGTCGAGCAAGTATAAGCAGGAATTGAACATTAGCGTGACAATGGGTGGGTGGAGCTTTGGGGCCATTGACCTTTATTATGGCCTGCAAGACGTTGTTGGTTCGAGTCCCAAGGTATTAAAGGGCCTGATTAACATAAGCAAGACAGTGTGGCATGTTACGGTATGCACTGAGGGAATAAAAGAAATATTGTTGGAAGATGGGCTGATTGTCAATGGAGAAGTATGTAAGGTGCAGGAAATAGACTCAGACAAACTACTAATTAAAGTGAAGGCGCCATTAGAAATACCTAATGATCGAATTAGCGCAGAAATTGGCAAATATGGTCGAGTAGTTTCAATCAAGAATGAGACGTACCAATTTGATCGATTTCTAGAAAATGGCGTTAGAAGAGTGAGGATGGAGGATATTTCAAAACCTCTTCCAAGTACTATCTCAATTGACAATACGTTCTTTCTGCCATTATGGTACAGGGGTCAGATCAAGACATGTCGCATTTGTACCCATACTGACCACCTAGCTATCGCATGTCCGTATAAGGACACATGCTTAATTTGTGGGTCAACTGATCGTTATAAATGACGATGTAAGGAAGCAACAAAGAATCAAACTCGAAGTGCTTCAGAGCCAAAGAATCACCAAGAGCCTGAACCAGCTGCTGTAGCTGGCGTTCACAAAACGGCTACTGCACCTGATGTTCATAAACCAGCTAATCCTGTGGTAGTAGACATACCAGACTCTATTGAAATTTTGCGGGAGAACGTCACGCAAACTCCTGTACCAATGGCTAAAGGCGTTGATTTAACATCTGATACAGAAAGTCTGCAATTAGGGCAAACAAGATTCAGATCACAGCCCGCTGAAAGTACTGATAATTCAATACTGGATCAGGCCCCTCTGACTGATACCTTAAAAGACATAGCAGGTAAAACGGACATTTCTGTAGGAGCCACCAATAAATTGACAAGTACCAGTTCCAGGATCCCTCACAAGACAGAAAGTGGTCTTAAGCGATAAAAGGATGACTCAATTTCAGATTCTGATGTTGAAGAAGACAATGTTCATATGTCATTTGATTACGACGATAGCGTATTTGTTGCTGATTCGGATATATCGGCCAGCACACAGAGCTCTCAAAATGCTGAAATGGTTATGTACCGCTCTGAAACAGGGCGGGTATCGATCCCATACGTAACAAAAAACGGTATGCGCTACCGTCAGTTACCATCAAAATACCAGCATCTGACAGTAATCGATTTACTCACATCAGAATTTAATGAAAAGATTGGTAAATGGGCGAAAAAGAACTTGAGCAAAAAACCCAAATCAAATTAAAACATGGCGGTTTAATCTTTAAATACACACG
>CM067360.1:16924226-17007024 GCA_034401795.1 Chaetoderma sp. LZ-2023a | reverse complement strand
CGCATGACACGTGTGTTTAAAGAGACCAACCATGGCGTGCATCTTACTTATTCCAATGTCACAATGTTATAAGGACATCTGGTGATAATGCGCCACCCCATTCCAGTCAACCCCGAGTAAGTAACACATCAATGTATTAGCACGCACTGACATACCTGGTAATGTACATGTGTTGTCTAAAAGAGTTGCTCCAGAAACACACTGGCAGTTATAAGGATCGACGTCAGTACATTCGCTGTTAGGGGTTACAGCTGTACAGTCCGCGTCAACAGTGCATGCCGCGCCGGGCTGACCTACACAAAAACAAAAACAACATCAATTATTGTCAAGCATTAGTTCTATGAACCCTGTCTTTGACGAAACACTGGCCCGAGGATGTAGCTCATTCATCATCTGAATGCAATTTTACCTTTTCAATTTTCGACCCGAGTCGAGTTCGAACTTACCAATGATCCGGCACCTTCCGCCTAGCGTTTGGGAGCCGAGTGCTCTACCCACTGGCCCACCATCCAGAGGACAAAAATCCTCTTTCACCGGACCAGCTTAGTAGTAGTTGTAGTAGTAGTAGTAGTAGTAGTAGTAGTAGTAGTAGTAGTAGTAGTAGTAGTAGTAGCGGCGGCGGCGGCAGCAGTGACAACAGCAGTAGCAGCAGCAGCAGCATAGTAGTAGTAAGTAGTAGTAGTAGTAGTAGTAGTAGTAGTAGTAGTAGTAGTAGTAGTAGCAGTAGCAGTAGCAGTAGCAGTAGCAGTCAATCATAGCACTTTTGACTTAATTTTTGTCCTGTTATGTACGCAAGTTATTTTAGTTCTATTTAATTTTGCAAATTTTGTTGTTGGAGGTCGTATTTTGTGAGGAATGTTTCAAGGCTGCAGTAATTATTTATTGCTGCTATGCCCATTTCAGCCGGCCTCTTCTGTTCGTGTATTGCCGTTTGTGTCGTATTATTGTTGAAATTTTTCCCAGTTCACGGTTTTTGCCGTTTTTGCCCAGTTCACGTGTATTGCCGTTTGTTTGACTCGTGGTTTAAAGCATGTCGAGCAAGTATAAGCAGGAATTGAACATTAGCGTGACAATGGGTGGGTGGAGCTTTGGGGCCATTGACCTTTATTATGGCCTGCAAGACGTTGTTGGTTCGAGTCCCAAGGTATTAAAGGGCCTGATTAACATAAGCAAGACAGTGTGGCATGTTACGGTATGCACTGAGGGAATAAAAGAAATATTGTTGGAAGATGGGCTGATTGTCAATGGAGAAGTATGTAAGGTGCAGGAAATAGACTCAGACAAACTACTAATTAAAGTGAAGGCGCCATTAGAAATACCTAATGATCGAATTAGCGCAGAAATTGGCAAATATGGTCGAGTAGTTTCAATCAAGAATGAGACGTACCAATTTGATCGATTTCTAGAAAATGGCGTTAGAAGAGTGAGGATGGAGGATATTTCAAAACCTCTTCCAAGTACTATCTCAATTGACAATACGTTCTTTCTGCCATTATGGTACAGGGGTCAGATCAAGACATGTCGCATTTGTACCCATACTGACCACCTAGCTATCGCATGTCCGTATAAGGACACATGCTTAATTTGTGGGTCAACTGATCGTTATAAATGACGATGTAAGGAAGCAACAAAGAATCAAACTCGAAGTGCTTCAGAGCCAAAGAATCACCAAGAGCCTGAACCAGCTGCTGTAGCTGGCGTTCACAAAACGGCTACTGCACCTGATGTTCATAAACCAGCTAATCCTGTGGTAGTAGACATACCAGACTCTATTGAAATTTTGCGGGAGAACGTCACGCAAACTCCTGTACCAATGGCTAAAGGCGTTGATTTAACATCTGATACAGAAAGTCTGCAATTAGGGCAAACAAGATTCAGATCACAGCCCGCTGAAAGTACTGATAATTCAATACTGGATCAGGCCCCTCTGACTGATACCTTAAAAGACATAGCAGGTAAAACGGACATTTCTGTAGGAGCCACCAATAAATTGACAAGTACCAGTTCCAGGATCCCTCACAAGACAGAAAGTGGTCTTAAGCGATAAAAGGATGACTCAATTTCAGATTCTGATGTTGAAGAAGACAATGTTCAAAATGCTGAAATGGTTATGTACCGCTCTGAAACAGGGCGGGTATCGATCCCATACGTAACAAAAAACGGTATGCGCTACCGTCAGTTACCATCAAAATACCAGCATCTGACAGTAATCGATTTACTCACATCAGAATTTAATGAAAAGATTGGTAAATGGGCGAAAAAGAACTTGAGCAAAAAACCCAAATCAAATTAAAACATGGCGGTTTTAAATACATGTTTTAACATATTATTAATGTTAATTTGCACATTAAATTGCAGAGGTTTAAACGACGAAATAAAACAACATGTACTATTAGATGGACTAAAAGCAAGAAATGTTGACATTATTATGCTGCAGGAGACAAAATTACAAGATATAAATGTTATTGAAAGGTTCAGGCGTTTGGCGAATGGAGAACTCTTTTACTCTATTGCCAATGAACCGAGTGCAGGTGTTGCAATTTTGTTTCAGCTGGATAAATATAATTTCTTATTCATCTGATAACAAAGGATGGTGGGTTAAGGTTGTAATCGACGTATCAGGGTCGAATTATACTTTAGCTTCGATCTATGCACCCGCTTTGCATTCTGAAAGATGTACATTCTTATCCAATATATCACCCATTCTTAATGATAATGACAACATTATCTTGGGTGGTGATTTTAACTGTGTTACGGACGGGGCGAGAGACAGAAGTTCACTTTGCAGCTATGGTGACACATCGCATGGCAGACCTAAAGCTATATGTGATGCAGAACATTTACTGGATAGTTATAGGATATTAAATCCAGAGGGTCGTGATTTCACATGGCATTCAAATAACGGCCAACTCGCCTCTAGAATAGATCGAATTTATATTCAAAGAACATTGAAAGGAAATCTGGTAAATGGTGGTATGAGTAGTAATGGGTGGGGCTGGACTTTATTGTTCTTCCCAGGGGGTCTTCGAGAACAATGGGTTTTTCAGGAGATCAAAGGAAAAGCTTGTGGAATGGAATGTTGAGAACAATGGCGACTATAACGACACGCATTCTAGAAAACAATGACGGCTATAACGCCATGTTTTTCTCGATAACAATGACGTCCATCCGCACACGTTTTTTGGATTTGCAACACTGGAATGTTCTATTATTTTGAATTAGTTAACCCTTAAAAGTTTAAAAGTTGTGTATTTTACGTTTAAACATAGTGGCGGAGCGCCCCCCTCTGTGGTTATCTACCGTTGTAAAAATAATAAGAGAGTAATGTAAAAGAATAGCGTTTAAGAGGTGGTCTGATAATGGAGGTCGTATGAGGTTGAGGATGTATGAGGAATTACGGTATTGATGTTTGAAAATAATTTGACTGTTTCGTCGCTAACGTTATTAGTAAACTGTAGAATATTTAGAGACTGCCTGTAAGCTGTTACTGTCTTAGCAACAGCTACCAGACAGATTAGCAACAAAATATTAAAAATAATCTTGTATTAATGGTATGTTCGGTTGGAATGGTAACCAAGACTTAGTGGTGATGGATTGGATTGTATCATGGGTTAAAAAGAAGTTAACTCTTTCACCGATGAATTCCCCAGATCTCATTTTCATCGATACCATACAGGAAAACTGTTGAATATTTTGAAAATAATTTGACTGTTTCGTCGCTAATGTTATTAGTAAACTGTAGAATATTTAGAGACTGCCTGTAAGCTGTTACTGTCATAGCAACAGCTACCAGACAGATTAGCAACAAAATATTAAAAATAATCTTGTATTAATGGTATGTTCGGTTGGAATGGTAACCAAGACTTGGTGGTGATGGATTGGATTCTATGATGGGTTAAACAGAAGTTAACCCTTTCACCGATGAATTCCCCATATCTCATTTTCATCGATACCATACAGGAAAACTGTTGAATATTTTGAAATTAATTTGACGTCGCTAACGTTATTAGTAAAACTATTTTTTTGTTGAATATTTTGATTGACTTTTAACCGTCATTACACACAAATTGTTTTTTAAATACTATGCAATAACGTCAATCGTTTTAGATACGATGGTTAAAATGTGGTCATTATATCTCTGAGGGTTCCGTTTATAAAATTGTATGTAGAGCGTACTTATGTTAAAAAGATTATTTGTTGCGTATGATTTAACCATACGTTTTGAATAGCCATGAGATCAAGCTTGAATCGAGATACAAACATACCATGTGTTAATAACGAAAGAATGTTAAAGCACCAAGATCAATCTTTAATCGAGATACAAACATGTCACGTGTTAAGGAATACTATAAGAATGTACCACCCATCTAGTTCTAAGCACGGGATATTACAATGTCCTCGCCGTGAGTTTGTAAAAAATCGATAATAACGCCTTCACCCGCTCACCGTCTATTGCTGTTTACCGACGCTTAAAGATACGACAATTAAGAGCAACATTTTGAGCGTAGTAGCATAATCATAGATGACCGTTTACTACAAATATAAATATATCCTTTTGGCTACAGAGCAGTGATACTTTATAACCATGTTTTTTACTATATAATTCAGTCCTGCCCTCAGCGACCACCTCGTGTTACGTCATTACATGGACGCCATTAACCCTTTTAACCCTCGAATTTCTTCATATTCATATTTGTGGTACAAGAGAAGACTATTTTTGAAAATTTATCATCAGAATGACTGGCACTGCAGGCTATCCATTTGTCTAGTCATTGCGCCGGCAAACACCCCCCCCCCCCCCCCCCAAACAAGCACCATTATCATCGCCAACACCCACCATCACCACCACCACTACGACCTATACCCAACACCATGCATTAACCCCACCACCATCACCCATGCACCCGCTAACAAATAGTGAATTTCTTCATATTCATACTTGCATCCTTAGAGAAAGCTATTTTTGAAAATTAATCATCGGAATGACTGGCACTGTAGGCTATCCATTTGTCTAGTCATTGCGCCAGTAAACACCCCCACCAACCACCATCATCATCACCAACACCCACCACCAACAACACCACCACCTCCACCACTACGACCTACACCCAACACCATGCATTAACCCCACCACCCATGCACCCGCCAACCCATAGCGAATTTCTTCATATTCATACTTGCATCTTTAGGGAAGGCTATTTTTGAAAATTTATCACCGGAATGACTGACTCTGACAGCTATCCATTTGTCTAGACATTGTGGTCGCAATGTGTGAGAGCTCTGTGTTTGAAAAAATGGCATATAGGTTGGAGAGGGTATGTCAATGAGGATTTAATAAAGGTCTCGCTCGTATGCACATGTGCTAATATGCGATACTGCTAGTTATACATTGTAGCCTTGTGCGTGCATGCATGCCCCGGTGTGTGCCCTTGTGTGCATGCATGCGCCAGAAGACTATTTTTGAAAAGTTATCATCGGAATGACTGGCTCTGCTGGCTATCTATTTGTCTAGACATTGCGACAGCAAACACCACCCACCACCCACCTATATCCTCCACTCCCATCATCATCACTATCACGACGAGCATCAACACCACCACCTTCAACACCACTGCCACTAGCACCACCAACGCCAGTACCGACATCCACCACCAACCACTATGCACCACCACCACCACCACCGCATGTTGTGGATTGCGACCTCTTGTTGTGGATTGCGGATTGCGGTTGCATGTTGAGGATTTGCGGGCGTATGTTGTGGATTGCAGGCACATGATGCGGATTTGTGGGCATATGTTGCGGATTGCGGGCGCATGATGCGGATTTGCGGGCGTATGTTGTGGATTGCGGGCGCATGATGCGGATTTGCGGCGTATGTTGCGGATTTGCGGACGCATGATGCGGATTTGCAGGTGCATGTTGCGGATGACACCAAGTGTATGTACATGCCTGAACATGCATACACGCCAAACTGCATGCACACTTGTGCGGCCGCATGCGGGCTGCATTTGCGGATTTTTCGGCGTATGTTGCGGATTGCGGGTGCATGATGCGGATTGCGGGTGCATGTTGCAGATTTGCAGGCGTATGTTGCGGATTGCGGGTGCATGATGTGGATTGTGGGCGCATATTGTGGATTTGCGGCCGCAGTACATATAATCCTATAAATGGTACAAATTCAATCCCTTTTCTCATTCCAGTTTGAACATCGCAAAGTGGTTGGACGTGTAACTGCAGAGTAGTTAGGCAGTCAGATTTCTTTGAAGAACCTTGTAACTTGAATACTTGCTAGATTTATCCTATAATCAATATGCCGAGACATAAATGTTTTGAATGTGCTTCAACTTTTAATAGGTCAAATGACCTGAAGCGGCATAAGATCCGATTCCATAACGATGAAGATAGCAAAAATCTAGACAGTGAAGATGAAGAAATGACAGAGATGTATAGTGACGATGATGAGCCAGCAGAGTCAAAGAGTGAAGCCGGTAATGACTCAGTGGAGACTGAGAGTGAAGATGAAGGTGAAGATGAAAAAGATGCCATAGGCAATGAGGAACTAGTAAGTATATTAAGCAGGTCTTAGACGCTGAACAATCAGGTTTAGAAGATGGTGAAGTGGACACAGACCCAAATGGTGTAGGCAATGTACCTATTTCCGTATATGCTGATGCTTTAGTTACAAAGTGCATAGACATAATGCTCCAGTCGAGAAGATTACAGAACTCTACGCTCATTAAAATAATTCATCAGGAAATTAAAGATTTTATCGACGAGGGGTACGCATACGATGAAGCAGTCTTCTCAGCTTTTCGAAAAAGAGAGTTTCTGATCAAGAAGCACATAAGGAACCATCTAGATGCTGAGGATAATGATGATGATTCTGACGGTGATGGATCTGATCCATAAGGAATCAGTCGTCGATAAAATGGATCTCCAGAACATTGACTACTTGTTTATGCTACAGCAACTATACGTTTTATCACATGTAATATTTACTTCAATGTAAAAATATGGATACAAATAAAACATTGGTTCTTTATGCGCGTGTTGATTTGATGATTGTAGCTACCCAGCCAGGTCCCCCCACATCCCTCAATATACAAATCGGAGTGCTGTTGTACTTAGTGGTGGTGGCAGTGGGGTTGACGGTTGATGAAAATAGGTGTTGTGGTGGATGATGGGGTGGGGTTAATGCTTGGTGGTGGGTGTTGGTGCTTAGTGGGTGGTAGTGCTGGTGGTGATAGAGGGATGGTGATGGTGATGGTGGTGGTGATGGTGATGATGGTCGGTATTGGTAGTAGGTGGTTGCGGCCGCAATGTCCAGACAATGGTTAGCCAACTATATTATTTTTGTTGTCTGGGTCTCATTGACTAGGTACTCATAATGCATTCATACTGAGAACAATGCCGAGCAGAGGGTGGCCGAGATAGCATTCCTCCCTCCTCCTTCGACCTTCCTTATCAGACCCCCTCTCTCTTACCTAACATCGTCTAATAAGAAATTAAAATTTACACAGTCAAATCGTTTTCAAAATATTCATCAACCAATCAATTTATTCAGCAACCAATCAAAATATTCAGCAACTGATTATCATAATATTCAGCAACCAATTATCAAAATATTCAGCTACCACACAAATTATCAAAATATTCAGCAACAAATTATCAAAATATTCGTACATTGTGCATACCTTGTAAACAAGTACGCTAGCATCACCCTCATAATCACCCAGCAATATCAACTGAGGAGGAATACTATATCATTCTGCCTCAACTGACACAGATAGTCAAATTATTTACGAAATATTCAACAGTTTTCCTGTATGGTATCGATGAAAATGAGATATGGGGAATTCATCGGTGAAGGGGTTAACTTCTTTTTAACCCATCATAGAATCCAATCCATCACCACCAAGTCTTGGTTACCATTCCAACCGAACATACCATTAATACAAGATTATTTTTAATATTTTTAATATGTTGTTGCTAATCTGTCTGGTAGCTGTTGCTAAGATAGTAACAGCTTACAGGCAGTCTCAAAATATTCTACAGTTTACTAATAACATTAGCGACGAAACAGTCAAATTATTTTCAAAATATTCAACAGTTTTCCTGTATGGTATCGATGAAAATGAGATATGGGTAATTCATCGGTGAAAGGGTTAACTTTTTTAACTCATGATACAATCCAATCCATCACCACTAAGTCTTGGTTACCATTCCAACCGAACATACCATTAATACAAGATTTTTAAAAATATTTTGCTGCTAATCTGTCTGGTAGCTGTTGCTAAGACAGTAACAGCTTACAGACAGTCTCTAAATATTCTACAGTTTACTAATAACGTTAGCGACGAAACAGTCAAATTATTTTCAAAATATACAGCAATACCGTAATTCCTCATACATCCTCAACCTCCTCCTCCTAATACGACCTCCATTATCAGACCACATCTTAAAATCTATTTTGTTACTAATCTATCTGGTAGCTGTTGCTATGACAGTAACAGCTTACAGGCAGTCTTTAAATATTCTACAGTTTACCATCAGACCACCTCTTAAAATCTATTTTGTTACTTATCTGTCTGGTAGCTGTTGCTAAGACAGTAACAGCTTACAGACAGTCTCTAAATATTCTACAGTTTACTAATAACGTTAGCGACGAAACAGTCAAATTATTTTCGAAATATACAGCAATACCGTAATTCCTCATACATCCTCAACCTCCTCCTCCTACGACCTCCATTATCAGACCACATCTTAAAATCTATTTTGTTACTAATCTATCTGGTAGCTGTTGCTATGACAGTAACAGCTTACAGGCAGTCTCTAAATATTCTACAGTTTACCATCAGACCACCTCTTAAAATCTATTTTGTTACTAATCTGTCTGGTAGCTGTTCCTAAGACAGTAACATCTTACAGGCAGTCTCTAAATATTCTACAGTTTACTAATAACGTTATCGACGAAACAGTCAAATTATTTTCAAACATCAATACCGTAATTCCTCATACATCCTCATCCTCCTACGACCTCCATTATCGGACCACCTGTTAAACTCTATTATTTTACATTACTCTCTACTATTATCACTCATCAAGCTCTATTAATTTTACAACGGTAGATAACCACAGAGGGGGGCGCGCAGCCACTACGTTTAAACATAAAATACACAACTTTTAAACTTTTAAGGGTTAACTAATTCAAAATAATAGAACATTCCAGAGTGTTGCAAATCCAAAAAACGTGTGCGGATGTACGTCATTGTTATTGAGAAAAACGTGGCGTTCTGTACGTCATTGTTCTCTAGAATGCGTGTACTGCTGTACGCCATTGTTCTCAACATTCCATTCCGCAAGCTTTTCCTTTGATCTCCTGAAAAACCCATTGTTCTCGAAGACCCCCTGCTGGGAAGAACAATAACGTCCAGCCCCACCCATTACTACTGGTATGTATCCCATTACGTTCTCTGACCATGAGTTGTTTTACATCACGCTGGATAATGCCGACTGGGTTAAACGCGGCCCTGGCTTCTGGAAACTGTTGGCAATATAAGCTTCGAAACAAAAATTCATATGACAATTTAATAACATGGTGGGAAGATGTTAAAGTTGGATTTGCCCACATTTCAAACCAATATGGCATTGGGAAAGCGGGAATGATACGCAAGGAGAAGAAAGCACTTGTGCGTTCTCTGATTCTCCTAAGTAGGAAGGTTGCGAATGGTGATAGCCACTTTAGTGAACGGCTAAGCGACATAAAATCAAAGCTTACACAAATAGACAGGTATAGGGTTGAAGGTGCAATAACCAGGAGCCGAACGCAAATGTATATCGAAGGAGAGAAACCAACGGAATATTTTATGGTCTTAAAAAATCTAGAGGAGTTGAGAAGTTAATTAGGAGTTTAAGCAACAACAGACAAAATTGCTCTACGCAAAAGGAAATTATGGAAATGGTAGAAACATTTTATCAGATGTTATATGAATCTGATAATAGTAATGATAAAAAGTCATCTGAGATGCTAGCTAATGTCAAAGAAGCATTCTAAAAAACGAGCACGGAATTCTGTGAGCTCCCTTTAACACTAGCTGATCTGACACCATCTATAAAGCATATGAAGGGCGTCAAAGCTCCAGAAGGTGATGGGCTTAGTGTTGAATTCTACCAGACATTTTGGCATCTCATTGGGCCAGAGTTTATTAAAGTAGTAAATGAAATTTTCTCGCATGGTTGGCTCCCTTCTATCATGTCGGAAGCATATGTTCAACTTATATTCAGGAACGGAAATCGGCATAGCCTAGAAAATTACAGACCCATCTCGCTCCTCTGTGTCGATTATAAGATCATTTCTAAAGCACTTGCTAAAAAACTTCCTAGTATTCTGGATGAAGTTATCCACACAGATCAAACATGCTCAATTCCAGGCGCTCTATTTCGATCAATACATTTTTAATTTAGAGACATACAATTGGTTGAGAAAGGTAATGCCCCAGGAGCTATTATAGGTTTAGACATCGAAAAGGCGTTTGATCGATTAGAGTGGGAGTTTATGTTTAAATCACTCGGTCACATTGGTTTGGGACCAAATTTCATAAAATGGATCCGGATTCTCTATGGCAATATTTGCAGCAAATATCTCGTAAACAATTTTTAAAGTCAGCCCATTATTTTAGAGCGTGGTGTGCGTCAAGGGTGTTCATTGTCTCCAGTGTTGTTCGTCATAGCAATGGAGACATTGGGAGCAATCCTCAGGGAGGAGCCAGTTTTTCATGGTATAGCTATTCATGGTGTAAATCGGCCCATGAAGGTGTCTCAATATTCCGATGACCCAATTGTTTTTGCAGGAACCAATACTGATTTTAAAAGGATTGACACGATTTTATTTGATTTTCAGATGTCCTCTGGCCTGAAGATAAACAAAGCTAAATCAGTTGGATTATTCTTGGGTCAGTAGAAGCGTAGGTGTGATCAACCACTTGACATCCGATGGACAAATGAATCAATTAAGATTCTAGGTATTCACTTCAGTAGAGAGGGTGGAGAAAACCTTAACTGGGAATAGAGAATAGCTAAAATGAAGAGAATCTGTAATGCGTGCAAGTATCGGCATGTGACTATTTTCGGCAGAACCTTGGTTATAAATACCTTAATACTTTCAAAGTTATGGTATACGGCATCTGTTGTATATATACCCAAACATGTCGAAAGTGAAATAAATAAAATGGTCCAAGAATTTTTATGGGAGGGTAAGGCATATCTTGTATCACAAGATGTTTGCACGAATGATTTAATTCATGGCGGGCTTAAACGTGTAGACGCTAGAATGAAGATCATGTCATTGCATTTCAAATTTTTAAATGCATTGCATAATTCTGATATTCAGTGGGCAAATGTATCAAGGTCGTTAATAGAAAGCTTCATAAAGCCTTTCTCAACCAAAAGCTTTTTTTGTGCCAAAAATCCACCGCCTAGCCTAATTATACGCGAGTTCCTCCGCATTTTCTTGAGCTAAAAACTGGTTTTGATGCGTTTATTAAAGTGGACGATTTACCACTATGCTGGGAAAGTATTTTACAATTGGAGCTATGGGGCAATAATCTCATCACTCATCAAGGCAAAGTTTTGTACTATCTATCAATGGCAGGGAAAGGCATTACATATGTGGGTGATATTGTCGACCGTGGGAATGGAAATCATTGGCTGAAATTCGCTATGTTACTGCTCTTCGACCAATAGATGCCATGCATCTGTTAGCTCGCATACAAGAATCTATACCGAAAACTTGGTTCTCTCTATGTAGTGCAGACCGTACTGATGAAGAAGCCGAAGTAAAATCTTTCAGCAATGATAAGGAGTTATCCTGCAGAATGGCAGTAAGCAGCTGGTATAAACTCCTTAGGGAACAACATGCTACTCCTCCAAGAGCTTTTAATGCGTGGGAGCAGCATGGTTATAATAATCCGAACTGGGAGATAATATGGAAGAACATACATTTACACAATATTCCCAATCAGGCAAGAGATGTAGTTTGGAGTCTAATACACAGAAAACGTTGGGTTAAACATCTCATGACGAAAGCAAAACTGTGTGCTGAAGATGATAATAAGTGCGTTTCCTGTGTAAGCTCTGAGGAAATATTGGTACATCTGCTCATTGAATGCCATGTTGTAGCTAAGTTCTGGGCATATGTAAGTAGCATTTTATCAGATCTCGGTGTTCCCACATCTGACATAACACCACACAATATTTTGTTTCATGACCTTGCAAATGAGGCCAAGCAAATGAATAATACGGTCATTATGTTAGTCTGCTTAAGCATCGGAATTAGGAGCATTTGGAAACATCGCTGCTCCGTAGTGCATGGTGCAAATGCTACTCTCACACACGATCATTTAAAATGTTTAAATGGGATATTTTATGCCTTTTTGTCACATTGTGTCAAAGGTGAATGCAATAAGTATATTAAAAAACGAAATTGAAGAACGTTTAAAAGAATATGGTGCAGAGGTAGATTAATATCATTTGAAAATGACAATCTATCCATCAAAAAACCGCCGTGATTATTTAACCTTTCATTTAACGTGCCGAATACGTAAATATTTTAACACTTATATTACATCCTTGTCAATTTGTTTATAATTTAATGTTGATTATGGAAGTATATTTTAAGAATAAATTTTTAATGTAAATTTACCCTTTGGTAGGAAATCGTTTGGATGAAGGCTGTTGCTGCCTGATGTAACTGCCGCTTCCAGTCATTTCGGTTTCAAAATGATCAGTCATCTGTTATTTGTATTGGATAACGTATAAATGCACTGTCAAAATTCAATCCCAAAATCATCATATGTTTTTTAATTACACACGATTGTATCTAGGATCGTTACAAAATAGCGGCGAGTTTTGTTATTGTTTGACAATGTACAATCCCGGATAATTTTAGAATCTCTCTCTAAAAGTAGAGAAATAATCAAATGGCGCGGAGAAATTACTATTATGCGCATCACTGCTGACAAAGTGTTTGCGGTTAATCGCTCGCGTTTTGTTAGCTATAAAAACGATTACTCGGGCCTAATCAGCATAGAGCTTAATAGATGCTTAATTTAGTTATAATAATGGACGCGTTTATTTTATTATTACACACGTAAATTTGACAGAACATATATTTGAATATTCAGGACGGAAAGACTGATAAACATGTAATTAGATTTTTAATGATAATTAACACTTAATCCTTTGAACCCCGACTTCCACGAATCTCGCCTTCAGGACAATCGTACATGTAAGCTGCTGGATGTTTTGAAACTGGTTGGACTGGAACACGTTGCTGCCATATGCAGTTAGACGTGTTTCAAAATATTCAGCAGAATATTTATTAAAATAAAACAATTTTTACGTATTTTTTCCTCAGAGTTCAAAGAGTTAAATACGGAAGTCGTTTTGACTAGAAGCCGCTGTTGCTTTAGGTAACTGCGGTTTCCAGTCGTTCCGTTTTTAAAATGCCCAATCGTATATTATTTGTGTCATAAAATGCGCTAACGGGAAGCAGGCCAAAAATATTGTATTTTATTAATAATAACCGATCCGTGATAATTTAGAAATACTTCGCACAAATTAAACCGAATTCGGTTTTTGAGGAGCAGCGATGTTTGTTTTTGTTATTCTCCCCGAAAAGAATTTCGCGGGAGCATATAGTTGCCGCTTTGTCCGTCCGTCCGTTCACCATATATAAATTTGTTCGGGGCATAGTTTCAAGACTTTTTCACATATGCTCACCAAACTTGGTATGTGGATGCATCTTAGGGAGAAGGTGTGCAGCGTATCAAAAGTAGGTCATGCTGACCTACCTTTCATGGTCGACTGAATATCACAGAAAATGTTTGTCCGTGGCATAGTTTCAAGACTTTTGCACATATGGTCACCAAACTTGGTATGTGGATGCATCTTAGGGAGAAGGTGTGCACAGTATGAAAAGTAGGTCATGCTGACCTACTTTTTATGGTCGACTGAATATCACAGAAAATGTTTGTCCGGGCCATAGTTTCAAGACTTTTTTCACAGATGGTCACCAACCTTGGTATTGATTATTACAGAAAATATCTCTCTTCATTTTGAACATAGTTTTTATATGTATTTTTCATATGGTGCCAAGCAAAGTCTAAGTGTGTTTATTTAGAGAAACTTAGATTTTGTTTTTATTAAGCTATCCTTAACAAATTGTTCTTTAGGGAAAATCCCGCCAGACCAAAAGAATGATGGCCCACCGAATCATTCCTACTCCCAAAATTGTGGATTTAACATCATTACCCCAAACCAACAATATTTTAAGGATGGCCTAATATGATGATATCTCATTGACAATTTCAAGTTCGTTTCTCTGTGTCTGAGCCAATGTTCCAAACCTTTCCCTGAAGCATATGCATTAGGGGTTATCCAGTCAGTTTCTCTGCAGAGTATGCCTTCGGGGAGCATACATCAATTTATTGATTTGCCTTGTTTATCAAATTACCAAGCGCAAGAAAATCCCGGACAATTTTGGAAACTGTCATTCAAAGTAAATTGGAATAATAAGGGTGCCGAGTTTTTCCTATTGCTCGCGGCGCAGCCGACAAAACGTTTGTATTTAAATACTAGCGTTTTGACGGATAGATACAAATTACCCGGGCCAAGTAATAAACTAGCCATAATAATATACGCATGGGGTTTACTGTATTAGTAGGCATATATTTATGAAGTATGTGTGTGTGTGTGTGCGTGCGTGCGTGCGTGTGTTGTTTATACTTTATTTATACTGAAAGACTGATTGATTTTTAAAGGTTTTTCTTTCTCATTTGCCGATTATTTACTGTTTGTGTATTGTATGATTTGTACGTCAGTCTTTTATATATTTTTGGATATGAAAGGATTTCCGCACGATCCATTGATCGTGTTATCAAAAAAAAAAAGTAGTAGTAGTAGTAGTAGTAGCAGCAGCAGTAGTAGTCGTAGCAGCAGTAGCAGTACTAGTAGGAGTAGTAGCAACAGCAGCGGCAGCACCAGCAGTAGTAGCAGTAGCAGCAGTAGTCGCAGCAGCATAGTAGTAGTAGTAGTAGTAGTAGTAGTAGCAACAGCAGCGGCAGCAGTCGCAGCAGCATAGTAGTAGTAGTAGTAGTAGTAGTAGTAGTAGTAGTAGTAGTAGTAATAGTAATAGTAATAGTAGTAGTAGTAGTAGTAGTAGTAGTAGTAGTAGTAGTAGTAGTAGTAGTAGTAGTAGCAGCAGCAGCAGTAGTAGTAGTAGTAGTAATAGCAACAGCAGCGGCAGCAGCAGCAGCAGCAGCAGCAGCAGCAGCAGCAGCAGTAGTAGCAGCAATACTAGCAGTCGCAGCAGTCGCAGCATAGTAGTAGTAGTAAGTAGTAGTAGTAGTAGTAGTAGTAGTAGTAGTAGTAGTAGTAGTAGTAGCAGCAGCAGCAGTAGTAGTAGTAATAGCAACAGCGGCGGCAGCAGCAGCAGCAGCAGCAGCAGCAGTAGTAGCAGCAATACTAGCAGTCGCAGCAGTCGCAGCATAGTAGTAGTAGTAAGTAGTAGTAGTAGTAGTAGTAGTAGTAGTAGTAGTAGTAGTAGTAGTAGTAGTAGTAGTAGTAGTAGCAGCACCAGCACCAGCAGCAGTACCACCACCAGCAGCAGCAGTAGCAGCAGCAGCAGCACCAGCAACAGCACCAGCAGCAGTAGAAGCAGTAGCAGCAACAGCAGTAGGCCTAATATTATCCTTAACCAATCACCACATGCTGTTCAAATTCAGATTGAATCTTAAGATATACATGTACAAATCAGCTGCTTTTAAACAATATGATATTATATACTATGCCAGTTGAAGCTATCATTGAATACACGGATAACCAGATAACCTATAATCAGTTTTGGAATTAATAGGTTTTAAGCACAAAATTAACCATGTTTGCATTGTCTGTTTGTCCACGCATCACATTTTCTTGAAAACAATCAATCCTATTTACCTCAATGTTCAACACGAGTAAGCATATTCCAAATTAATTAGGGATTTTTCACTCTCCGCTGCCTCTGATACGAAGAGAAACGATGGGCGAGGGTGTTGAAATCTCTGATTACGCTTGTTAGTTCCGAAATTAGGGATTCTCTTCACATAAAACTAGAAGAATTATATCAATAGTTGTGACTATATTCTTTAGAAAAAACCTTACAATTCAAATATTTATACCCAATGTACATCATTACGTCAACCTGCCATATCACCATGCCGTCATATCATCATGCCAACCTGTCACCTCACCATGTCAACCTGTCATATCACCATGTCAACCTGTCATATCACCATGTCAACCTGGCATGTCAACCTGTCATGTCATCATGTTAACCTGTCATATCACCATGTCAACCTGTCATATCACCATGTCAACCTGTCATATCACCAAGTCAACCTGTCATGTCAACCGTCCATGTCAACCTGTAATATCAGCATGTCAACCTGTCATATCACCATGTCAACCTGCCATATCATCACATCACCCTGTCATGTTATCATGTCAACCTGTCATGTCAACCTGTCATATCACTATGTCAACCTGTCATATCACCATGTCAATATCACCATGTCAACCTGTCATATCACTATGTCAATCTGTCATGCCACCCTTTCATGTCAACGTAACATATCACCATGTCAATCTGTCAAATCACCATGTCAACCTTTCATGGCAGCCTTTCATGTCAACATTTCCTGTCAACCTTTCATCTCAACATGTCATGTCAAGATTTCCTGTCAACCTGTCATGGCAGCATTTCCTGTCGACCTTTCATGTCAACCTTTCATATCAACCTGTCATATCAAGCTGTCATATCAAGCTTTCATGTCAACTTTTCTCGTCAACCTTTTGTGTCAATCTTTCATATCAAGCTTTCATATCAACCGCTCTCGTCAACCTGTTATGCCAACCTTTCATGTCAACCTTTCTTGTCTACCTGTCATGTCAATCTTTCTTGTCAACCGTTCATGTCAAGCCTTCTTTTCAACCTTAGTTGTCAACCTTTCATCATATCCACTTGTCATGGCAAGCTTACCTGTCATGTCAACGTTTCATGTTAACCTATTATGTCAACCTGTCATGTCTACCTTTCTTGTCAACCTTTAATGCCAACCTTTCGTGTCAACCTATCATGTCAACCTGTCATGTCAACCTTTCTTGTCAACATGTCATGTCAATCTTTCTCGTCAACCTGTCATGTCAACCTCTCATGTCAACCTTTCATGTCAACCATTCTTGTCAACGTTTCTTGTCAATCTGTCATGTCAAGCTTTTGTGTCAACCGTTCATGTCAAGCCTTGTTTTCAATCTTTGTTGTCAACCTTTCATCATGTCAACCCGTCATGTCAAGCTTACCTGTCATGTCAACCTTTGGTGCCAACCTGTCATGTCAAGCTTTCTTGTCAACCTGTCATGCCAGCCTGTCTTGTCAACCTGTCATGCCAATTTTTAATGCCATCCTGTCATGTCAAGCTTTCTTGTCAACCTGTCATGCCAGCCTGTCTTGTCAACCTATAATGGCAATATTTAATGCCATCCTGTCATATCAACCTCTCATGCCAGCCTGTCATATGTCAAGCTTTGATGCCAACCTTTCCTGTCTATCTGTCATATCACCCTTTCTTGTAAACATTTCATGCCAGCCAGTCATGCCAACCTTTCCTGTCTATCTGTCATATCACCCTTTCTTGTAAACATTTCATGCCAGCCTGTCATGCCAACCTTTCATGCCAAGCTTTCTTGTCAAGCTTTCTTGTCAACCTTTCCTGTCAACCTTTCATGTCAACCTGTCATGTCAACCATTCTTCTCAACCTTTCATGCCAAGCTTTCATATCAACTTTTAATGGCAACCTCTCATGTCAACCTTTCTTGTCAACTTTCATGGCAACCTTCCTTGTCAATCTGTCATGTCAACCTTTCATGTCAACCTTGGAAACCTGTCATGTCACCCTGCCATGTCAACATTTCCTGTCAACCTTTCATGGCAACCTGTCATGTCAACCTTTCTTGTCAACCTGTCATGTCAACCTGTCATGTCAACCTGTCATATCACCATGTCAACCTGTCATGTCAACCGTCCATGTCAACGTGTAATATCAGCATGTCAACCTATCATATCACCATGATAACCTGTCATATCATCACACCACCCTGTCATGTTATCATGTCAACTTTTCATGTCAACCTGTCATATGTCAAGCTTTGATGCCAACCTTTCCTGTCAATCTGTCATATCACCCTTTCTTGTCAACCTTTCATGCCACACTGTCTTGTAAACATTTCATGCCAGCCTGTCATGCCAACCTTTCATGCCAAGCTTTCTTGTCAAGCTTTCTTGTCAACCTTTCCTGTCAACCTTTCATGTCAACATGTTATGTCAACCCTTCTTATCAACCTGTTATGTCAACTTGTCATGCCAACCTTTCATGTCAACCTGTCATGTCAACCTTCCTGTCAACCTTTCTTGTCAACCTGTCATGTCAACTTGGCATGTCAACATTTCATGCGAACCTGTCATGCCGATCTTTAATGCCAACCTGTCATGTCAACCTGTCATGCCAATCTTTAATGCCAACCTGTCATGTCAACATTTCATGCGAACCTGTCATGCCAACTTTTCGTGTCAACCTGTCATATGTCAAGCTTTCATGCCAACCTTTCTTGTCAACCTGTCATGTCACCATTTCTTGTCAACCTTTCTTGTCAACCTTTCATGTCAACCTGTCTTGTCAAGATTTCATACCAGCCTATCATATCAACCTTTCATGTCACGCTTTCTTGTCAAGATTTCTTGTCAACCCTTCCTGTCAACCTTTCTTGTCAACCTTTCCTGTCAACCTTTCATGGCAACCATTCTTCTCAACCTTTCATGCCAAGCTTTCATATCAACCTTTAATGGCAACCTCTCATGTCTACCTTTCTTGTCAACTTTCATGGCAACCTTTCTTGTCAATCTGTCATGTCAACCTTTCATGTCAACCTTTCTTGGAAGCCTGTCATGTCACCCTGCCATGTCAACATTTCCTGTCAACCTTTCATGGCAACCTGTCATGTCAACCTTTCATGTCATGTCAACCTGTCATATCACCATGTCAACCTGTCATGTCAACCGTCCATGTCAACGTGTAATATCAGCATGTCAACCTATCATATCACCATGACAACCTGTCATATCATGACACCACCCTGCCATGTTATCATGTCAACCTATCATGTCAAACACTCATGTCAACCTGTCATATCACCATGTCACCCTGTCATATCACCACGCAACCTGTCATGCTAACCTTTCATGTCAACTTAACATATCACCATGTCAACCTGACATATCACCATGTCAACCTGTCAAATCATCATGTCACCCTTTCATGGCAGCCTTTCATGTCAACATTTTCTGTCAACCTTTCATGTCAACCTGTCATGTCAACTTGTCATGTCAACCTGTCATGTTAACCTTTCCTGCCACCCTTTCTTGTCAACCGTTCATGTCAAGCCTTATTATCAACCTTTGTTGTCAACCTTTCATCATGTCAACCTGTCATGTCAAGTTTTGATGCCAACCTTTCTTGTCAACCTTTCATGCCAGCCTGTCATGTCAACCTGTCATGTCAACCTTTCTTGTCAACCTTTCATGCCAAGCTTTCATATCAACCTTTAATGGTAACCTCTCATGGCAACCTTTCTTGCCAACCTGTCATGTCAACCTTTTTTGTTAACCTTTCAAGGCAACCTTTAATGTCAGCATGTCTAAACTGTTGTTGTTGGTTTTAGGCTTAAAATTTCAACAAATAAAAAAATTCAAAATGGCCGCCAATCATGCTGAATTTTGATTGGTGGATGGCGGCCATGTTTTTTGATGTATCGATTCTTCTTGAACAAGCTGTAATGACCCTCAGTCCCTAATCATATCAGCCAAATTTCGGCCCGATCCGTTCAGCGGTTCTGGAGAAGAAGTCATTTTCACGAAAACTAGGTCATTCAAGATGGCCACCCAAGTTTTCGGCCAATCAAATTCTCTTGAACAAACTTGGTTCAGCCGATGCCCTAGATGATATTTCATGAGTTTTGAATCAATCTGCCAAGTGGTTTCGGAGAAGATTTTTAAAAACGTTTCCCGAAATACTACAAAATCCAACATGGCCGCCGGCCTAATAGGCCGACCAGCGTTGTTTGAACAAAATCAGATTTCTATTACCGAACGATGCTTCCTGCAAAATATAATTGAAATCCACCCAGTGGTTTCCGAGAAGGCATTTTAACTTTCCAATTGCTTTACTATGGGGAATTTTGCGTCGATCGAACAAATTCGAAAATGCCAGATTTGAATTTCTCGAACCCCAAAACATATATATGACCAATTTGGGCTTAAAATTCCATCAAATGAAAAATTCAATATGTCCGCCAGACTGAAGATTCTGATTGGTCCATACGCAAATCCGTGTTTTTCGAGCTATCGACTTCTCTTGAACAAACTTTATGAGACGCACTCTCCGATGAGTTTCACCAAATTTCAGCTCATTCCCTTCAGTGGTTCTGGAGAAGATTTTTTAAAATGAATGGTAAGATAAGCTTGGTGGTCATTGTTGTCATGGATACTAGCAGAATGGTAGGATAAGCTTGGTGGTCATTGTTGTCATGGATACTAGCATGAACCTGCATTAAAGAGACAATGAAAGATCTGTAACCTCTATATATGGAAATATGTCCATAAAATGCATTAAATGGAGTAATAAATGCAAACAAAAATTTGAAAAAATAACAACTCGATACACTGAGATCAAGAATGGACCTGAGGAAGCTAAAAAACTTGGCTGAGGACAAGACACAGTGGTCATGAGCGAAGAAGGACTGATTGCAGCTGTAAGATGTTTCTACTTCTACAGCTGCAGAATTCAGTAATCATACATACAAACATAAATTTGATGGCAGGATTCACCATTGTTTCGTTCTTCGTTTTGCAGAGAGCGCCATCATATCTTTTTAGGTCTAACCTGGCATGATGCAATTGTCCTCGCTTCTTACAGCTTCATCATCACACACACAAACCGAGCCATCTGAGCATATACTATGCAGTACAGTACAGGGTGTTTCAGGATCACATGCTGAGCCGAGTTCACCTAACCAACAATAATAACAACAGTAGTAGTAGTAGTAGTAGTAGTAGTAGTAGTAGTAGTAGTAGTAGTAGTAGTAGTAGTAGTAGTAGTAGTAGTAGTAGTAGTAGTAGTAGTATGGGTACATAACAATAATGGCCACCAAGCTTATCTTACCATTCTGATGGTCATTGTCGTTATGGATACTAGCAGAATGGTAGGATAAGCAGCTTGGTGGACATTATTGTTATGGATACTATTAGAATGGTAAGATAAGCTTGGTGGCCATTGTTGTCATGGATACTTGCGGAATGGTAGGATAAGCAGCTTGATGGCCATTGTTGATATGGATACTAGCAGAATGGTAAGATAAACTTTGTAGACATTGTTGTTATGGATACTCGCAAAATGTTAAGATTAGCGTGGTGACTATTGTTGTCATGGGTACTCGCAGAATGGTAAGATAAGCTTGGTGGTCATTGTTGTCATGGATACTCGCAGAATGGTAGGATAAACTTTGTGGTCATTGTTGCCATGGATACTAGCAGAATGGTAGGATAAGCTTGGCGGTCATTGTTGTCATGGATACTCGCAGGATGATAAGATAAGGTTGGTGGTCAATGTTGTCATGGATACTAGCAGAATGGTAGGATAAGCTTGGTGGTCATTGTTGTCATGGATACTAGCATGAACCTGCATTAAAGAGACAATGATAGATCTGTAACCTCTATATATGGAAATATGTCCATAAAATGCATTAAATGGAGTAATAAATGCAAACAAAAATTTGAAAAAATAACAACTCGATACACTGAGATCAAGAATGGACCTGAGGAAGCTAAAAAATTTGGCTGAGGACAAGACACAGTGGTCATGAGCGAAGAAGGACTGATTGCAGCTGTAAGATGTTTCTACTTCTACAGCTGCAGAATTCAGTAATCATACATACAAACATAAATTTGATGGCAGGATTCACCATTGTCTCGTTTTTCGTGCTGCAGAGAGCGCCATCATATCTTTTTAGGTCTAACCTGGCATGATGCAATTGTCCTCGCTTCTTACAGCTTCATCATCACACACACAAACCGAGCCATCTGAGCATATACTATGCAGTACAGTACAGGGTGTTTCAGGATCACATGCTGAGCCGAGTTCACCTAACCAACAATAATAACAACAGTAGTAGTAGTAGTAGTAGTAGTAGTAGTAGTAGTAGTAGTAGTAGTAGTAGTAGTAGTAGTAGTAGTAGTAGTAGCAGTAGCAGCAGCAGCAGCAGCGGCGGCAACGACAGTAGCCGTTGAGGTAGCAGCAATTAATAATAATAATAATAATAATAATAATAATAATAATAATAATAATAATAATGAGCTGTGGTCCAGATATGCATTCATACACAGACAGGCAGGCAGGCAGACAAGGCTGGAGAGGATGTAATTATCAAAAGAACCAAAAATGTACAGTCGTCATCATGCCTATTGCAATGCATAAGCACAAGACATGTACAAGTATTACGAAGCCACATAGTACCGAGATCGTAATAAAAGGTCTTCCACCAAAGGGCAGGAATTTACATCAGGAATAATGTCTTCACAATCCGCATCCATCTGTAAGTATTTTATTAGCCTGTGCTTCCGCCACAACACTGTCTACCTTCAAGAATCGGCTCGACAAAATGGCACCTAAGTTCCCTAAGCTATTTACATGAATACATTGAATCAGATAATCGTATTGCGGATGCAATTGTGCAATGGACAGTACTTGATAATTCATCATACGGACATTGGAATCCGTCATTTTGGCACACATAGGATTCAGGCTTCATTCCAGCAGAAACTAATCTCGGATGCTGTGATAACCTCGAGTGCACAGTGTAAGCATTGCTTTTATATCCCTACAGTTGTATTGTAAAGGACGCTAGTGCATATAGACCCTACCTGGAATGCGACAGTTGTTGGCGTCGGTGCGTCTTGCAGTCTCAAGGCATTTACACCGCTTTATTGATGTGGAACACTCACTATTAGGCGTAGCGTCAGCACACTCAGTACCTGTACATACAGCATCCAGGTCTCCTAAAAATATAACTTCTGACGTCAATTTAAAAAATCCTGTTTTGGTTGTCATGCCAATATTTTGTAACAACGGTTTGGTTTAAATATATTTTATTGCAGCAAATTGGGATTAGGGTAAAGGTTCTATCAACTTACTTTCCCGCCCCTCTACAGTGCATATATAAGATAATAATAATAATAATAATAATAATAATAATAATAATAATAATAATAAGCAGTTACTGCGGACGGCTTCCAAACCAGTTCCACAAAGCTGTAACTAGGCCGCCGCTATCATTTCCATACCCACAACAGCAAATAGGATTATTGAGATTTCCTAGGTTTCGCTCTGATACTGGCAGCGGTTTCATACGAAGATTGTTATATATCTTGAAATGTTTGCATAAAATCCAAGATGGCCGCCAACCTATGTGACATAGCGACTTCATGCCCTCAAACTTTAAACAGGCTAGGGTATAGTTACAATAATAATAATAATAATAATAATAATAATAATAATAATAATCAGAACAATTACAAAATTACATCCAGCTTGGGAGCCTAATAATAATAATAATAATAATAATAATAATAATAATAATAATAATCAATCAATTAACCAATCAGCAACGTTAGTAATGGGTAGCCTAAAGACTGATGTAGACCAACACTCCAACATGATGATTCATGTAAACTGTTTGTTGTCCTTGCTATAGTCATACACCATGTTTCAGAAAGATTTTTTCGGACGTAAGATACGCAAAGATGTGTAAAAACATTCTTTAGTTAACTTTGTTGACGAGTGAGAAACACCAAACTATTACCGAGAAAATATTGTTGGTCTTTTTCCAGTGATACAGCTCATTAAAATAATATAAAGGCAGGTTTATTAGTAATATAGATATAAATATAGCAAATTACATTCAATTGAAATGAATTAGAAACATAGAATGTTAGTAGTAATGGTGGTGGGAAATAGATGTGCTTTTTGATTGGCTCTCTCAAATCACGTGATGTCGAGATGGCGGGGCTTAATTGCCCATATATGGAGTGCAAAATGAGACAGGTTCTGGTGGGCGTTAATGACCATGATAATGAAGACGTGAGAAAGACAGTTCTAATTATTGACTTTAAAAGATTTTTTAATATGGACACTGTGGTCTTATACTATATTTTCTAAGATATTATAAAAATCACTAAAAAGAGCTATTTCGTTGTTTCCTATTCCTCTTCTTACGAATCCTGTAAATAGCTTGATATACCCGTAAAATATATATGTTTTCTTGTTATTACCTGTACCACTACCAATAGTAGAATAAGATCCATTACTACGAGTACTAGTTCTAACAATACTATAAGTATAATGAAGACATCCATCACTACTAATACACAGAGATGTTCACTCTAGCCCACTCTGGCAGAGAAATGAGCAGCAGAGCTAGAATCCAATATTTATCTCGGTCTCAGCTGTCAATCAAAAACCTCCTGTATCAATTATACATCTACGCCCCCCCCCCACCCACACCACCCGCCTTCCCTAGCGATGGATGCACAATCTGATTGGTTGAGCGATAGACATGTATAAATTATCGATTACCCCGTAACAATAGATTCGCATAAATTATTGAGTAACCTTATAGCAATGGGCGCACATTCTGATTAGCTGAGCAATAGAAGCGCATAAGTTATCGATTACCCCTATGACGATAGACGCTCATAAATTACCGATTACCACTGTAGCGATGGATGTGCAATCTGATGGGCTGAGCGATAGATACACGTAAATTATTGATTACTTCTGTAGCAATGGACGCACAATCTTTTTGGCTGAGCAATAGATGCACAATTACTGATTAGGCTTGTAGTGATAGACGCGCATAAATTAAAACAGACTCTTACTTGGATATTGGTTATTGGCACAAGTAGTTTAAAGTTGAGTGGCAATCGATTATTGTAACAATGGATTGTGTGCCTGAAGCAATAGGCACAAATTATAAACAACTACACGTGCATTTACTGAGAAATGTACAATGGGCCTTTCCATTTTTAGCTATGCCCCGCCCATCACTAGCTAAGCTCCACCCACACCTTGCCGTGTTGGGATTGATCGATCCCCAAATGCTCTAGCTATCAATTTCCTGGAAACTATACAGGGAAGCTGTTGAATATTTTGTAACTAATTTGACTTGGCGCTGTTGCTGCCTATGGCAGAAACAGCGCCCAGTCAAATTAGTTTCAAAATATTCAGCAGAATATTTATTAAATAGTAAAAGCAACCAATTTGTACAACAAAGCATAGACCGTCTTCAAATATGCGTTCGTGACGTACTTATCGACGTCATTCATGACGTCATTCATTATGATGTCATTCTACACATCACGCAGTTCATTATGACGTCATATGATGGGTGGGTACTCTGGAAAGGTGAATTGAGATTTTCTTCAATAGTGTCCACAAGTGTGAATTAATCGATATTTTGTGCTAATGCTATTTTAATGGATTATTCACAGCACTGCAGTTTTAGCCATCATGCCAGTCAATAATACGCCTAAATCTGTTAAGCGTGCTAGAAGTAACCTGGTACCAGACTCCAATTGCTCGTAATCACAATAGTATCCTGAGCCAGAGAATCGCCAGCGATGGAATGAGGAGTTGGGTACCAGCCTAGCTACGAGGTGACCTGAAGAAAGCAGGACTCGGTACAGTCAAATCAAGATCGACCTGAGGAAGTTAAAGATTTTAGCAGAGGACGGGACACAGTGGGCAAAAGCAAATTAATTATTATATAACATTAGCAGAACGCATTGACAGTCAAAAGCAAGAAAAACCAGCAACTCTGAATTAGTAGATATTTTGAATTAATTCCACTTTAATGGTTATTCTCTGCACTGCAGCTTTGGCCATTACGCCAGACAATTATAGCGCCCCAGATGGAGCATCACTGCTCTCAAAACACTCAAAAGCAAATTAACAGTCAATTCTTGACTAGTGGTGCAAGGGATGGTTGCACTTTAGGCATCAGTCCGCTTACTCAGATATTAAAACAGCCAAAATTGTTAGAAACACGTTAATGCTGATTAATTTGGTAATACGATTATATATCACTTTTGCACTTTATTTTATACTTAAAACAGTCATTACTACTAGAACATGGAAATCTGTACTTTGCCTCGTTTATTTACCAGAATGACGAGAAAAACAGTCCTGTATTTATATGTGTGTCAGATGTCAGTCAAATGGCTCGCTAGCTGTCAATGCGCGCATAAATTATCGATTACGCGCACATTGATGAAATTATTGATGCAGAATTATCGACTGACTACCCCTATAGCACTAGACGCATATAGATTATAGTCACCAGCCAACCCAATATCGATTATAAGCAGATTTATCGAGCACCCTTGTAAGAGTAGATACATATAAGTTATAACTACCTGTTTCCAATATTGATTATTGTCCAAGTGGCCACTTTTGGTCATCTGCAGTGTCAATTATTACAACAGTCAAAAGTGATACACGCACGCACGCACGCACACACACACCCGCACACACACACAAATTGACAAACTGAACCAATACCCAATCAATTATTGAATATTAGCCCAAAGCGACAGGCACATTACTAATAGCATTATATATCATGTTTTCCCGATAAATTTCGCATAGGAATGACTGGCTCGGTAACCGAGCCAGTCATTCTGGTGGTCAATTTTCAAAAATAATCTTCACTTGGCCTGCAAGTACACATTCGATAAGCAAATATTTAAATTTTTTGACAAAATTTCGTCACTAAAGGGTTAAATTGCAATAATTGTCCAATGGGTACTAATCGATAAATCTGCGTCCATAATTTCACCAAAGTGTGTCTATCGCTACAGTAGTAATCATAACTTATGCGCGCTCATCACTAACACAACCAGATAACCATCAATATTGAGACTTTTTTCTTTCCTTGAATATTGACAGACAGCTAGCAAGCCTTTTGACTGACAGCATATGCAGATATACCTAGAAGACTTTATATTCTCACTATTCTGACAAATAGTGAACAAAGTAAAGCTACCTCTGTACTAGTAGTCATGACTGCTTTAAGAATAATACAAGTTTTGTTGCAAAAATGATATGTAATCGTATTACAAAATTAGTCAACATTAACAAGTTTCTAACACTTTTGGCTGTTACAATATCTGATTAAGAAGACTGATGCCTAAAGTGCAACAACTATCCCTTGTACCAATATTCAATAATTGACTGTCAATTTGTTTTTGTGTTTGGAGAGCTAATATAACATGTGTAGGCTACTTGTTTATAATTTGTGCCTATCACATGTAGGAATAAGCTATGTTTTATATTGTCACACAATCAGGCACACAATCCAATTACAATAATCGATAGCCACTCAAATTTGAACTACTTGCGCCAATATCCGATATCAAAGTAATAGCTGCTTATAATTTATGTGCGTCTATCACTACAGACCTAACCGATAATTGTGCATCTATCGCCCAGCCAATCAGATTGTGTGTCCATCGATACAGGGGTAATCGAAAATTTATGCGCATCTATCGCTCAGCCAATCAGATTGCTCATCCTTCGCTACAGGGGTAATCGATAATTTATGCACATCTATAGCTCAACCTATCAGATTGCATGTGCATCACTACAGGTGTAGTCAATATTTTATGCGCATCTAGCACTACAGGGGTAATCGATAATTTATGCGCATCTATCGCTTGGCCAATCAGATTGAGCGTCAATCACTACAGGGTAATCAATATTCTGATTGACAGGCGTATAATTCATGGGCATCTATTGCTACAACTCTAATCGATAATTCTGCATCTATCGCTCAGCCAATCGGATTGCATAATCCATAATAGGACGTTTTTGATTGACAGGTGAGGCTGATATAAATAGTGGACTCTGGCTCAGCCGCTCAAGAGGATGCGGTAGCTCAGGTGGTAACGAGCAGAACTGCAAAACCGGCGACCCCGGGATTGCGTCTCCGTTCGGCCATCTAACGATTGCTGGAAACAGGCAATCTCCTTCACACCTCGTCGCCTCTCTCCACTCATAAGTATAAATGGGTACCAGTGTAAAAACTGGGGAAGTTACCAATAATAGACTGAAATAAAAACCAGCCTAGAATGGCGTGAATTGGACCTGGAATCAGGGACTCGATAGACACCAATCAAACCAATAATTTATTTTGCTGCTCATTTCTGTGACAGTCCGAGCTAGGGTGAACATTTCTGTGTACTAGTAGTACTGGATGGTTTCATTATACTTATAGTATTGTTAGAACTAGTACTAGTAGTAATAGGTCTTATTCTACTATTGGTAGTGGTACTGTGTAAGTCCAACTAGAAATATGCTTTACGGGTATATCAAGCTATTTACCGAATTCGCAATGAGAGGAAGATGAAACAACGAAAAAGGTCTTTTAGAGTCTATTTTATAATATCTAAGAAAAATAGTAGATAACCAGGGTGTCCATATTTCTTTCTCACGTCTTCATTCTCACAGCCATTAACCGTAGGAGTGGTGGGCTGTGGTGGGGTGGGGGTGGTGGGTGGGGTGGGGGTGGTGTGATGTGGGTGGGTGGTGGGGGTGGGATGGGGTTGGATGGGGTGGGCGGTCCCAATGCGCTTTTTGATTGGCTCTCACAAGGCACGTGATTTCGTGTGGGTGGGGCTTAAATGGCCGCATAATGAGTATCGAAGAGGGGCGGATTCTGGTGGGAGTTTTGTACATAACGCCTACCAGAACCCACCCCTTTTTGGCACTCCATATAAGGGCAATTAAGACTCGCCCCTCGAAATCACTTGACTTATGAGAATTCTGTTTTTGTTTTGAAAACATGTAAACTCATATATGAGCTCTATTGTAGAATACCATTATTACATTCTCTTAATAACAGTGGACCTTTCCACTTTAGCCATACACGACGTCATAATCAACTACGCGGCGTGCGTGATGACATCATAATGAATGACGTCAGTTTGACCCATGAATGAAGTAGATAAGTACGTCACGAACGCATATTTGATGACGGACTATGCGTTGTTGTACGAATTGTATGTCTACTATTTAATAAATAGTCTGTTGAATAATTTCTGACTAATTTGACTGGCCGCTGTTGCTGCCATAGTTACAAAATATTCAACAGCTTACCTGTATAGTTTTCATGAAATTGATAGTTAGGGCATTCGGGGATGGATCAATCAATTCCAACACGCCGAAGTGTGGGTGGAGCTTAGCTAGAGATGGGCGGGGCATAGCTAAAACTGGAAAGGTCCATTCAATGCTATGCACAACCGAGTGACATACCTGGAAATCTGCACTCCATATCGTCAGGAACACTGTCAGTCATACAGGCACACACGTCAGCTGAGCACCCACTGTTTGCTGTGGTACACCCAGAGCCGCATAAGCTACCAGGCTCACCTGTGGGGAACATACAGGTCATGTACACACAAGCAAACATTAACAAGTGCGACGGGCTATAGTTGCGACTCGCAGTTTTGTTAGAAATGTAAAAAATTGAACAAACAGACAGACAGACAGACAGACAGACAGACAGACAGACAGACAGACAGACAGACAGACAGACAGACAGACGTTCGTGCACGCGTTCGTGCATGCGTTCATGCATATGTAATTAAATTCGAAGGGAGAATGGTGTACTCTCTTTGCATTAGTATGGTGTACGATTAGGTACATGTCAGCAGTGTTTACATTAGGTTAAATATAAAATGTATGAATAATCTTCGTTTCATTATTAACACACTGATACGAAACGTATTTATATTTTCCCGGAACAAAATTGTTCGGGATTTATGAATCTAAAATAGTTTCAGAATCGGCTCAGTATCAACTGAGTTATTTAAGATTGAAGATTCTTCAATCGGGCGTGCGATGGAGCCTTTTCATCTTCCAGTAAATGTTCTTCCCGTGTAGATACTGGTCACGTGGTTAATTTCCTGCCACATCTTTCGCACGCTGATTGGTTTCCTTATATTGAGAGTCGTGCCTTTTTGAGAAACTTCAGTGACTATAAAAGGAGATGCCGTCCCCACGTGCACATTTAAAACTAACTTTCGTTAGTGAGGGTCAGGCGAACCATTAGCATTTCTGAGCCTAAATTTTCAAGTCCTGGCGACAATGGTTAGATCTACAACTGCCATCCGCGTGGACATTTGTTGGCACCCAGTCTCGTGAAAGATTTAAGACTTAGATGATCACCGCTTTCAGCTATTATTTCGAGGGAACACGAATTCTTCCACAGTTCCACATTTATCATGGAACTTTCAGAAGATGTCTATGTCAGGTAGCGAGTCGTGTGCACGACAAATTATTATACTATTTACAACTTGATACAGCAGCGGGTCAAATTGACCAATCAATCAGACTCTTTTCGTTATCGAAAGACGTAGCTGTCAGTTCAGTCCGTTCATCAGTGAATATGCCATTTTAGTGGACGCTGTATCTTCCACCAACTTTCTGATAGGAGGATTTTTTCGGACGGATATGATATTCCGCTGCATTTCTAGGACTCGTGCACTGTCGTCAACACAGATGATTGTATCCATAACATAATTTCGCAGACCGAATTTCTCCTTGCTGGTTAGTGGCGAAGACCATTCAGGACGTTTCGTATGTATGTTCTTGATATCGTTACAATCTCATAAACTTTCTGCAACCGTAAACCAATGAAGAAGTAACATAATAGGCCCAGTCTGTTACAGTAGCACGGGAACCATGGCTTCTCGCACACACTTTACTGTCTTCTGCGTATAGCGTCCAGAGAATGTCCCGAATGTTAGTGATGAACTTCGAGCCTCAAAATCATCCGGATACATTTCGTCTCTGGATGTCTTTAAAATAGTGAACACATGTGATGGAGGCCTGTTTCCGAATTCGTCCTAGTACCGCTAGCGACGCACTGTGAATTGTATCCACTTCCACCAGCGGAGAAATCGGAGAAAGCATATGGTCTGGAAGCCCAGAGCAATTTATTCGCAAACTTTAGCATGAAAGGTGTTCGGTGCAGGTCCTGTAGAGTGTCCACAGGTGACCTTGGAACAGGCATTCTTAAGTTTCCCTAGTCGTGCATCTGGCAGGGGCGCCTCTCAAAGTACTGCAAATTTTGGAGTTAATCTCAAATTCGAGCACAGCAGCGAAACTTGTCTCAAAACGTAGACATGGGTCCACTGATGTCAGAGCACGTACTTTAGAAAGATTTTTTTGGTGCGCTCCACGCTCAAGAATATGTCAAAGGGCAGCACATGATATAGCCATCGATGAGCTAATTGAGAAGCAATATTTGGTGTAAAATATTACATGTACATTTATTTGTGTATTTTCAAAACCTGATCAAAAGAAACAAACAATATGCCAACTGACAAACAATATCCATATGGATATATTCAAACTTAAATAGACTTAAACAAGCAGGACTTGATACACTCAAATCAAGAATGGACCTGAGGAAGCTAAGGATTTCGGCTGAGGACAAGACACAGTGGAAAATAGTGAAGAAGGACTGATTGCAGCTGTAGGATGTTTCTACTACTACAGCCGCAGAATACAGTAATCATACATACAGACTTAAACAAAAACTACTACGTTTACACAGGATTTGCTGGCTTAAGAAATGAATAATATCTCAACTGACAAACAATATCCATATGGATATATTAAACTAAAATAGACTTAAACAAAAACTACTTCCTACGCACAGGACTTGCTGGCTTAACAGCGATTCTCAAAGTCCGTTAGAATAGTGATTTCCGTTCAACACTTTAAATCGTCGTCATCAGATGTCAGACTGTCCTCAGCACCTAAAGATATGTTCTCCTCGTCGCATGGTACAGCAGGATGACAGAGGTCTGTATCAGAGGCCTTGTCGACTATGTTGCACGTGTTTTCACCATCAATAGTCCGAACATGCAGACAAACCCTTGACTCAGCCTCGTCGTTGTTGCACTTTATTGAGTCACTGGACTCTGTCATCATGGCACCATCATGCACGTACAAGTGGATGCATTCCTCTTGAACTCCTAGATAGATATGACGTCCCTGGACTATGTGAGTATACTCGTTCTTGTGCCACTCTCGTGCATGAAAGTATGGTAACTGTTGTTTGAATGAACGTGACTTCAAGGCTTCACTCACATTCCGAGGTCGAATCTGCTCTACACCTGTTATAATATAGCAACGATTTTCACATCCTCTCCGGTCCCTCTCACTGTCCTTTATTGATGGTAGGGAGTTTGTGTCGATGACGATGTCAATGCGTTCCTGGGAAGGGTGACTGCTTGTTTGAGAATAACAGCAGCGAAGCTACCATAGGTTGGTGAAATGTGTGGAGATAATGTGTGAAGCAAAAAGTTACCATCGACTACACAAGCATTGATGTATTCAGGTGCTGAATTCTTCACCTTACTTTCTAGTTCTCGGAAAAGCAGCCTTTTGTCTGTTTTTACCATCGTTCCATCAATATTGCACAAGGAAATCAGTACGGGTGTAAGGGGATAGCAGAACACATGCTGCAGATCCATGTCTCACTGTGTTGCCAGCATTGCTAAGTGGCCCATATGGTCTCTAGTAAACTTCAATTAACAATCTTCTTGTTGGCTGCTCGTCGATTTGTTGCACAATTCTCCTTGAATCTGAGAAGCTCTTGTCTCTTGATAGAATTTTCGAACCTTTCAGGATTTTCAAGACTTGTATCAAGAAGGTTTTTTTTGCAACTTTTTGCCTGACACTGGAATGGAGGGAAAACATTGCTTGACATCATCACAAACACCCTTGCCAGTGTGAATGTTGTACAACTTGGCCGCAGTGTCCTGTCTATGACTGAATGGATTACACGTGTTCTCTGTGTGTTGAAGAACTTTCTCCAAGTTACTGCTATCCCTTTTAAGGTGTCCAGGTCTCGGGCCAGCTGTCACATCATCTACACTGGTAATACCAGCCGTTTCATTGAGATATGTGCTAATGGCAGCGCGTCTGGATTTGGTGATCATTCATCGAAGGTATGCACTGAAGTTGTCAGTCATAGAAGAAATGCGTCAACCTTGATGCCGCATCTGCATTGATGGTCTGCTCAAGAACAAGATCTACAGGGTACCGGCTGACGTAATTGTTTGTCCTGCGTACAGTGAATGTACCATCTTCAATTATAGATCGAAGCCCTGGGTGGGTGATATCAATGTTGACCAAATCCAGTTGAAGCTTCGTCTTCCAGCGTGAATAATTCACATGATTTAAAGCAAAAAAGGGGCCAATATTTGCAAAGATAGTGACATCATTGGTTCCGATTGCTCGATCAATTGTATGAAAGTGATGGATGTAATAAATGTACATGAGCCAGAATTGTGCTGTTGCTCTATGAAGGCCCTTTCTTGTACTTTTAGTGAACTCTTTGTATGCATTAATACACTGGACCAAGACATCAATGTTCCACAGCCAGAAAGAGTTTCTGTCAACTCATCGGCAGTTTTGTATGGGGCCAAAGATGGGCACGTGAAATATTTGAATAAACACAGATTCAAGGTGTTTCTGCGAGCTTAAGATCCAAACTGTCTTAGCCAAAAACATCTAGCTAAACTAACGGGGATTGATGGATGCAGCAATCCACCATGCTCAATCGAGCTTGTGCAACGGGTTTCTTTTGCGGCCAGCGGCCAAATGTGGGCGAAGGCTGACCAACCTCACACAACTCAGCATCCTTCGATTGATGATGGTTGGGAGATTTGTAATGGTGTCTACAGAATTATCTGATTTGATGGGCCTCAGCTTTCTGACCAACTGATCCCAGATGAAGGAGAACTCACTGATACCGTGGCGTGCGAGGAGGAGAACATATCTTGAGGTGATGAGGACAGTTTGGCATCTGATGATGAAGATTTAAAGTGTTCCACTGAAATCACAATTCTGACAGACTTTGAAAATCGCTGTTAAGTCAGCAAATCATGTGCGTAGGAAGTAGTTATTGTTTAAGTCTATTTCAGTTTAAAACATGTATATCCATATGTATATTGTTCGCTAGTTGACATATTATTCATCAAATCATGTGTGTACGAAGTAGTTTTTTTAAAAGTCTATTTAAGTTTGAATATATCCATATGGATATTGTTTGTCATTTGACATATTATTTGTTTGTTTTATTCAGGTTTTTAAAATACAAAAATAAATGTACATATAATATTTTTACACCAAATATTGCTTCTCAATTAGTTCATCGATGACCATATCCTGTGATGACCTTTGACCTGTTCTTGAGTGAGGGGACGCACCAAAAAATTAATTCTTAAGCACGTGCTCTGACATCAGTGGAACCGTGGCTACGTTTTGAGACAAGTTTTGTTGCTGTGCTCGAATTTGAGATTAACTCCAAAATTGTGGGTGGTTTGAGAGGCGCCCCCTGCCAAACGCAGCACCAGGGAAACTTAAGAATGCCCGTTCTAAGGGCACCTGTGGATACTCTACAGGACCCGCACCGAAAACCGTTCGTGCTCAAGTTTGAGAACAAACCGCTCTAGGCTCCTGGACTAATACCTCCGCAAGCGGAGAAACTGTTGATGGATAAACTGGTACGGTCCATTACGTCACTAATTACCTGACATCACAATCATAATGATCCGTAATAAAAATGGAAGATCCGTCACTAGTATACACGTATTGTATGTTCTTGATATCGTTACAATCTCATAAACTTTCTGCTTGAATATTTTGAAACTAATTTTACTGAGAGCTCCAGAGACGAGCACCAACAGCCCCCAGTTAAATTAGTTTCAAAATATTTAACAGCTTACCCGTATAGTTACTCTGATATTTGGATTCGGGGAAGTCACGTTTCAATTTTCTTCCAACTCGCGTAAAAAAGTGGGCGGGGATTAGCTAAAATGGGCGTGGCATAGCTAGAAAAGGCTTCCTTAATTGGGAGCCGAAGCCTTACCTGCTAGAACGCTTATACATGATCCACCATCCCCTGCTGTGGCGCCGTAATGTATATACCCAGCGTTACAACCACATCCAATGTCGACGTCACAGTTTGAATTCGGGTCTGTACAATCTTGATCGACCGTGCATTGAGTACCGAGTCGTCCTACAAAATAAAATTAGGCAGACAAAATCAGAATAAGCGTGTTCCAAGCTGTTAGCAATTCTCAATTGTTCGCTTAAATAGAGTCACATCAAACCCCATTAATAATAATAATAATAATAATAATAATAATAATAATAATAATAATAATAATAATAATAATAATAATAATAATAATAATCTTTATTTAAGGAGGGTATACATCGTGGTAACCTTACACTTGAGGTATTCTTTTCCTTGAGTTTGCATTAAAGTGGTTTTTGTGCATATATCTCACACCTTTTAACACTTTCATGACGACACCGGCCAAAACCGGTAACCGAGACAGTCATTACAGTGGTAAAATTTCAAAAATAGTTTTCTCTTGGCCTGTAAATGGGTATTACTCAAAACCACTACCGAGGCCGGTTTTAGCGGGTGTCGTCATATAGTAAATCTTCAAAAATAGTCTTCTCTTGGCCTGCAAATGGACATTCAATAAGTAAATATTTTAATTTTTCGAAGAAATTTAGTCATTAAGGTGTTAAAACAATAAGGTATACAGAATCATCGATCTCAGTACAACCCATACAATATGCATACTGGTACCAAATGAAGGCCTTTTATGGGTGGAAGTCCATGTCTCCTATTGCTATATGGCTGACTTCAATGATGAAACGACACCCTGTACGGTTTATGGGAGTGCAAACGCAACACACTGAAAGAAATCTGTAAGAAATGATTTGGTTGCGCAAAGCACATATAGAGATGAAGCTATCGGATACTTGAAATAGAGGAAAATTGGTTTCTAATGCGAATTTATGAACATTCTCTACGCGGGATTAACCAGCTGAACTCGGAATATCTAGAACCTAAATTTTAAGCTAACTTTTCCAGATAAGTTGTTAAATATTTTAAAACGAATTGCCATATGCAAGGAACACATCTCAGTCACAAAGTAGTTTCAAAATATTCAACCTCATTTATTAAATCGCATTAAAGGATAAATGAGTTTATGAAGTCAGTGTTTCGGGTTCAACTGGTTAAGAGCAGTTAGTGGTTCTGTATTTCGGGTCCAAGGGGCTAAGAACAGTTAGTGGTTCTGTATTTCGGGTTCAACTGGTTAAGAGCAGTTAGTGGTTCTGTATTTCGGGTTCAACTGAGTAAGAGCAGTTAGTGGTTCTGTATTTCGGGTTCAACGGGTTAAGAGCAGTTAGTGGTTCTGTATTTCGGGTTCAACGGGTTAAGAGGAGGTTCTGTATTTCGGATTCAACTTGTTAAGAGCAGTTAGTGGTTCTGTATTTCGGGTTCAACTGGTTAAGAGCAGTTAGTGGTTCTGTATTTCGGATTCAACTGGTTAAGAGCAGTTAGTGGTTCTATATTTCAGGTTCAACGGGTTAAGAGCAGTTAGTGGTTCTGTATTTCGGGTTCAACGGGTTAAGAGGAGTTAGTGGTTCAGTATTTCGGGTTCAACTGATTAAGAGCAGTGGCAGTTAGTGGTTCTGGAAACATAGATATTTCTTGCAGGGATATTGGAGAGTTGACGCCAGCGGTTTCGCTATTACGAATTTATTATCGAGTTTACTGAGAGAATCAATAAATGAATGGCAGATCGTCATGGGTATAAAACCAAGAGGTGGACACAAAATCAATGCTGGGGTTTTCAAACACGTTTGAAGAACCGTCATTGTTCATGGAATGTTTTACCAGCGGATTGTTCATCAATGTGACATCTATTGAGTCCTCACTTCATGACTGGATTTATGGTATTGCGAGTTGACCAGAGCTTGACTCTGATCATCAGTACTAGGCTCTATTTTGGTTGAACTTCAAAAATATTAGAAGTCTCTTTATTGGCTGACGAGTCATGTTAAACTACTCATGTGTCCATTAAAATGAAACTGAGAAATGTAGACGAGGTAATGGTACTAGAGAGTCAAAGATAATATACCTTTCCAGAGTAATGACGTCATATGACGTCATAAACAGTGAAGCGCGTGTAGGATGATGCCATAACCATTACGTCATAAAGGATTTTATACGGCCCGGCCCGTCTTTAACTCTTAAAAGTCCGACACGTTGTAAGAATTGCATGTCTACTATTTAATAACCATGCTGTTGGATATTTTGAAACTAATTTGACTGGGAGCTGTTGATGCCATAGGCAGCAACAGCATCCAATCAAATTAGTTTTTAAAAATTCAACAGCTTACCTGCACAGTTTTCTGGAAATTGATAGTCAGGAAGTTCAGAGATCGATCGATCTCAACACGAGCGAGGTGTGGGTGGAGCTTAGCTAGAGATGGGCGGGGCATGGCTAAAAATGGAAAGGTCTATTAGATTGTACCGTTAGAGAGAATGTAACACTAAAGGACTAGTAGTTAAGGGTGGGGCTGGTCGTTATTGTTCTTTACCGCAGGTGGTCTGTTTTAACCAATCAAAAACACTCCATTTATAGTCGCTATTGTTTGGAGAACAATGACGACTATAACGCCACGTTTTCTAGATAACAATGGCGACTATATTCACACGTTTTTGAGAATCTGCACCACTCTGGAATGTTCTAGTATTTTGAAGTAGTTAACCCTTAAAGGTTGTGTATTTTACGTTTAAATGTAGTGGCGGCGCTCCCCCCTCCGTGGTTATCTACCATGGTAGATAATGTAAAAATAATGAGAGATGATGTTTGATAATGTAAAATAATAGAGTTTAAGAGGTGGTCTGATAGGGAAGGTCATAGGAGGAGGAGGAGGAGGAGGAGGAGGAGGAGGAGGCTGAGGATGAATGCTATGGCGGCCGGCCGGTCTCTGCCTGGTGATGTTCTTTGCGCGTATTTAAGTGCGCTTGTATAGTTCGCTATCGCTATTTGTTCTTTTTTAAAGAAATCGTATAGAGATTTTAAGAGAATAATTTTTTTTAAATATTAAGCGTGTGTTAAAGACATAACAAAATGGCAGATAATTTAAGTGCCGATATTAAAGAATGCGAAGATGCTGTTAATGTGATTTTGCAGCAGATGTGTGACTCTGATGCAGTAAGATTAAATGTGGATCTACCAAATTCACCTGATGAAGATGTGGATCACCTTTTAAATCTGGGTTCTATGTTGTATGAACCCAACTTTTCAATTCCGCACGTATTTGATGAACATAACGACGTTGCAATACGTGAAGTCATTCCTGAACTGTCTGTTACCGATGCTGATTTTTTCAATCATTTGGGCGATTTGTACGATTATGACGTAATCATACCTGCACAACCTGCTTCTACTGATGATCAAACCGTACATACTAGAACTGAACTATCTATTCCTGATCTGAGTACCGTACCATCATCATTTGTTAATTATCCTCATAACGAATGTGACGTAATTGATTCTAATTATTCGAGACCGATGTACGTGATGGACATGATCTAAATTTAATTGATGTTGTGCCTTTCGCTAATGACCTATCTCAGGATTTAGTATGCCTTCTTAATGATTACGATGAAAATTTATTCGATGATGCATCCCTTCTTGACTTTCTTGTGCCTTCATCTAATATCTCTGGATTTAGCATGCCTTCCTAATGATTCCGACCCAAACTTATTTGATAATGCACCAGTTCCTGTACATATTGAGCCTACTGCCAATGGCATATCACATGATTTAGAATGCCTTCCTAATGATTACGACCTAAAAATCTGTCGATGTATATCAGTGAATATAGTGCTAACAGATGATCTACTTAATCATTATTTGCAACACTATGAGCATGCTCAAATCGGAGGGTCAGTAGTTGATTATACCAACTATATATCTGTGGAGACTGTTCGCAAATACCGCAGTAAAAAGTTTCATCTCGAAGGTACTGAATATAATGTATCTTTTAAAAGTTATCCTATAGCCGATACACCACTTTCTCATTCTGAGTTCGTGTCAGGCATCTTTCAATCTTTGCTCGATATGTATAGCGAATATAGTAATGTTCAGCTGAATGATCACGTGAGAATCGAGTTGATTCACCCTTCTTTGGAAATGCCGATAGCGATAGATTTTAGGCCATGGAATGAAATTACACCTGACATAATTTTAGAATCAGTGAAAAAAGTCATTCAGTCAAATACTGATTGTTGGTTATCAGAGGGTTTTGAATTTCATGTTTTACGTGTAGAGGACTACAACTCAGGTGAGCGAAATGATACTCTCATAGGCGTGAGCGATACTAGACATTTAAATTTATTAAATTTACATTCATCTGATGTAGATGCGTACATGCGTATAAAAAAATGTATTATATCCGTATGCGTCGAATATCTATTCTGTTTCGCGGCAGGAATATTTTTAGGAATAAAATATATTGAGAAAATGAACAAATTAATCTCTGCAAATGAATGGCAAAATTTTAGACGTAATAAAACATATTTGACACATATGGCGTGTGAGTATCATACGGCTTGTAGTATTCCTGTACGCGAAATTAATAGTACTGATTGGAACAAATTTCAGGAACATTTTCGCAATCAATTTTCTATTCAAGTCTACTCAGAGTCAACGCATGAATGCCTATTCGGTAGCGCTTCCCTGAGTTTACCATGCATAAATCTTATTCATTCAGAACGTGATAATCATATATCCTTAATCACGTCTATGGCCGCATTTCTTATGGTACGTAATTACTGTATGCGGTGTAATGCATCATACTCTAATGATCACTCATGCGCTGCGCGCTGTCGTAGTTGTCAGACACCTTATTCTGATAAAGGATCTTGTACTTCTACAGACGCTATGCATAAGATAATGTGTACTGATTGTCATCGTAAGTTTTATAACCATCAATGTATGTCGAACCACCTCTCTAATGGGACCTGCGAAATGGTGAAAGCGTGCCTCCACTGTTTCAGTCGCATACGTAAAGATGACGATGAACAAATATGTGGTATGACAAAATGTCACACGTGTAAAGAAAAGTATGTTATTACTGAAAATCATACGTGTTATCATAAAGTAATTGAAGAACCTATTACGTCATTATCCCACGCACGCTCTATATGTACGAATGCTGACATTTGTAGTTATGAAGATTTTCAAAAATACATCATTTACGATACAGAAACATATTTATTGCCTATCGACAGTAGCAATACTAATATTCTAGCTGAGCATAAAGTCAATCTCGTGGTTGCCAACATATGTTGTGATGCGTGCTTCGAGCAACCGCTCGAAGACGATTGCTCTACATGTCATCGAGGCATGAATTATGGATATGTTCGCTTTCACGGGTTAGACGCGGTGGATCAGTTCATTAGCTGGTTGACACGTGTTAAGGCTGCGCGTATCGGTAAAAAAATCGATAGAAAATATGTTTTCTCTGACTACTTGGTGATCGCTCACAATGCTCGTGCCTATGATTATCTTTTACTCCTTCAATGCATTTGCAAAATCACTAACCCGCATCTTAAACCTTCAAATATTATCATGCGCGGTCGTTCAGTTCTCTCATTTGATGTAGGCACTATTCGGTTTATCGTTTCCATTAACTTTTTCCCCTTTCATTACGTAAGGTGGGCGATGCTTTTAATCTTTCTGTTCGAAAGGAGACATTTCCCCATCAGCTCAACACGCCTCAATATTGGGGTACGGTAATACCCTTTCCCGAGAGGGAGATATTCTGTCCACAAAATATGAATGCGAATGAATTAATCGAATTTGATTGCTGGTATAATGAGAAGATATCTAGACATGATCGCTACGATGTCAATAAAAATCTCATCGAATATTGTAATGATGACGTAACTGTCTTACGCTTAGCCATGTCTAGATTTAAGACTTTATTTTCTGAATCAACGGATGGACAAAACCCATTTGGCTTCGACCTGAGAGCGTACAGACTATACCTGATTTCTCACTAAGAGCAAAACATGCTTATAGCGTTTTGGGTGTAGAATGGATGGAATGGGTCAGTCAATGCGAGGGTCGCCAAATCGCGCATGCGCTAAATGGCGGTGAACAGAAAATATGCGGACATTATGTGGATGGAATTGATGTATCTGAAAATATTCTTTACGAGTTCTTAGGTTGTAAATTCCATGGACATGAGTCTGCTTGTTGCGGTGATAAGCGTGATATGAAATATACAAAATATGGCGATCAGACATATGAAGACACATATTCCGCGCTTCAATGTCGCATTTCTTTATTTGAATCGCACGGATATATGGTGAGAATTATGTGGGAATGCGACTTTAAGAAACAAGTCGCTGATTCCTCCGAGCTAAATGATTTTATCACCGAATTGGACTTAGCACACCCAATATCACCGCGTGATGCGCTATTCGGTGGCCGTACATCCGCGATTCGTTTATTTATGGAAGTGGATGAGCATACAACACTCGAATATTTGGACTGCGTTTCCATGTATCCTTCAGTGATGAAACAACGTTGTTTTCCAGAAGGCTCATATATGGTTCTAAGAGGCGATGACTTGAGTGATAAGACGGCGCATGACTTCTTTGGTCTTATTAAATGCAAAGTCCTTTCACCTCATGATTTACACTTTCCCGTGCTACCTGCTAGAATAAATTCACGCCTCATGTTTGTACTATGCGCTGAATGCGCAAAAAATGAACAATCTTCTGTATGTGAACATACGGAAGAACAGCGCAGTTTATATGGACCATGACAACTCCAGAGTTACAGCTAGCTATACGCAACGGTTGTCATTAAAAAAATGTATGAAGTATGGCATTATCATGCCTCATCGCAATATGAGACGCATGTCGACGATGGGTTATTTTCAGAATACATTAACCGTTTTTTGAAAATTAAACAGGAAAGTAGCGGATATCCTGATTGTGTCGTTAGTGAGAGTGAAAATGTGAATTACGTGGCTGACTATTATAAACATGAAGGAATACAGCTCAACCCTGCCAAAATATCGAATAACCCGGGTTTGCGCTTTGTTGCTAAATCCTGTTTGAATATTTTGTGGGGACGATTTTCTCTTCATGATCATAAAAAGAATAGCATGATATCAACACGTAATGGTCTTCTCTCCCTTCTGAATGATAAAAGTAAAACTGTAGGCTCCATTACATTCCTGAATGATAGTCTTCTAAATGGCTTCCTATTCGGTCAATGACGAGTACATTCAGTCACCATTAAATACCAACTGTATTCTTGCATCTTTCGTGACAGCCTATGGTTGAATAAAACTGTACGAAGTCTTATCCTTACTCAGACGCCACATAGTCTATCACGATACAGATTCGGTGGTATTTAGTACCCGTGAATGTGAGCCGACCATTCAAGAACGTAGTGGGTATCTAGGTTCTTGGACGAGTGAAATCCCCTCCGACTACGAATTAACAAGTTTTTGCACACTCCGTCCAAAAAACTATAGCTATGAAATGAAGCGTCGCGTCCATCCATCGATCGTTAAACAGGTGACAAAGGTTAAAGGTTTAACGCTTGGTACCCAACAATCAAAACAAGTTAATTTTGATACAAAGAAAAAATCAATTGAACAAATTATAAACGATGGTGGAATTATGGATAGTAATAGCGTACTATTAAGCTACCCATCAAAGATCATGCGCACTGATCATTTTAGAATTCTTTCAGTAAATAGCAGTAAGATTTTCAGACCCGTCTTTAAAAACTGAATTTTGAAACTGGGAGATTTATCATCAGTACCATATGGTTACACTAGCATAATATAAATAGTAACATTGCACTTTTTTTCAGTCAGTACGTAAACAATGTCGGTGTCATCCATGTCCGCTGAAGCCGCACTAGCTGCTTGCACTATGATAACAAATATTGCTAGTCTGTGTAACGCTGATAAGGATAAGATGCGTGCATTGATTATGAGGAGCATGCGGTTCACTTTAAGAGATGACAAAATTAATGCTGGAAGAATTATACTCATGTCTGAAATTAGCAAGGGTTTATTAACCGAATAATGGATAGACATAGTGCATTGGGTTCACGTATTATTGTTGCGAAGCTACATTAATCGATGTCTTTCTCATTCATAACTTATGCTTAGTTATCACACGCATTACAAGCCTTATATTACCACAAAAATATTATGACTGAAAGTTGTTGTCATCCACCATGAACTTACAGTCAGATAGTTTTCAAAATATTTTGTGCATCCAGCGATAATACGCATCGACTTTAGTGTAACGAGTCTCTCAGCCATGTAATGGTTAAAAGTTGGTCATGCGCGTTATTGCTCATAAAGTGCGCATTGAGCATTAGAAGACGGTGTCTTGTCCTGCGTGAATATGTACGTTATTGATCGAACAAACCCGTGCCATACATTCAAATTAAGCGTGTCTATGTACGTCATTGTAATGCACGTGCTCCTCTGTACGCCATTATGCGCATGGTATTTACGCCAGATGGCATTCAATCCGTGTGCGGCTGGTCGTTATTGTTACTAATGATATATAAAGGCAGCCATTTCATGCTATGATTATTCGTTCTCCACGATGTCGTCTGATCCTTGCTTTAAATATTTAAATCGCTCAGCGTTTTGGTGTGATCTTGGTAATTCGTGTAAAGCGCGAACAATACGTTTTGGTGAAAAGTGGTGTATCGATCTATGGCAGTTTCATCCTGATGGTTATCCCACTAAACGTGGTTTATATCTCAGCATAGCAGCATTTAAACAGCTGTTACAGATCATACCCGATCTTGATGACGCTGTAAAACGTGCGCGAAAAAAAGAAGGCGTACTATTTACATATTCTTTGGACAATTCTGTTCGTATTTCTATCAATGACGAGTTTCCGTGTATTGACATACGCTATTTTTTCTGCTCTGATGCAGAACCACGTGCCACACATTGCAGATTATACCTGCAAGACAACGAGTGGGAATTATTGAAACAGAATGCGAGTAATTTGCTGGCAGCATTACCTAACTTTTACGTGCCACCTGACGTGAGCGGTGACGCGTTGTTTAGCCCGATACCTCAGTGCTTTTACGGTGTGAAAAAGCGAGAACATGAATGACATTCCATCTACTAGTGATTCCGCAGAGATGTCTAATAACGCCACGCTTACTACGGACACTATATACCTCGATGAGTTTTTAAGCGATGACGAACTAAATCTCGTTGATGACGATACCGTCAAATTGTGTCACTATTGTAAAACTATGGGGCATCCACACCATTATTGTCCTATGGATCATGTGCAAAAGATTAGCCAGAAATTATTCGCATTCATGCTGTGTGAAAAGATACATTCGCTGGTTGTGCGAGACTGTTACGTTTGTCTAGTAAATCATCTGAGTCAATGTGAACATTCTTGTTTAGGGATTGATGTTGACCTTAATCTAATTGACAATTTTGAACTGTATAATGAGGCAGCATTATTAGAAATGGACGAAGCAGGATATTGCGCTCAACTAGCCTGCCATTACGATATATATGAACATTGTACTGAACTGTACGCTATGTGTATGATGGAATGGTATAGATACATTGTGGATGTAATATATGAAAAACAGATGTTGTCGCCATAACTATAATTAAAATTTTCTCTATGCGCGTATTAATTTATTTAGTTTTATTTAAAATTAACCGTGTTTTTAAGCATTAAAACACATGGATAATTTTAAATAAAATCATATACGTATTTTATTTTATTTAAAAAAAATAACATAATTAATTGTTTTATTTCGTCAATCGTAGCTTTGGAAAATATGTTGCATTTTGTGTGTTTTTTCGTATCTCTGTAACGATATGTATTATTGATGTCTGTAATAATAAAAAAAGTTTTAAAATCGGATTTCGCTTGTTCAGTACTAGCACCTTGCTCTCTATCTCTCTCTCTCTCTCTCTCTCTATCTGGCGCTAGTGACTCGCTATTCACTCCCCCCCGCCTCCTCCAAATGCATTGGTATGCCCGCTTTTCACTTGACAGAGGCACTTGATGGCGCATGCCATTGCTATTCCTTAGAGAAGAATGGTACAGGTGAATGAATGATAGAGTGAGCTGAATAGCGCATACTTAAATAAAACACTGTTAGACGTTTTTTTGTTCAATTTCATGACAAAATATTCACTGAATATGGTGTTTATTTTTGTAACTATTTAAAGATGTCATGGATTCGTCGCACAAGTATCTGATGTCATAATCATACACTTAAATGTTCATAGCATTTCTGCTCCGTAGCGTGTATATGACGACACAATTCTTAAACGTACATATCATTTCTCCTACATCACCAGTATCCGACGTCACAATCATAGCATTTCTCCTAATTTTATGATGCAATTTTTAAATGGACATAGCATTCCTCCTACGTCTCGAGTATCTGAGGTCGCAATCATAGTATTTCTCCTAATTTTACATAACAATTCTTATATGTACATAGCATTTCACCTATGTCACGAGTATCTGACATCACAATCATAGCATTTCTCCTAATTTTACGTCACAATTCTTAAATGGACATAGCATTTCTCCTACATTTCGAGTATCTGACGCTGCAATCGTAGCATTTCTCCTAATTTACGGGGCATTCTTAAATGGACATAGCATTTCTCTTATGTCACGAGTATCTGACGTCACAATTCATAATGCTTGCTAACCAGTAAGCATTGATAAAGTATTCGCAGAAGAGTAACTACATATTACATCGTAGTGACGGTTCACACGCGTCCACGTACGCCTAAGGTATATACTGTGTATATATATATATATATATATATATATATATATATATATATATATATATATATATATATATATATATATATATATATATATAGTCATACATGGACACACATGTGCCAACGCAATGGCATCAATGCTTGACTGTAATACGTCATTACGTCACCCATTTACTATGATTGTCTGCGGACCAACGCAGTGCGGTAAAACTGAGATGATAAAAGCACTAATAAGAGATCCCTATGCCATTACTCCCCTCCACAGAGGATTGTGTACTGCTATGGTGCGTAGCAAGATGGGTATAACGATTTGGCGAAAGAAGTTGAATTTAAAGAGGGTGTGAATGTTGAACTAGACAGAAGTTGCAGAACATTGGTGGTGCTCGACGATTTGATGAATAAATGCGACGAGAATGTAGCTGACATATTTACAAAATGTTCTCACCATGAGAATTGTAGCGTAATATTTGTCGCACAAAATCTGTTTCACAAGCCGCGCAATCAACGCGACTTATCAGTTAACTGTCACTACATGGTATTGTTTGAGAAACCATGTGATGCGTCATCTATTCATTCTTTATCGAATCAGATGTACCCAGGCAATACAAAGTATTTGATCGAATCATATAAGGACGCTACACACGAACCTCACTCATATCTACTAGATTTGAAACAGACGACACCTGACAATATCAGACTACATTCATCTGTTCATCCGAAGGAGGGGTGCTACGTTTACATACCTAAGATAAATGGCATCACATAAAATGGAACACCATTTACCTATGCTGCAATATTTGGCTAAAGTAAAGCCTTCAATCAGAAATGATGTAATCAAACAGTGTTCGAACGAATTTGTTGATGTACTATGCGAATCATGCCTAAACGTATTATGTGGGAATGTTCATCTCAATAAAATAGGATACAAGCAGCTGAGTAAATATAAAGCGAAAATGCGTACGCTGACTAGTCGCGGTGTGCCATATGCACGTAAAAGAAAATTGCTACAAACAGGCAGATTTTTAGGAGCCTTATTACCAGCAGTGATCGGTACGCTAGCACCATTAATTGGTAAACTGTTCACGTGAAAAGATGGAACATACACGTAAAATGGCGCTAGTTCCTCACGAATTGATAGGTAATTTAAATTAACAGAGTAAAATATTGTTGCTACAGACAGATCCATCGATACGTAAAGCTATTAGTCTCGACAATGAGATATCCAATATATTAACCAGATACGACCTGACTGAAAATGAAAAAGCAAAATCATATTCACGAGTATTGGATAAGTATAGGCATTACTATCAGCAAATGCAAGGACAACAACAATATCAACTATTACCTCTACAGCCCATAACTAACTATGATGCATTGGCCACACAAATACTTGAACGTACGATGAGGGGAATACCAAAAACGTACAAGACAAAAGCCAGTGGAGTAATTGATATTTTACGTTCGGTTCCTGAACGTTTTGACGTTAATGAGAAGTGACAATAGAGGGTACATTTTTCCCAAAAAGTAATGTACTCGACCTGCTTACAAACGTAGTAGTGCATGGGCATAAACCTCTTATGGCTGGTATGCGTGATCAAGTAGAGGGAAAGTTTCTTAATCTGTTACGTGACCTAAACATACCCCGTAGATTTGTAGGGCAAGAGAAAACGATGAGACAGATATATAATGGTGCAGAAAAGGATGTTAGCGCCAGTGAGTACACGTCTACACCCGTGAGCAAAAGAATATGTAGAAAGAGTTCTCTAGTGGGCATCAGGAAGAAAAAGCGGCATTCAATTCCGGTGTGGGTAAATTTAGATAAGTCATGAATGGTGCTAAATTGGCGAAAGTATATTTTGATCCGAAACATTACCCATCTTTTGGTGGGAAAGAAAAGCTATATAATGCGTTCAAAGGTAAAATACCTCGCAACTACATCAACAAATGGTTAAAACACCAAGAAGTATATACCCTACACAGACTGTGGAGAACAAAGTTTGACAGGCGAAAAATAAGAGTTTCATCCGTCGATGAACTATGGCAGGCAGATCTATGCTCGATGGGTATGCTGGCAAAAGAGAACAACAATGTGTTATATTTGCTATGCGTAGTTGATGCCCTTTCAAAATATGCATGGGTGGAATGCCTGTTTAGTAAAATGCCGTCAGCAGTCAAGAAAGGGCTAGAAACAATATTGGAGCATACTGAGCATCGCCCACATGCTATTCAAACAGACAGATGGGGCGAGTTCGTAAAACGTGTAATGAAAAAATATTTGAAAGATAATGGAATACATTTCTACACTTCTCAAAATGAAATGAAAGCAGCAATGGTAGAGCGTTTTCAATGCACACTGAAGGGTCGAATATACAGATACATGATGCATAAAAATACACGAAAGTATATCAATGTATTACCTAGTTTAGTCACAGCATATAATAACACCACACATTCCAGTACGCGCATGGCTCCTTCCGAAGTCGACCATACTAGAGAGTTAATCACGTGGAGAAATATATATGGAAAGAAGATGAAGAAACGTTCCAAATCTAAAAACAGCCCTACTCAAGGCGACCATGTTAGAATATCACAAGCAAAAATGCCATTTGAAAAAGCATATCGCGGGCAATGGAGTCGCGAATTGTTTAAGGTGCGTGAGGTGCTTACAGACAAATATCCATACTTATATAAATTAGAAGACTATGGAGGTGACCCGATTATTGGTACTTTTTATCGTGATGAGATACAGCAAGTGATAGAAGAAAATGATGAAGAGTATGCCGTGGAAAAAAAATACTTAAAAGTAGAAAAAATAAAAAGGGACAACGCGAGTATCTGATAAAGTGGCTCGGTTAACCGGCTAGGTTTAACACGTGGGTTAATGAACTAAGTACTATACATCATTGACAATGGATGAATATATGGAGAGAAGATCGGATGAGAGCATGTGGAGAATGATGGGTTCATGAGTACAGAAAGAAGAAATAGTATACCTAGCTCAAATTATAATAATTTATATCATAATCATTACATGTATCGTGAATCTGAGTATACAAAATGGGCAATCAGGCATATGGGTATCCCTTTTGAGTGGATGTCTAGGGTATATATTGCCTAGTCCATGCATAAAGACGTCCATACATCATTCAACTCAGAATGAACGAGGATCAGTTTTACATAACGCTTCCGAGCAATAGTAGTACTCAGTTCTTTCCAGACAATAAGATATCAGAATTTCGAACATGTCTGCAAACTCCATTAACATTAGATGGCGAATGGGAAGTGGGCCTCTCGAGTGTGTTATATCCGAGGAGTTGGCTTACTATTGTGGAGGAAAGTTTTGTACAAATATATGCATTTACTAAGAAGAAGATAAAGAAGAAGAAGAAGAAGAAAGATAGCGATGCGCCAGAAGAAAATAGCAAAGATGTCGCCAGCACGTCAGAAATAGAAAAGACAACGGCTTTTCCACTAGTTTTAAAAGATGGTTTCGGTAATCCACGTCCTGCCGATCAGGGAAAACGGTCACGAAATGCTCGGAGAAAAGATGTGCGAAATGATCAAACAAATAATGACAGTAAAAACCATTCACGTAGAAGCGAAAATTATTATTATGTGCAATCAGAAGCTCCATTTATCAATGTACCGAAAGGGTACTATGCCATAAAAAATATGGTAGACTATCTAAATGGCCAGATAGAGAGCAAGACAAGATTTAGACATAAAAAAATATTTTTCAATTTTTACTTGCATCATGCGAATCTAGTTTCTCTCACAGTTAAAGATAATTACTCTATACGTTTAGGTGGAGATGTAGCAAATTTAATCAGATTCGAAGGAGGAAAAATACATATGGGACCTATAGACTTTAAAGAATCATTTCGTTCAAATCGTGAGGGTGGTCCTACAACCGCGTATGTATACTGCGACGTAGTCTCACACAACGTGTTAGGTGATACTTCCGCACCGCTACTCAGAGTGATACCCGTTTCTAGTACAGATGGAGGAAAAGATATATGTCAGTGGACGTTTCCTGATATTCAATACCATACTGTGTCAAAGAACTACATCGATACTATTGGAATACTTATTACAGATAGAATTGGCGCCAATGTCCCATTCAAGGATGGAGCATCGCCGAGTGTATTCTGTTTGCATTTCAGACGATGTCGACAATGATAATGAGAGGGATGATTAGAGGAAGAACGAATGCACCAGCGATGGCTCATTACTACATGAGTCAAGCGGGTCATGGACGTATTCCAGTTTTTGTAGGCGCACGATACCAATCTTAGGTGGTCTATTACGTTCAGCAATACCTTTCGCAAAAAATGTGGCTAAATCTGTAGGTAAACAAGCTCTTAGTGCTGGAATCGGACTAGCTGAGGACGTAATGGCTGGAAAAAATGTTAAAACAGCATTAAAATCGAGAGCACGTGGTGTTGCCAGGTCTTTGATACCGGAAGCTGTAACAGTGGTGCGAGGTGGTTTAGGACCACCTCAACCTAAACGTAAAAAGAGGAATAATACAGGTAATGCTCAGTCAATGCGTGCGATACCAAAGAGGAAGGGTCGCAATAGACGTCAGAGAAAACAAGCTGATATCTTTAATTAACAAACAACATGGAACTTAATCAGATCTGCGAGTGCTCGAAGAGCGAATTAGACATTTTTCAGATGTGTCCCATAGTGACGACATTGGAGTCTGCAAAATGGGAACAGTTTCAGCCTGTATCTAGTTTATCAGATAGTGGTCCGATCGAGTTTTACGTCAGTGGGTCTGCCGATAGATATTTAGATCTTACGCAATCTTATCTTTCGATTAAAGTTAAGCTAGTACAGCTAGATCGAAATGGTGATGAAAAGACACTCGAGGCAAATGACCTGATAGCGCCTGCGAATAATCTTTTGCATACGATGTTCTCGCAAGTGGATGTTTTTTTTAATGGAAAGCGTGTCAGTGACTCGAACAAAAATTATGCCTTCTGCTCGTACATCGAGACGTTACTAAATTATGGCAGCGATGCCGCATCCTCGCATTTACAACTTGCTGGATGGAAAATAGATGATGCCGGCGAATTTGATAATATCGCCGATACTAACTTAGGATTTCAAGCACGTAGAAGAATGATGGCGCAGAGTAAAATGGTGCAATTAATAGGCCGCATACACAGTGATATGTTTCTGCAGGACCGATTCCTGCTCAGTTCCGTTGATTTAAGAGTACGCCCACAGAGGAGTAAAGATGCGTTTGCCATTATGGCCGCGGAAGGAGTGAGGCCTAAATTGAAAATAATGTCGGCTAACTTATTTGTTCGCAAAGTTATCCCATCAGCAGATCTGCTAGTGGCGCATGCCATTACTCTGAGACAGACAAGCGCGAAATATCCTATTCGCAGGGTAGTGTGTAAGACTTTTTCAGCACCTAGCAGTGTTATGAGCATCGATAGAGATAATATATTTATTGGTCAGCTACCTACTAGAGTATTATTCGCTTTTGTACCTAATGATGCCTATAATGGTGTGGTACATAAAAACCTGTTCAAGTTTGATAACAATAACACCACCTACGCTACATGTTATATAAATGGAGAAGAGGTTACAACATCGCCAATACGTCCTTCGTTTAGCGACGACATTTACTCGGACGCTTATTTCTCACTATTCAGTGGTACTGGGGTGTTATTCAAAGACCGTGGCTACCTGATAAATAAGACTCAGTTCAGACATGGAACCACATTGTTCGCATGGGATTTTATGCCAGATCTAGCTGATTCAGAGCATCGCTACCCTACATGCACTGGTTCGCTAAGAGTGGTCTTCCATTTTGCTCAAGCACTTGCCGCTACAACCAATGTAATTTGCTATGCTGAATTTGATAATACGATAGAAATTGGACCAGACTTTAACGTATTAACAGATTATTAACAAATATGTTGAATACATTTGAAATAGAGGATCTATTATTCGGTGACAATAAAACGCGTGAACATTTTCTCGGTGTTTTTCCAATTGACAATGTACCCGCACATATTAAATATCTCCCGGCCTCATTAGTAATAAACACGCATCCCAGGAATAAATCCGGACAACATTGGGTGGCAGTTTATTACAGTAGAAATGGAAATGCTGAATACTTTGATCCTTATGGAAGACATCCTTCTGAAGGAAGAATGATATCAAATGTACAAAATGGACACCGTGCGCATGTTTATTATTACAACAATGTACGTGTTCAACCAGCCGTGATGACAACTTGTGGATATTATTGCATATATTTCTTATACCATCGTTCGAGAGGTGTACAAATGAAACACATATTATGGGCACTAAGAAACAGAGACACAAATGACGCGATAGTGAAACGTCTGACACGCAGGCTTATGAATAAACAGAAAAAATTACCATATTTAATGTATAATTATTTATGTACTATGTTTTCTTTTTAATTATCGTGAATAAATATCGCTAATATTTATCATAAGAAAAATGCATGTGTCAATAAAAAATCCATTTATTTTGTAAAAATATGTTATTATTTCTTCGTGTTCCCTTCTCACCCCTCACCCATCCATCCCCAATTATCGCTATTTTGATACGTCGCGATGGATGAATGCCGATAATGGATATAAAATATTAATGGTACACTAGGCACACGAGGCATACCACAATGATCCAAAGATCTGTAATTAATCGTATTCACATCGTGACAATGACAAAATGCGGACATATTTGAATACAGAGGAAACCATATGCCATGCTCTATAATTGAACCCTGCGTATCAATTCCAGTTTTCTATAAAAAAAATGTCATCAAACATGATACAATTGTAATGTTTTGTAAACCGATGATGTTAATTTTAAGCGGTGAAGAAAAAACACATGACCGAAATAAGGGTGTGTTCAGATTGGAAAGATAGTTTTACTGACAGCTCATATTTTAGCTATAAAAGCGAAATGCGCGCGACTAGTAAGGCATACAGCTTTTTTGAATTTAACAAAACACGTAAAATGGAATCTCAATTATGCGATCGATGGAGAACGATAGGTTCTATGCCTATTAATTGCGGTTGCATCGGGTGGAACCAATATAAAGAGGTTCCAGTACAGCAACCATTTGCAATGTCATTGCGTGAAATACGTAACCGCTGGAGAGATTATCTAGCAGATCCGGACGAACGCAATTACAACAAATGGTTGCATGCGAAGTACCAACTTCGTAATGATTGTTGTATGTGTATGTGGTGCAAACAAAACAGAAGTTATCATTTGCATTAATTGAGATAAAAATATTTACGTTAGCAAAATAAAAAATAAAAAATAGGCCTCTTTTTTAAGGGGCCACCAAAAACCAAAATTATGTTACATACATACACCCACACACAAACGGGTGCATAAAAAAACCCACACACAGGGGACAGGGAACACGGGTGACAAGGGGCAACTGCATAGCACCACGCGCACATCATCATGCGTGTGTTGTAACATATGTGTGAGGGCATGTGCACTACATGTGTGTGTTGGTGCATCAGGTGCGTTCGTGTATGTGGGTACGTATGCGAAAAAATGTAGGACACCCTTGTGGATGATGGATCAGTAACAGATTTCCATCGATACAGACACATTCAACCACATATTCCACCATGAGTTACGCCTTTCATCGTGGTACATACCAACGACATTATTAGTTTGTGAGGAAACAGGCATAGACAAAATCTAACATCACATGACCTTAAAGCGAATGAAGCGGACATGTTTAATGGTAATATGAGTAATGCGCGAACACGCCATAAATATGCATAAAGCACTCATGCACCAAAACGTGATATTCTAATAATTGCCCAAGGGAATTAGTACATATGTCCACTCGGTTAAGAACTAGGAAACGATACGATATTGTATCCAGAGCACAAAGCTGTATGCATTCGCAACTACAAAGTGAAATCACCTAGCGAGTAACATAGGTGATAATTCAATAGTAATTTTGAATATTTCTAAAAAAAACACGTAGTACGAGACATGAGGTACTAACACGTTCTTTCATTATTAACACATGGTATGTTTGTATCGCGATTCAAGATTGATCTCACGGCTGGCTATTCAAGACGTATGGATAAATTAAAACCATACGCACCAAATAATCTTTTTAGCATAAGTACGCTCGACATACAATTCTATAAACACACGGAACCCTCAGAGACATAATGACCACATTTTAACCATCATGCAACATCTAAAACGACTGACGTTATTGAAATATTAAGTATTTAAAAACAATTTGTGCATAATGATGGTTAAAAGTCAATACGTCTACAAAATATTCAACAAAAATAGTTTACTAATAAATTAACGTTAGCAACGTCAGATTTATTTCAAAATATTCAACAGTTTTCCTGTATGGTATCAATGAAAATGAGATATGGGGAATTCATCGGTGAAAGGGTTAACTTTTTTAACCCATGATACAATCCAATGAATCCATCACTAACAAGTCTTGGTTACCATTCCAACTGAACACTACATACCATTAATACAGGATTATTTTTAATATTTTGTTACTAATCTGTCTGGTAGCTGTTGCTTACTAAGACAGTAACAGCTTACAGTCAAATTAGTCTCTAAATATTCTACAAAATAGTTTACTAATAAATTAACGTTAGTGATGAAACAGTCAAATTATTTTCAAAATATACATCAATAGCGAATCGTAATTCCTCATACATCCTCAACCTAATACTCACTACTACGATTCATATGACCTCCATTATCAGACCACCTCTTAAACTCTATTATTTTACATTATCAAACATCATCTCTTATTATTTTTACATTATCTACCACGGTAGATAACCACGGAGAGGGGGCGTGCCGCCACTACATTTAAACGTAAAATACACAACTTTTAATGGTTAACTACTTCAAAATACTAGAACATTCCAGAGTGGTGCAGATTCTCAAAAACGTGTGAATATAGTCGCCATTGTTATCTAGAAAACGTGGCGTTATAGTCGTCATTGTTCTCCAAACAATAGCGACTATAAATAGAGCATTTTGATTGGTTAAAACAGACCACCTGCGGTGAAGAACAATAACGACCAGCCCCACCCTTAACTACTAGGACTATTGCAGAATGAATACTACAGTTCTGAAGTAGGCAAGGATGGATCTCCAGGACGAATGTACCAACTTGTTATATTTGTTAGTTACAACTCAGAACTAGTATACGTTGGTCTGTTGACCCGGAAGTCAGGCTGTCTGTCGATCTGTCAAATTTTTGACATTTCTGGCAATGGTGCCTAAATCGCAACTATGGTGTGTCACACTTGTTAAATTGTGGTTTGTTGAGTAAACAACGAACTTGACGATATTGTCAAGTTATTGCAGCAAGAATATGGCGACATAAACTATACGTAGTTCTCAGCAACCAAGACAAGAATATGATTGGATATGTTCCGAACGAGAGCCAATACTTGGCGAGCCTTGTTTCTGGTGTCTGTACCTTTATACGTATCAAGTTTCCTAGTAAGATAGCGATTATGTCATTTCGTTTCCAGATTGGTTTACTGCCGGGCTCAGTTAGACTCCAGATCAGTTGAATCATTGGATCGGTTAGACTGGAATAGTTTAGTGACTGGATCGGTTAGACTCTGGAATGGTTTAGCGACTGGTCAGGTTAGACTCTGGAATGGTTTAGTGACTGGATCAGTTCGACTCTGGAATAGTTTAGTGACTGGATCAGATCGACTCTGGAATGGTTTAATGGCTATATCAGTTCTATTCTGGAATGGTTTAGTGACTGGATCAGTTAGAATCTTGAATCGTCTAGTGACTGGGCCGGTTAGACTCCGGAATGGTTTAGTCACTAGGCCAGTTAGATTGTGGAATGGTTTAGTGATGGCTGGACCAGTTAGACTCCGGAATGGTTTAGTGACTGGACTGGTTACACTCCGGAATGGTTTAGTGACTGGATCAGATCGACTCTGGAATGGTTTAGTGATTGGACTGGTTAGACTCTGGAATGGTTTAGTGACTGGATGGGTTAGATTCTGGAATGGTCTAGTGACTGGACCAGTTAGTCTCCGGAATGGTTTAGTGACTGGATCAGATCGACTTTGGAATGGTTTAGTGACAGGACTGGTTAGGCTCGGGAATGGTTTAGTGACTGGATCAGTTCGACTCTGGAATGGTTTAGTGACTGGATAAGAAAAACTCTCGAATGGTTTAATGATGGGATCAGGTAGATTCTGGAATGGTTTAGTGACTGGATCGGTTAGAATCTGGAATCGTCTAGTGACTGGGCCGGTTAGATTGTGGAATGGTTTAGTGGTGGATGGACTGGTTAGATTCCGGAATTCTTTAGTGACTGGACCGGTTACACTCCGGAATGGTTTAGTAACTGGATCAGTTCGACTCTGGAATGGTTTAGTAACTGGACGGGTTCGACTCTGGAATGGTTTACTGACTGGATCAGGTAGAATCTGGAATCGTCTAGTGACTGGGCTGGTTAGATTGTGGAATGGGTTAGTAGTGGCATGACCGGTTAGACTCAGGAATTCTTTAGTGACTGGGCCGGTTACACTCCGGAATGGGTTATTGACTGGATCAGTTCGATTCTGGATTGGTTTAGTGACTGGACCAGTTAGACTCCGGAATGGTTTAGTGACTGGATCAGTTCGATTCTGGAATGGTTTAGTGACTGGACGGTTAGACGCTGGAATGGTTTAGTGACTGGCCCTGTTAGACTCCGGAATGGTTTAGTGACTGGACTAGTTAGACTTCGACTCCGGATTGGTTGTGATTGGATCAGTTCGATTCTGTAATGGTTTAGTGACTGGACCAGTTAGACTCCGGAATGGTTTAGTGACTGGATCAGTTCGATTCTGGAATGGTTTAGTGACTAGACGGGTTAGACTCCGGAATAGTTTAGTGACTGTACCGGTTCGATTCTGGAATGGTTTAGTGACTGGACGGGTTAGACTCTGGAATGGTTTAGTGAAAGGATCAGTTCGACTCTGGAATGGTTTCGTGACTGGATCAGATCGACTCTGGAATAGTTTAATGACGGGATCAGGTAGATTCTGGAATGGTTTAGTGACTGGGTCAGTTAGAATCTGGAATCGTCCAGTGACTGGGCCAGTTAGATTGTGGAATGGTTTAGTGGTGGCTGGCCCGGTTAGACTCCGGAATAGTTTAGTGACTGTACCGGTTCAATTCTGGAATGGTTTAGTGACTGGACGGGTTAGACTCTGGAATGGTTTAATTACGGGATCACGTAGGTTCTGGAATGGTTTAGTGACTGGATCAGTTAGAATCTGGAATGGTTTACTGACTGGATCAGTTAGATTCTGGAATGGTTTAGTGACTGGACCGATTATATTCTGGAATGGTTTAGTGACTGTATCCGTTCGACTCTGGAATGGTTTAGTGACTGGACGGGTTCGACTCTGGAATTGTTTTGTGATGGAATCAGATATATTCTGTGATGGTTTAGTGACTGGACTGGTTTAGATACTGGAATGGTATAGAGACTGGATCAGTTCGGTTCTGGAATGGTTTATTGACTGGACTGGTTAGACTCTGGAATGGTTTAGTGACTTGACTGGTTAGACTTCGGAATAGTTTAGTGACTGGACAAGTTAGACTCCGGAATGCTTTAGTTAATGGATCAGTTCGATTCTGGAATGGTTTAGTGACTGGACCCATTATAATCTGGAATGGTTTAGTGACTAGGTCAGTTCGATTCTGGAATTGTTTAGTGCATGCTGGACCAGTTAGTCTCCGGAATTGTTTTGTGACTGGACTGGTTAGACTTCGGAATAGTTTAGTGACTGGACAGGTTAGACTCCGGAATGCTATAGTGAATGGATCAGTTCGATTCTGGAATGGTCTAGTGACTGGATCGGTTCGACCTTGGAATGCCTTAGTGACTGAACCCATTAGAATCTGGAATGGTTTAGTGACTAGATCAGTTAGACACCGGAATTATTTCATGACTGGGCCGGTTAGATTTTGGAATAGTTTAGTGGCTTGCCCAGTTAGACACCGGAATGATTTCGTGACTGGACCGGTTAGACTCTGGAATAGTTTAGTGACTGGACTGGTTCAACTTCGGAATGGTTTAAGGACTATATCAGTTCTATTCTGGAATGGTTTAGTGAATGGATCAGACTCTGGAATGATTTAATGACAGGACAGGTTGGGCTTCAGAATGGGTTAGTGACTGGATCAGTTCGACTTTAGAATGGTTTAGTGACTGGAACAGTTAGATTCTGGAATGGTTTAGTTACTGGATCAGTTTGACTCTGGAATGGTTTAGTGACTGGACAGGTTCGACTCTATAATGGTCTAGTGATGGAACCAGGTAGATTCTGGAATGGTTTTGTGACTGAACTGGTTCGACTATGAAATGGAAGACTAAAGCTACCTCACTAAAGGGAAGAGCTAGCAGTGTATATATCGACCTAGACAAACAGGATTGAACTAGTCCAATACGAACCAGCTGAAATCCAGAAAAGAAAATGCAATCTCTTCAATAGAGAAGTTCCTGAAAGTAAAGCAGGGCTTGGCGGTGCCGGTAATGTTAATGCTGTTTTTCATTTGCCTACAATAGAAGTTACCTGGATCTCAAGTCATGTGGCAAGGCTGAGTAATATGCTCATGACAACAGCAGCACATAATCTAGACCATTGAAAATCATATTACATACAGAAGAAGCAAAGGCACTTGCATTAAAATGCAACACTGATGAGGAATGTTGACAGGAAGATTCAATCCAAGTCTAGTTCTTGTCTGCCCAAATATAACCCTTCTAAAACGCAAAAATTATAAGAAACTGCGCGAAAAGCTAAAGATTGTGAAGCAGACTCATCTTAATGATAAGATAAAAGGAAAGAGAATCATTAGTGAGCCAAGAAATACATACAGTATAGCCACAAATGAGTCACAGCAGCTGCTGGAGATAACATGCCAGAAAAGAATACAAATACAACCTAGTACTTCAACACAAGTTACCACACTTCTGAACCAGACCACTATTTCTGCAGAAGCTAATGGTACAGGGACATAAAACACAGATCGTGTACATAACAATAAGCTCCATAATGTGTACACAGTTGTAAATATAGTGTTTATGTTCCATTGAAACTGATCTACTTCAATGCTTAGGGACAGATTTTTCCTAGCGGTAACATGAAGTATGAACAGGAAAAGCCAGATATATTATCAATAACTGGGAATTGGTTGAGCTTCAACATAGCAGATGCTGAACTTCAAATTGATAGCTATGTTGTTTAGGAAAGAGACATTTCGTACTATCCACCGGACATCTAAACCAATAAAAATAGAAGAGGAGCACCTGTGTACATGAAATCAGTTTACCCCACAACATCTAAGCTTAACAATGTCAAAGCAGAAATGGTTTGGGTGGACTGTCAACCAGCTAAGTATTGCAAACTGTTGATAGGAGTGTACTATGGACCGGAGAAAGCTGGTGAAGATAATGTGAAACTATATGCGACAGCATTCAGACCTTAAACACGCAAGACTGTATTCTTATCAGCGATTTTAATTTTAGAGACTGATTGGATTTCGAACTCTGCTAGATCATCCATCGCGATACCTTGGCAGGAAACTACCTCATTCAAATGATTGCAGTGCACACACCGACAGAAATATATTAAGGACCGCCTAATAACAGGCAACACCTCAATAATCCAAGAAGTCACAGTCGGAAAGAGATTCTACAAAAGTGACCATAAAATTATCTCATCCATAATCAAAGTATTTGTACCTAGAACATCTTAATCAGCTTGGAAGGTGTACCTATACTCTCGTCTGAGAGTCAGACCTACTATCACTGGATAATGAAGCAAGTAACTGTGACTGGGACTATCACCTTAAGAGAGACACAACAGTCGAAGAAAAATAGCAACAGTTCAAAACTATGTACTTCGAACTTCTGGGGAAATACATACCATTGAAATGAAACCAGGATATCGTTCTAAATCTCCAAGGACAATAGATCCAACATACAGCGGTGCTAAGAAAAGGGGGAAAAAGGAAGAAATGTCGCCCTGAATTCATGTATCTACGTCTACAAAGAACTACTGGAAGTTAAAGACCGGAACCACGAGACTTCAATAAGAGAATCTAAGAAACCATTCGTGCATAAGCTTTCTGAAAAGGTTAAAACAAATCCTCACGTCTTTTAAAACTATGCCAGGAAATTTACAAGATCCCAAGCCCCATTTGACTGGCTCAAGCAAGATGACATAACTTGCACTAGCGATCAAGAAAAAGTCAACATCATCAACTCATTCTTCACTTTAGCTATTACGAAAAATTCCACAGGAGATACACTCCCCAACATGCAAATGCGCCATTGAAACCAAACAATTAACGATGACGAAATATTTGAAGTAGACATCTCATCATTTATTAACAAACTTAGTGTCTAAATCCTCTGGTATCGACTGAATATATCCCATGATCCTGAAAGAGACATCAAGCCTAGCAAAATCCTTAGGAATTTTGTTCAATTATTTCTTTAATTGCAGAATTCTACCACAGGACTGACTTGGTGCTAACCTATGTGAGCTCGACGTTAGCAATCCTTCGATTACATCCATCATAGGAGACTAACACATAAGCAAAATAAACTTGGCATCAAAGGACCAATGGACCTTTCCATTTTTAGCTATGCCCCGCCCATCACTAGCTAAGCTCCACCCACACCTCGCCGTGTTGGGATTGATCGATCCCCGAATTCCCTAGCTATCAATTTCCTGAAAACTATACATGGAAGCTGTTGAATATTTTGTAACTAATTTGATTGGGTGCTGTTGCAACAGCGCCCAGTCAAATTAGTTTCAAAATATTCAACAGAATATTTATTAAATAGTAAAAGCAAACAATTTGTACAACAAAGCATAGACCGGCTTCAAATATGCATTCGTGACGTACTTATCGACGTCATTCATGACGTCATTTATTATGATGTCATTGTAGTTCATTATGACGTCATGTGGTGGGTGGCCACTCTGGAAAGGTGAATTCGACATGGCTCCAAGCTTTCCTCTTAGATCAATGACAAGAAACATCATTAAACGGCAATCACTCTGAATGGGAAGCAGCTATATCTGCAGTACCGCGAGGAACAATGTTACCTTTCTGACTTTACGTGAACGATTTGCCAGATATGCTTAATAGTATCGCTAACCTGTTCGCTGATGATTGCAAAATAAACAGAGAAATAAAGTCGGTGGATGACTGCCAAGATCTGCAGAGCGATCTTTAATACACTGTCAGAATGGTCCAAAGAATGACTGCGACAGCACCCAGTCAAATTAGTTTCAAAATATTCAACATCTGTGTAGGTTTTTGGAAATTGATTGTCAGGGTGTTCAAAGATCGATTGATCCCTACACGAGCGAGGTGTGGGTGGCGCTTGGCTAAAGATGGGCGGGACATAGCTAAAACCGGAAAGGTCGATTACCAACTCAGGCAGATGTTGAAGCTGATGGATTGAAGTAAGTTTCAAGTATGTACGATTCAAACAGGATACCTTGACAGGGCTAACTTGTACACGCTTCTTCGGTAATATCATAGTTTGTACCGGCTTTGAAATTCAAGAATGGATGATTTATGATTTGAGCTTTCCTAATCCGGCCTCATTGCGTGATCTATGTCTGAGTCTAATTGCCTGCATTCACAAATCTCCAGCCAGTGTGCCACTCACAACATGGACCATGCTATTATGTGCGTGATTGGATGGATCATGATATCATGTGCGTGATTGGATGGTTCATGATATCATGTGCGTGATCGGATGGATCATAGCATGTGCGTGATTGGATGGATCATGATATCATGTACGTGATTGGAAGGATCATGATAACATGTGCGTGATTGGATGGTTCATGATATCGTGTGCGTGATTGGATGGTTCATGATATCATGTGCGTGATTGGATGGCTCATGATATCATGTACGTGATTGGATGGATCATGATATCATGTGCGTGATTGGATGGATCATGATATCATGTGCGTGATTGGATGGTTCATGATATCATGTGCGTGATTGGATGGATCATGATATCATGTGCGTGATTGGATGGATCATGATATCATGTGCGTGATTGGATGGATCATGATATCATGTGCGTGATTGGATGGTTCATGATATTATGTGCGTGATTGGATGGATCATAGCATGTGCGTGATTGGATGGATCATGATATCATGTGCGTGATTGGATGGATCGTGATATCATGTGCGTGATTTGATGGTTCATGATATCATGTGTGTGATTGGATGGATCATAGCATGTGCGTGATTGGATGGATCATGATATCATGTGCGTGATTGGATGGTTCATGATATCATGTGCGTGATTGGATGGTTCATGATATCATGTGCGTGATTGGATGGATCATAGCATGTGCGTGATTGGATGGATCATGATTTCATGTACGTGATTGGAAGGATCATGATAACATGTGCGTGATTGGATGGCTCATGATATCATGTGCGTGATTGGATGGATCGTGATATCATGTACGTGATTGGATGAATCATGATATCATGTGCGAGATTGGATGGAGCATAGCATGTGCGTGATTGGATGGAGCATAGCATGTGCGTGATTGGATGGATCGTGGTATCATGTACGTGATTGGATGGATCATGATATCATGTGCGTGATTGGATGGTTCATGATATCATGTACGTGATTGGATGAATCATGATATCATGTACGTGATTGGATGGAGCATAGCATGTACGTGATTGGATGAATCATGATATCATGTGCGAGATTGGATGGAGCATAGCATGTGCGTGATTGGATGGAGCATAGCATGTGCGTGATTGGATGGATCGTGGTATCATGTACGTGATTGGATGGATCATGATATCATGTGCGTGATTGGATGGTTCATGATATCATGTACGTGATTGGATGAATCATGATATCATGTACGTGATTGGATGGAGCATAGCATGTGCGTGATTGGATGGAGCATAGCATGTGCGTGATTGGATGGATCGTGATATCATGTACGTGATTGGATGGATCATGATATCATGTGCGTGATTGGATGGATCATGATAACATGTGCGTGATTGGATGGATCGTGCTATCATGTGCGTGATTGGCTGGATCGTGATATCATGTGCGTGATTGGATGGATCATGATATCATGTACGTGATTGGATGGATCATGATATCATGTACGTCATTGAATGGATCGTGATATCATGTGCGTGATTGGATGGATCATGATATCATGTGCGTGACTGGATGGATCATGATATCATGTGCGTGATTGGATGGATCATGATATCATGTGCGTGATTGGATGGATCATGATATCATGTACGTGATTGGATGGATCATGATATCATGGGCGTGATTGGATGAATCCTGATACCATGTATGTGATTGGATGGAGCATAGCATGTGCGTAATTGGATGGAGCATAGCATGTGCGTGATTGGATGGATCGTGATATCATGTACGTGATTGGATGGATCATGATATCATGTACGTGATTGGATGGATCATGATATCATGTACGTGATTGGATGGAGCATAGCATGTGCGTGATTGAATGGAGCATAGCATGTGCGTGATTGGATGGATCGTGATATCATGTACGTGATTGGATGGAGCATAGCAGGTGCGTGATTGGATGGAGCATAGCATGTGCGTGATTGGCTGGATCGTGATATCATGTGCGTGATTGGATGGATCATGATATCATGTACGTGATTGGATGGATCATGATATCATGTACGTGATTGGATGGAGCATAGCAGGTGCGTGATTGGATGGAGCATAGCATGTGCGTGATTGGCTGGATCGTGATATCATGTGCGTGATTGGATGGATCATGATATCATGTACGTGATTGGATGGATCATGATATCATGTACGTCATTGAATGGATCGTGATATCATGTGCGTGATTGGATGGATCATGATATCATGTGCGTGACTGGATGGATCATGATATCATGTGCGTGATTGGATGGATCATGATATCATGTGCGTGATTGGATGGATCATGATATCATGTACGTGATTGGATGGATCATGATATCATGGGCGTGATTGGATGAATCCTGATACCATGTATGTGATTGGATGGAGCATAGCATGTGCGTGATTGGATGGAGCATAGCATGTGCGTGATTGGATGGATCGTGATATCATGTACGTGATTGGATGGATCATGATATCATGTACGTGATTGGATGGATCATGATATCATGTGCGTGATTGGATGGAGCATAGCATGTGCGTGATTGGATGGATCGTGATATCATGTACGTGATTGGATGGATCATGATATCATGTACGTGATTGGATGGATCATGATATCATGTACGTGATTGGATGGAGCATAGCATGTGCGTGATTGAATGGAGCATAGCATGTGCGTGATTGGATGGATCGTGATATCATGTACGTGATTGGATGGATCATGATATCATGTACGTGATTGGATGGAGCATAGCAGGTGCGTGATTGGATGGAGCATAGCATGTGCGTGATTGGATGGATCGTGATATCATGTACGTGATTGGATGAATCATGATATCATGTACGTGATTGGATGGATCATAGCATGTGCGTGATTGGATGGTTCATGATATCATGTGTGTGATTGGATGGAGCATAGCATGTGCGTGATTGGATGGATCGTGATATCATGTACGTGATTGGATGAATCATGATATCATGTACGTGATTGGATGGAGCATAGCATGTGCGTGATTGGATGGTTCGTGATATCATGTGTGTGATTGGATGGGTCATAGCATGTGCGTGATTGGATGGATCATGATATCATGTACGTGAATTGGATGGGTCATGATATCATGTGCGTGATTGGATGGTTCATGATATCATGTGTGTGATTGGATGGAGCATAGCATGTGTGTGATTGGATGGTTCATGATAACATGTGCGTGATTGGATGGATCATGGCATGTGCGTGATTGGATGGATCCTGATAACATGTGCGTGATTGGATGGATCATGATAACATGTGCGTGATTGGATGGTTCATGATATTATGTGCGTGATAGGATGGTTCATGATATTATGTGCGTGATTGGATAGTTCATGATATCATGTGCATGATTGGATAGTTCATAATATCATGTGCGTGATTGGATGGATCATAATATCATGTGCGAGATTGGATGGATCAAGATACCATGTGCGTGATTGGATGGTTCATGATATTATGTGCGTGATTGGATGGTTCATGATATCATGTGCATGATTGGATGGTTCATGATATCATGTGCGTGATCGGATGGTTCATGATATCATGTACGTGATTGGATGGTTCATGATATCATGTACGTGATTGGATGGATCACGATATCATGTGCGTGATTGGATGGATCATGATATCATGTACGTGATTGGATGGATCATGATATCATGTACGTGATTGGATGGATCACGATATCATGTGCGTGAGTGGATGGATCATGATATCATGTGCGTGATTGGATGGTTCATGATATCGTGTGCGTGATTGGATGGTTCATGATATCGTGTGCGTGATTGGATGGATCATGATAGCATATGCGTGATTGGATGGATCATGATATCATATGCGTGATTGGATGGATCATGATATCATATGCGTGATTGGATGGTTCATGATATCATGTGCGTGATTGGATGGTTCATGATATCATGTGCGTGATTGGATGGTTCATGATATCATGTGCGTGATTGGATGGATCATAGCATGTGCGTGATTGGATGGATCATGATATCATGTGCGTGATTGGATGGATCATGATATCATGTGCGTGTTTGGATGGTTCATGATATCATGTGCGTGATTGGATGGATCATGCTATCATGTGCGTGATTGGATGGATCATGATATCATGTGCGTGATTGGATGGTTCATGATATTATGTGCATGATTGGATGGTTCATGATATCGTGTGCGTGACTGGATGGTTCATGATATCATGTGCGTGATTGGATGGATCATGATATCATGTACGTGATTGGATTGATCATCATATCATGTGCGTGATTGGATGGTTCATGATATCATGTGCGTGATTGGATGGTTCATGATATTATGTGCATGATTGGATGGTTCATGATATCGTGTGGGTGATTGGATGGTTCATGATATCGTGTGCGTGATTGGATGGTTCATGATATCATGTGCGTGATTGGATGGTTCATGATATCATGTGCATGATTGGATGGTTCATGATATCGTGTGTGTGATTGGATGGTTCATGATATCATGTGCGTGATTGGATGGATCATGATATCATGTACGTGATTGGATGGATCATGATATCATGTACGTGATTGGATGGTTCATGATAACATGTGCGTGATTGGATGGTTCATGATAACATGTGCGTGATTGGATGGATCATGATAACATGTGCGTGATTGGATGGTTCATGATATCATGTACGTGATTGGATGAATCATGATACCATGTGCGTGATTGGATGAATCATGATTACATGTGCGTGATTGGATGGATCATGATATCATGTACGTGATTGGAAGGATCAGGATATCGTGTGCGTGATTGGATGGATCATGATATCATGTACGTGATTGGATGAATCATGATACCATGTGCGAGATTGGATGGATCATGATATCGTGTGCGTGATTGGCTGAATCATGATACCATGTGCGTGATTGGATGAATCATGTTATCGTGTGCGTGATTGGATGAATCATGATATCATGTGCGTGATTGGATGGATCAAGATACCATGTGCGTGATTGGATGGATCAAGATACCATGTGCGTGATTGGATGAATCATGATACCATGTACGTGATTGGATGGTTCATGATATCATGTGCGTGATTGGATGGTTCATGATATCATGTGCGTGATTGGATGGATCATGATACCATGTGCGTGACTGGATGGATCATGATACCATGTGCGTGACTGGATGGTTCATGATATCATGTACGTGATTGGATGGTTCATGATATCATGTGCGTGATTGGATGGATCATGATACCATGTGCGTGATTGGATGGATAATGATACCATGTGCGTGATTGGATGGTTCATGATATCATGTACGTAATTGGATGGTTCTTGATATCATGTGCGTGATTGGATGGATCATGATATCATGTACATGATTGGATGGATCATGATACCATGTGCGTGATTGGATGGTTCATGATATCATGTACATGATTGGATGGATCATGATATCATGTACGTGATTGGATGGTTCTTGATATCATGTGCGTGATTGGATGGATCATGATACCATGTGCGTGATTGGATGGTTCATGATATCATGTGCGTGACTGGATGGATCATGATACCATGTGCGTGATTGGATGGTTCATGATATCATGTACGTGATTGGATGGTTCATGATATCATGTACGTGATTGGATGGTTCATGATAACATGTGCGTGATTGGATGGTTCATGATATTATGTGCATGATTGGATGGTTCATGATATCGTGTGCGTGATTGGATGGTTCATGATATCGTGTGCGTGATTGGATCGTTCATGATATCATGTGCGTGATTGGATGGTTCATGATATCATGTGCATGATTGGATGGTTCATGATATCGTGTGTGTGATGGGATGGTTCATGATATCATGTGCGTGATTGGATGGATCATGATATCATGTACGTGATTGGATGGATCATGATATCATGTACGTGAATTGGATGGGTCATGATATCATGTGCGTGATTGGATGGTTCATGATATCATGTGTGTGATTGGATGGAGCATAGCATGTGTGTGATTGGATGGTTCATGATAACATGTGCGTGATTGGATGGATCATGGCATGTGCGTGATTGGATGGATCATGATATCATGTGCGTGATTGGATGGATCCTGATAACATGTGCGTGATTGGATGGATCATGATAACATGTGCGTGATTGGATGGTTCATGATATTATGTGCGTGATAGGATGGTTCATGATATCATGTGCATGATTGGATAGTTCATGATATCGTGTGCGTGATTGGATGGATCATAATATCATGTGCGAGATTGGATGGATCAAGATACCATGTGCGTGATTGGATGGTTCATGATATTATGTGCGTGATTGGATGGTTCATGATATCATGTGCATGATTGGATGGTTCATGATATCATGTGCGTGATCGGATGGATCATGATATCATGTACGTGATTGGATGGTTCATGATATCATGTACGTGATTGGATGGATCACGATATCATGTGCGTGATTGGATGGATCATGATATCATGTACGTGATTGGATGGATCATGATATCATGTACGTGATTGGATGGATCACGATATCATGTGCGTGAGTGGATGGATCATGATATCATGTGCGTGATTGGATGGATCATGATATCATGTGCGTGATTGGATGGTTCATGATATCGTGTGCGTGATTGGATGGTTCATGATAGCATATGCGTGATTGGATGGATCATGATATCATATGCGTGATTGGATGGATCATGATATCATATGCGTGATTGGATGGTTCATGATATCATGTGCGTGATTGGATGGTTCATGATATCATGTGCGTGATTGGATGGTTCATGATATCATGTGCGTGATTGGATGGATCATAGCATGTGCGTGATTGGATGGATCATGATATCATGTGCGTGATTGGATGGATCATGATATCATGTGCGTGTTTGGATGGTTCATGATATCATGTGCGTGATTGGATGGATCATGCTATCATGTGCGTGATTGGATGGATCATGATATCATGTGCGTGATTGGATGGTTCATGATATTATGTGCATGATTGGATGGTTCATGATATCGTGTGCGTGACTGGATGGTTCATGATATCATGTGCGTGATTGGATGGATCATGATATCATGTACGTGATTGGATTGATCATCATATCATGTGCGTGATTGGATGGTTCATGATATCATGTGCGTGATTGGATGGTTCATGATATTATGTGCATGATTGGATGGTTCATGATATCGTGTGGGTGATTGGATGGTTCATGATATCGTGTGCGTGATTGGATGGTTCATGATATCATGTGCGTGATTGGATGGTTCATGATATCATGTGCATGATTGGATGGTTCATGATATCGTGTGTGTGATTGGATGGTTCATGATATCATGTGCGTGATTGGATGGATCATGATATCATGTACGTGATTGGATGGATCATGATATCATGTACGTGATTGGATGGTTCATGATAACATGTGCGTGATTGGATGGTTCATGATAACATGTGCGTGATTGGATGGATCATGATAACATGTGCGTGATTGGATGGTTCATGATATCATGTACGTGATTGGATGGATCATGATACCATGTGCGTGATTGGATGAATCATGATTACATGTGCGTGATTGGATGGATCATGATATCATGTACGTGATTGGAAGGATCAGGATATCGTGTGCGTGATTGGATGGATCATGATATCATGTACGTGATTGGATGAATCATGATACCATGTGCGAGATTGGATGGATCATGATATCGTGTGCGTGATTGGCTGAATCATGATACCATGTGCGTGATTGGATGAATCATGTTATCGTGTGCGTGATTGGATGAATCATGATATCATGTGCGTGATTGGATGAATCATGATACCATGTGCGTGACTGGATGGATCAAGATACCATGTGCGTGATTGGATGAATCATGATACCATGTACGTGATTGGATGGTTCATGATATCATGTGCGTGATTGGATGGTTCATGATATCATGTGCGTGATTGGATGGATCATGATACCATGTGCGTGACTGGATGGATCATGATACCATGTGCGTGACTGGATGGTTCATGATATCATGTACGTGATTGGATGGTTCATGATATCATGTGCGTGATTGGATGGATCATGATACCATGTGCGTGATTGGATGGATAATGATACCATGTGCGTGATTGGATGGTTCATGATATCATGTACGTAATTGGATGGTTCTTGATATCATGTGCGTGATTGGATGGATCATGATATCATGTACATGATTGGATGGATCATGATACCATGTGCGTGATTGGATGGTTCATGATATCATGTACATGATTGGATGGATCATGATATCATGTACGTGATTGGATGGTTCTTGATATCATGTGCGTGATTGGATGGATCATGATACCATGTGCGTGATTGGATGGTTCATGATATCATGTGCGTGACTGGATGGATCATGATACCATGTGCGTGATTGGATGGTTCATGATATCATGTACGTGATTGGATGGTTCATGATATCATGTACGTGATTGGATGGTTCATGATAACATGTGCGTGATTGGATGGTTCATGATATTATGTGCATGATTGGATGGTTCATGATATCGTGTGCGTGATTGGATGGTTCATGATATCGTGTGCGTGATTGGATCGTTCATGATATCATGTGCGTGATTGGATGGTTCATGATATCATGTGCATGATTGGATGGTTCATGATATCGTGTGTGTGATGGGATGGTTCATGATATCATGTGCGTGATTGGATGGATCATGATATCATGTACGTGATTGGATGGATCATGATATCATGTACGTGATTGGATGGTTCATGATAACATGTGCGTGATTGGATGGTTCATGATAACATGTGCGTGATTGGATGGATCATGATAACATGTGCGTGATTGGATGGTTCATGATATCATGTACGTGATTGGATGAATCATGATACCATGTGCGTGATTGGATGAATCATGATTACATGTGCGTGATTGGATGGATCATGATTACATGTGCGTGATTGGATGGATCATGATATCATGTACGTGATTGGAAGGATCATGATATCGTGTGCGTGATTGGATGGATCATGATATCATGTACGTGATTGGATGAATCATGATACCATGTGCGTGATTGGATGAATCATGATATCGTGTGCGTGATTGGCTGAATCATGATGCCATGTGCGTGATTGGATGAATCATGATATCGTGTGCGTGATTGGATGAATCATGATATCATGTGCGTGATTGGATGAATCATGATACCATGTGCGTGACTGGATGGATCATGATACCATGTGCGTGATTGGATGAATCAAGATACCATGTACGTGATTGGATGGTTCATGATATCATGTGCGTGATTGGATGGTTCATGATATCATGTGCGTGATTGGATGGATCATGATACCATGTGCGTGACTGGATGGATCATAATACCATGTGCGTGACTGGATGGTTCATGATATCATGTACGTGATTGCATGGTTCATGATATCATGTGCGTGATTGGATGGTTCATGATATCATGTGCGTGATTGGATGGATCATGATATCATGTGCGTGATTGGATGGATAATGATACCATGTGCGTGATTGGATGGTTCATGATATCATGTACGTAATTGGATGGTTCATGATATCATGTGCGTGATTGGATGGATCATGATACCATGTGCGTGATTGGATGGATCATGATACCATGTGCGTGATTGGATGGTTCATGATATCATGTACATGATTGGATGGATCATGATATCATGTACGTGATTGGATGGATCTTGATATCATGTGCGTGATTGGATGGTTCATGATATCATGTGCGTGATTGGATGGATCATGATATCATGTGCGTGACTGGATGGATCATGATACCATGTGCGTGATTGGATGGTTCATGATATCATGTACGTGATTGGATGGTTCATGATATCATGTGCGTGAGTGGATGGTTCATGATATCATGTGCGTGACTGGATGGTTCATGATAGCATGTGCGTGATTGAATGGAGCATAGCATGTGCGTGATTGGATGGATCGTGATATCATGTACGTGATTGGATGGAGCATAGCAGGTGCGTGATTGGATGGAGCATAGCATGTGCGTGATTGGCTGGATCGTGATATCATGTGCGTGATTGGATGGATCATGATATCATGTACGTGATTGGATGGATCATGATATCATGTACGTGATTGGATGGAGCATAGCAGGTGCGTGATTGGATGGAGCATAGCATGTGCGTGATTGGCTGGATCGTGATATCATGTGCGTGATTGGATGGATCATGATATCATGTACGTGATTGGATGGATCATGATATCATGTACGTCATTGAATGGATCGTGATATCATGTGCGTGATTGGATGGATCATGATATCATGTGCGTGACTGGATGGATCATGATATCATGTGCGTGATTGGATGGATCATGATATCATGTGCGTGATTGGATGGATCATGATATCATGTACGTGATTGGATGGATCATGATATCATGGGCGTGATTGGATGAATCCTGATACCATGTATGTGATTGGATGGAGCATAGCATGTGCGTGATTGGATGGAGCATAGCATGTGCGTGATTGGATGGATCGTGATATCATGTACGTGATTGGATGGATCATGATATCATGTACGTGATTGGATGGATCATGATATCATGTACGTGATTGGATGGATCATGATATCATGTGCGTGATTGGATGGATCGTGATATCATGTACGTGATTGGATGGATCATGATATCATGTACGTGATTGGATGGATCATGATATCATGTACGTGATTGGATGGAGCATAGCATGTGCGTGATTGAATGGAGCATAGCATGTGCGTGATTGGATGGATCGTGATATCATGTACGTGATTGGATGGATCATGATATCATGTACGTGATTGGATGGATCATGATATCATGTACGTGATTGGATGGAGCATAGCAGGTGCGTGATTGGATGGAGCATAGCATGTGCGTGATTGGATGGATCGTGATATCATGTACGTGATTGGATGAATCATGATATCATGTACGTGATTGGATGGATCATAGCATGTGCGTGATTGGATGGTTCATGATATCATGTGTGTGATTGGATGGAGCATAGCATGTGCGTGATTGGATGGATCGTGATATCATGTACGTGATTGGATGAATCATGATATCATGTACGTGATTGGATGGAGCATAGCATGTGCGTGATTGGATGGTTCGTGATATCATGTGTGTGATTGGATGGGTCATAGCATGTGCGTGATTGGATGGATCATGATATCATGTACGTGAATTGGATGGGTCATGATATCATGTGCGTGATTGGATGGTTCATGATATCATGTGTGTGATTGGATGGAGCATAGCATGTGTGTGATTGGATGGTTCATGATAACATGTGCGTGATTGGATGGATCATGGCATGTGCGTGATTGGATGGATCATGATATCATGTGCGTGATTGGATGGATCCTGATAACATGTGCGTGATTGGATGGATCATGATAACATGTGCGTGATTGGATGGTTCATGATATTATGTGCGTGATAGGATGGTTCATGATATCATGTGCATGATTGGATAGTTCATGATATCGTGTGCGTGATTGGATGGATCATAATATCATGTGCGAGATTGGATGGATCAAGATACCATGTGCGTGATTGGATGGTTCATGATATTATGTGCGTGATTGGATGGTTCATGATATCATGTGCATGATTGGATGGTTCATGATATCATGTGCGTGATCGGATGGTTCATGATATCATGTGCGTGATCGGATGGATCATGATATCATGTACGTGATTGGATGGTTCATGATATCATGTACGTGATTGGATGGATCACGATATCATGTGCGTGATTGGATGGATCATGATATCATGTACGTGATTGGATGGATCATGATATCATGTACGTGATTGGATGGATCACGATATCATGTGCGTGATTGGATGGATCATGATATCATGTGCGTGATTGGATGGATCATGATATCATGTGCGTGATTGGATGGTTCATGATATCGTGTGCGTGATTGGATGGTTCATGATAGCATATGCGTGATTGGATGGATCATGATATCATATGCGTGATTGGATGGATCATGATATCATATGCGTGATTGGATGGTTCATGATATCATGTGCGTGATTGGATGGTTCATGATATCATGTGCGTGATTGGATGGTTCATGATATCATGTGCGTGATTGGATGGATCATAGCATGTGCGTGATTGGATGGATCATGATATCATGTGCGTGATTGGATGGATCATGATATCATGTGCGTGTTTGGATGGTTCATGATATCATGTGCGTGATTGGATGGATCATGCTATCATGTGCGTGATTGGATGGATCATGATATCATGTGCGTGATTGGATGGTTCATGATATTATGTGCATGATTGGATGGTTCATGATATCGTGTGCGTGACTGGATGGTTCATGATATCATGTGCGTGATTGGATGGATCATGATATCATGTACGTGATTGGATTGATCATCATATCATGTGCGTGATTGGATGGTTCATGATATCATGTGCGTGATTGGATGGTTCATGATATTATGTGCATGATTGGATGGTTCATGATATCGTGTGGGTGATTGGATGGTTCATGATATCGTGTGCGTGATTGGATGGTTCATGATATCATGTGCGTGATTGGATGGTTCATGATATCATGTGCATGATTGGATGGTTCATGATATCGTGTGTGTGATTGGATGGTTCATGATATCATGTGCGTGATTGGATGGATCATGATATCATGTACGTGATTGGATGGATCATGATATCATGTACGTGATTGGATGGTTCATGATAACATGTGCGTGATTGGATGGTTCATGATAACATGTGCGTGATTGGATGGATCATGATAACATGTGCGTGATTGGATGGTTCATGATATCATGTACGTGATTGGATGAATCATGATACCATGTGCGTGATTGGATGAATCATGATTACATGTGCGTGATTGGATGGATCATGATATCATGTACGTGATTGGAAGGATCAGGATATCGTGTGCGTGATTGGATGGATCATGATATCATGTACGTGATTGGATGAATCATGATACCATGTGCGAGATTGGATGGATCATGATATCGTGTGCGTGATTGGCTGAATCATGATACCATGTGCGTGATTGGATGAATCATGTTATCGTGTGCGTGATTGGATGAATCATGATATCATGTGCGTGATTGGATGAATCATGATACCATGTGCGTGACTGGATGGATCAAGATACCATGTGCGTGATTGGATGAATCATGATACCATGTACGTGATTGGATGGTTCATGATATCATGTGCGTGATTGGATGGATCATGATATCATGTGCGTGATTGGATGGATCATGATACCATGTGCGTGACTGGATGGATCATGATACCATGTGCGTGACTGGATGGTTCATGATATCATGTACGTGATTGGATGGTTCATGATATCATGTGCGTGATTGGATGGATCATGATACCATGTGCGTGATTGGATGGATAATGATACCATGTGCGTGATTGGATGGTTCATGATATCATGTACGTAATTGGATGGTTCTTGATATCATGTGCGTGATTGGATGGATCATGATATCATGTACATGATTGGATGGATCATGATACCATGTGCGTGATTGGATGGTTCATGATATCATGTACATGATTGGATGGATCATGATATCATGTACGTGATTGGATGGTTCTTGATATCATGTGCGTGATTGGATGGATCATGATACCATGTGCGTGATTGGATGGTTCATGATATCATGTGCGTGACTGGATGGATCATGATACCATGTGCGTGATTGGATGGTTCATGATATCATGTACGTGATTGGATGGTTCATGATATCATGTACGTGATTGGATGGTTCATGATAACATGTGCGTGATTGGATGGTTCATGATATTATGTGCATGATTGGATGGTTCATGATATCGTGTGCGTGATTGGATGGTTCATGATATCGTGTGCGTGATTGGATCGTTCATGATATCATGTGCGTGATTGGATGGTTCATGATATCATGTGCATGATTGGATGGTTCATGATATCGTGTGTGTGATGGGATGGTTCATGATATCATGTGCGTGATTGGATGGATCATGATATCATGTACGTGATTGGATGGATCATGATATCATGTACGTGATTGGATGGTTCATGATAACATGTGCGTGATTGGATGGTTCATGATAACATGTGCGTGATTGGATGGATCATGATAACATGTGCGTGATTGGATGGTTCATGATACCATGTACGTGATTGGATGAATCATGATACCATGTGCGTGATTGGATGAATCATGATTACATGTGCGTGATTGGATGGATCATGATTACATGTGCGTGATTGGATGGATCATGATATCATGTACGTGATTGGATGGTTCATGATATCATGTACGTGATTGGAAGGATCATGATATCGTGTGCGTGATTGGATGGATCATGATATCATGTACGTGATTGGATGAATCATGATACCATGTGCGTGATTGGATGAATCATGATATCGTGTGCGTGATTGGCTGAATCATGATGCCATGTGCGTGATTGGATGAATCATGATATCGTGTGCGTGATTGGATGAATCATGATATCATGTGCGTGATTGGATGAATCATGATACCATGTGCGTGACTGGATGGATCATGATACCATGTGCGTGATTGGATGAATCATGATACCATGTACGTGATTGGATGGTTCATGATATCATGTGCGTGATTGGATGGTTCATGATATCATGTGCGTGATTGGATGGATCATGATACCATGTGCGTGACTGGATGAATCATAATACCATGTGCGTGACTGGATGGTTCATGATATCATGTACGTGATTGCATGGTTCATGATATCATGTGCGTGATTGGATGGTTCATGATATCATGTGCGTGATTGGATGGATCATGATATCATGTGCGTGATTGGATGGATAATGATACCATGTGCGTGATTGGATGGTTCATGATATCATGTACGTAATTGGATGGTTCATGATATCATGTGCGTGATTGGATGGATCATGATACCATGTGCGTGATTGGATGGATCATGATACCATGTGCGTGATTGGATGGTTCATGATATCATGTACATGATTGGATGGATCATGATATCATGTACGTGATTGGATGGATCTTGATATCATGTGCGTGATTGGATGGTTCATGATATCATGTGCGTGATTGGATGGATCATGATATCATGTGCGTGACTGGATGGATCATGATACCATGTGCGTGATTGGATGGTTCATGATATCATGTACGTGATTGGATGGTTCATGATATCATGTGCGTGAGTGGATGGTTCATGATATCATGTGCGTGACTGGATGGTTCATGATATCATGTGCGTGACTGGATGGATCATGATATCGTGTGCGTGATTGGATGATTCGTGATATTATGTGCATGATTGGATGGTTCGTGATATCATGTGCGTGATTGGATGGTTCATGATATCGTGTGCGTGATTGGATGGTTCATGATATCATGTGCGTGATTGGATGGTTCATGATATCACGTGCATGATTGGATGTTTCATGATATCGTGTGCGTGATTGGATGATTCGTGATATTATGTGCATGATTGGATGGTTCGTGATATCATGTGCGTGATTGGATGAATGATGATACCATGTGCGTGATTGGATGAATGATGATTACATGTGCGTGATTGGATGGATCATGATATCATGTACGTGATTGGAAGGATCGTGATATCGTGTGCGTGATTGGATGGATCATGATATCATGTACGTGATTGGATGAATCATGATCCCATGTGCGTGATTGGAGGAATCATGATATCGTGTGCGTGATTGGATGAATCATGATACCATGTGAGTGAGTGGATGGAACATGATATCATGTGCGTGACTGGATGGATCATGATACCATGTGCGTGATTGGATGAATCATGATATCATGTACGTGATTGGATGGATCATGATATCATGTACGTGATTGGATGAATCATGATACCATGTGCGTGATTGGATGAATCATGATATCGTGTGCGTGATTGGATGAATCATGAGACCACGTGCGTGATTGGATGAATCATGATATCGTGTGCGTGATTGGATGAATCATGATATCATGTGCGTGACTGGATGGATCATGATACCATGTGCGTGATTGGATGAATCATGATACCATGTGCGTGACTGAATGGATCATGATACGATGTGCGTGATTGGATGAATCATGATACCATGTACGTGATTGGATGGTTCATGATATCATGTGCGTGATTGGATGGATCATGATACCATGTGCATGACTGGATGGATCATGATACCATGTGCGTTACTGGATGGTTCATGTTATCATGTACGTGATTGGATGGTTCATGATATCATGTGCGTGATTGGATGGATCATGATATCATGTACGTGATTGGATAGTTCTTGATATCATGTGCGTGATTGGATGGTTCATGATATCATGTGCGTGATTGGATGAATCATGATATCATGTGCGTGACTGGATGGATCATGATACCATGTGCGTGATTGGATGGTTCATGATATCATGTACGTGATTGGATGGTTCATGATATCATGTGCGTGACTGGATGGATCATGATATCGTGTGCGTGATTGGATGGATCATGATAACATGTGCGTGATTGGATGGTTCATGATATCATGTGCGTGATTGGATGGATCATGATATCATGTACGTGTGGATGGATCATGATATCATGTACGTGATTGGATGAATCATGATACCATGTGCGTGATTGGATGGATCATGATATCATGTACGTGTGGATGGATCATGATATCATGTACGTGATTGGATGAATCATGATACCATGTGCGTGATTGGATGAATCATGATATCGTGTGCGTGATTGGATGAATCATGATACCATGTGCGTGATTGGATGGATCATGAAATCATGTGCGTGATTGGATGGATCATGATATCATGTGCGTGACTGGATGGATCATGATACCATGTGCGTGATTGGATGAATCATGATACCATGTACGTGATTGGATGGTTCATGATATCATATGCGTGATTGGGTGGATCATGATACCATGTACGTGATTGGATGGTTCATGATATCATATGCGTGATTGGGTGGATCATGATATCGTGTGCGTGATTGGATGGATCATGATACCATGTGCGTGATTGGATGGTTCATGATACCATGTGCGTGACTGGATGGATCATGATACCATGTGCGTGATTGGATGGTTCATGATATCATGTGCGTGATTGGATGGATAATGATACCATGTGCGTGATTGGATGGTTCATGATATCATGTACGTGATTGGATGGTTCATGACATCATGTGCGTGATTGGATGGATCATGATACCATGTGCGTGATTGGATGGTTCATGATATCATGTACATGATTGGATGGATCATGATATCATGTGCGTGACTGGATGGATCATGATACCATGTGCGTGAGTGGATGGTTCATGATATCATGTGCGTGAGTGGATGGTTCATGATATCATGTGCGTGACTGGATGGATCATGATATCGTGTGCGTGATTGGATGGATCATGATAACATGTGCGTGATTGGATGGTTCATGATATCATGTGCGTGATTGGATGGATCATGATATCATGTACGTGATTGGATGGTTCATGATATCATGTGCGTGATTGGATGGATCATGATATCATGTACGTGATTGGATGGATCATGATAGCATGTGCGTCATTGGATGGTTCATGATAACATGTGCGTGATTGGATGGTTCATGATAACATGTGCGTGATTGGATGGTTCATGATAACATGTGCGTGATTGGATGGTTCATGATAACATGTGCGTGATTGGATGGTTCGTGATAACATGTGCGTGATTGGATGGTTCGTGATAACATGTGCGTGATTGGATGGTTCATGATAACATGTACGTGATTGGATGGTTCATGATATCATGTGCGTGAGTGGATGGTTCATGATATCATGTGCGTGATTGGATGGATCGTGATATCATGTGCGTGATTGGATGGATCATGATATCATGTGCGTGATTGGATGGTTCATGATAGCATGTGCGTGAGTGGATGGTTCATGATAGCATGTACGTGATTGGATGGATCGTGATATCATGTGCGTGAGTGGATGGTTCATGATAGCATGTACGTGATTGGATGGATCACAGCATGTGCGTGATTGGATGAATCATGATATCATGTGCGTGATTGGATGGTTTATGATGTCATGTGCGTGATTGGATGGATCATGATAGCATGTACGTGATTGGATGGATCGATATGATGTGCCTGATTGGACGGTTCATGATATCATGTACGTGATTGGATGGTTGTTGAATCGAGCTTTCCGTGGGTTTTTTTATTTTTGTCTCTGTCTTTGTCATTTATTTCAATTCACCCTTTCATTTTCACTTTGCGTAGATTATGGATGAGTGATTAGCCGCCAGCTGTGTCTTTTGACACTTGTCCACGAAGCAACACATTCAGATTACAAGACATAAATAGTTTGTTAGTTGGATATGACGTGATGTACAAAGGAATGCTTTTACTGACTTCTCTCTAAGCTACCGTTATGTTTAGGTGAGACTAGGGCTGCTCCATTATGGAAATAAATAATCGATTATGATGTCTAGAAAATAATCGATTTAATCGGATAATCGATTATTTAGTCTTGAAACTTTAGAAGTAGCAACTATGTAGTGAGGCAGGGAGTGGTGGAGGGAGAGGGGGAGAGGCCGGTGGGGGGGGGGGGGGGGGGGGGGGCATAGCTTTCTTAAAATTAATAATAATAATAATAATAATAATAATAATAATAATAATAATAATAATAAAAATAATAAAAATAATAATAATAATAATAATAATAATAATAATAATAATAATAAATAAATAAAAACATAAAATAAAAATAAATAAATGAATGAATGAATGAATGAATGAATGAATGAATGAATGAATTGCTAAAACGCCTGATTTTCTATAAAAATAACAGAATACGCAATTTCGTAAATTCGTTCCTAGTTAGGTTTAAGGCGTGTTCTCGCTAAAGACTTAGCCGGCGTATCGCCATAGCGAGGTATGGCATTATTCCCGATTAACTCTCTAGTGAGAACATGGCCTTAGATGACTAACTAAGTAGGCCTATGAAAAGACCACAAGACACGCAATAGGACAGACTATATCAAGCAGTCCTCTGGTTGGCTGAACACTAGGAACAGCCTCGCCCAGTATAATGAAGTCAATTTAGAATCCATTGTTCACTCGTTCACATTGGATAATGCTTTTACGAAATCGGCGCGTATGTCCAGATTCTCAAGCCAGTAAAAAGGCGCCAATTTAATTTTAACATTACAGACATGAACTTTTAAAGGATAACTAACCTCATCTCTTGATAGCTATTCATGTCATCTAATGTGCCACTCATAAACAATGCAGGTAATTATAAGCTTTTTATCATGCCGCTATAGAAAGATATTCAGGTTTTGGTGGCTAAATATTGCTACATTTCTACAGCCTATGCTGGCTGTCATGATTTACTTTTCAACCAATCAGAAAAAATCTAGAGTGTCTACCTCGGTATACGCTCAGTCATCGAGGAGCCAGCTATAGCTTGGCAATGCGTTATAAAAGCAATCATACCGGTAATTTGTTGAATATTTTAAAACTAATTTGACTGGAAGTTGTTGCTGTCATAGGCAGCAACAACTTCCAGTTAAATTAGTTTCAAAATATTCAACGAGATGAGTATTACAAAATACAGAATGTAATGTATTGGCACTTACATAACATCACACACTATCGCTTGAGGAGACAAAATGGTGGCGGTCACCGTTCAACATTTACGCGATATTACAAAGCAGATAATTGTGATGGAGTGACGGGAATGTGACAAAATATGAATGATATGGAGTCTATAAACCATAATCTATTGGTGAAGTATAATATTTGAGATGAGATTAGCATCCCTTTAATTATATAGAGCTCGCCCGTAGCGCCTATCTACGACGTTTCCCTATTTTCCAGCATTGGAAAAGTTGAATATTGTGAAAATCATTTGATTGCGGCTGGAGCAACAGTTTTAAGCCAAATTAGTTATAAAACAATCGGAAGAATTTGTGAAAATTCGCATCAAAATTGTGTGAATTTACTATGAAAAACAGTAATTCTTTTTTTACATTTTTTTCTCAAAATCGCCACCAACGCTTCAGCCTATACACGCGTTCATCGAGACGTGACCTAGATTACCGCCGGCGCCGCCATTGGCTAATGACGTAATAGCCCGCCATTACACGCTATTAATAGACAAGGTTTACCAAAACAGGTATATGTGTGTTCAGAACATTTTTTGGATGACAAACCATCCGAGAGAAACCAATATCCGAAATTAAAATTAGGTTACGATAAATGTGTCACATCAGGTTTACGTAAGGTGGTAAGGAAAAACATTAAATGTCTAAAGAAACTCAGCATTTCAGACTGTTCCGTGGCCACTAATAGCAGCGATGAAATAAACTGTGATGATATAACTGATTTGTCAGAGACGGACTCTATCATGGTGTTGTAGATACTAATAAGGCCGACACATAAAAGAAACAATGAATCCATCCAGTACGTTGACATATGTACACAATGTCAGGAATCTGACTTTTGTACAAATGACCATGTCTACGGAAAACCATGGGCAGATTGTAAAAGTACATCTAGCTTCCCAGGGAAGCAATTAGAGCATGTTGTCCTGAACCATTTCGAGAGAACTATCTAAGCACAACCTGTATTATTGATTGTGCATAAACATTCATTCAGAGACCGACAAACTTAAGAAACAGAAGTCAGACATTCGGCAATTATAAAGCCACACAATACACCAGAGTATCTTGTGGGGATCTCACCCCACCTGGAAAACAGCTGATTTCAAGCTTAACATACCAGCTTTCATTAAAGATAAACTCCAGCTTAGTAGAGAAGATGTCACTACAACTCGATGAATAGCATGAATTCACGTCTCTCTCTCTCTCTCTCTCTCTCTCTCTCTCTCTCTCTCTCTCTCT
>CM067360.1:16886088-16922883 GCA_034401795.1 Chaetoderma sp. LZ-2023a | reverse complement strand
CGCATGACACGTGTGTTATAGCCCGCCATTACACGCTATTAATAGACAAGGTTTACCAAAACAGGTATATGTGTGTTCAGAACATTTTTTGGATGACAAACCATCCGAGAGAAACCAATATCCGAAATTAAAATTAGGTTACGATAAATGTGTCACATCAGGTTTACGTAAGGTGGTAAGGAAAAACATTAAATGTCTAAAGAAACTCAGCATTTCAGACTGTTCCGTGGCCACTAATAGCAGCGATGAAATAAACTGATGATATAACTGATTTGTCAGAGACGGACTCTATCATGGTGTTGTAGATACTAATAAGGCCGACACATAAAAGAAACAATGAATCCATCCAGTACGTTGACATATGTACACAATGTCAGGAATCTGACTTTTTGTACAAATGACCATGTCTACGGAAAACCATGGGCAGATTGTAAAAGTACATCTAGCTTCCCAGGGAAGCAATTAGAGCATGTTGTCCTGAACCATTTCGAGAGAACTATCTAAGCACAACCTGTATTATTGATTGTGCATAAACATTCATTCAGAGACCGACAAACTTAAGAAACAGAAGTCATACATTCGGCAATTATAAAGCCACCACAATACACCAGAGTATCTTGTGGGGATCTCACCCCACCTGGAAAACAGCTGATTTCAAGCTTAACATACCAGCTTCATTAAAGATAAACTCCAGCTTAGTAGAGAAGATGTCACTACAACTCGATGAATAGCATGAATTCACGTCTCTCTCTCTCTCTCTCTCTCTCTCTCTCTCTCTCTCTCTCTCTCTCTCGCTCTCTCTCTCTCTCTCTCTCTCTCTCTCGCTCTCTCTCTCTCTCTCTCTCGAGAGAGAGAGAGAGAGAGAGAGAGAGAGAGAGAGAGAGAGAGAGAGAGAGAGAGAGAGGAGGGATGGAGGGAGGGAGGGGAGGGGGGGTTGAGGGAGGGAGAGAGCGAGGAGGGGAGATGGAGGGAGAGAGGGAGGGAGGGATGGAGAGAGCGAGAGGGAGAGAGAGAGAGAGAGAGAGAGAGAGAGGGAGGGGAGGGATGGAGGGAGGGAGGGGAGGGGGGGGGGGGGGGTTGAGGGAGGGAGAGAGAGAGGAGGGGAGATGGAGGGAGAGAGGGAGCGAGGGAGGGAGGGATGGAGAGAGCGAGAGGGAGAGAGAGAGAGAGAGAGAGAGAGAGAGAGAGAGAGGAGGGATGGAGGGAGGGAGGGGAGGGGGGGGGGGTTGAGGGAGGGAGAGAGCGAGGAGGGGAGATGGAGGGAGAGAGGGAGCGAGGGAGGGAGGGATGGAGAGAGCGAGAGGGAGAGAGAGAGAGAGAGAGAGAGAGAGGGAGGGGAGGGATGGAGGGAGGGAGGGGAGGGGGGGGGGTTGAGGGAGGGAGAGAGAGAGGAGGGGAGATGGAGGGAGAGAGGGAGCGAGGGAGGGAGGGATGGAGAGAGCGAGAGGGAGAGAGAGGGCGGGAGAGAGAGGGTGTGTGGGGAGGGGAGGGAGGCAGGGAGTTGAGGTGGGAGAGGGAGGGAGGGAGGGGCTTGGGGTGTCAGGGAGGGAGGGAGGGAAAGCAAGTAGGAAATTGGATGTGTTTAAAGTACTGAGTAGCACGGTACCAGTCACATCACTGACACATTTTGATGACATTCTCATCGTGTGCTCGGCACTTATAAATCTTAAGGCTGATCTAATACGTGATGTGCTTGCTGATTGACTATAGATACGGATAAAATAACTATGGGCGGGTGTACGAATCATGTATGAAACTACGCCCCCTCCACCCACCTCAACCCCCACCCCCACCACACACCCACCTCTCCCACACTGGCTGGCCTGGCGTTATATATATATATATATATATATATATATATATATATATATATATATATATATATATATAAATTTTTATATATATATATATATATATATATATATTGATATTCAGCAACATTGATGTTGTAACAGTCTCTACGCGCGCCATACAGTGAAGGCTAGTGGTGGCTACTGTATACAACGCGACGTGAGGCGTGATGCTACGCTTCGCTTCGTTTTCACCCGTGTAATGTCGGAGTGGCTATAACTGCCACCTAACGGCAGTAAGCGAAACTAACGGGGATAACTGAAAAAACCTGTGTATAGACTTCAGAGGGGGATATTAAACTGTGACGAACAAATTCTTCCTATCATTGGCGTATCAAGCAATTACTTATATACATATTCGCGTGTACGATTATGACACGGGAGGTGCAGGGTCCAAAGGCCCACCTTGACTATAAAAGGCACCAGATGGCGCTGGTGTCACATCTATCAAAATCTAACCACCTTTCACATCTAGGTAGCATATTAAAAAAATAAGGTATAAACCCTTACATATTTCTTAGATATTTGCACAGTACATTCTTGGTATAGCACTGGTACTGTCATATCGAAGAAATTGTTGGAAAATATTCATTTAAATGAGAATTAGCTCAAATAAACATGAGAGCTGAATACAATTTGAATTTAGTGGGCGGAGCTAAAGCTGTGACATCATATTGCGGGAAAATGTTCTCTGAATGATTTATAAGTGCAAACAGCTGATAGCAGCCACGTGTATTATCCTATATCATATGTGGAGAGAGAACATGCAGTAATAAATAAATAAATAAACACATTATCTTGATAAGAAGTGGGGGTCTTATTGCCACCTGTAACTGCAAATAAGGGTGGTGTAAGCTGTTAGGCAGCAACAGCCTTCAGCAACAGTGTTTGTAAACTGTATATTAGCCTTTCTAATACCGGCTTTGTAACAATTAATCTTTTGAAATCAGTGTGACAAGTGTTGCAGAAAACTGTTGCTGCATTTGACGGTAACAGATATCCCCATTCCCATTTTCAAAATGACCACATTAAGAATACTACATGCATCACTATCTAATAAAACTTTCTAATACCTCAATACTGAGCTAAATGTATTGCTAGATAAATTGGCTTAATTGTTTACCTGCTGAATTCCTGTAGGCTACATTTTCAACAGGGTTTAACTCTGGATATATGCTGAATATTTTGGAAACAATTTGACTAACATAGCCACCAACCACTTTCAGTCAAGTTGTTTTCAAAATAGTCAGCAGTTATTGTCAGTTGAAATTATTGTCTGATGGCTTGCAGCAGTCAGCCAGTTAATGATAAATTAATTAAATAAATCTTTTTGAAGGAGTATGTGAATATAGTACACATGTGTATAGTGTTACTATGCAGAGGGTGGACTGTCCTACTCTATAGTAAACCAGTCGCCTAGGTATAATATAGGCTGTGTACAGCGGCCAGGTGCTGAGCTGTCAGATGGTAGGCTATCTTACGCATGCGCCATACGAGTCATCATAGAAGCTCCGCCTCATAGGGTATTAATTTCATCTCAACCCAGGGAGTGAGACTTGCGTCTTTTTAAGTCAGCAATACATGTTGTAGATATGGGATTGTCTTCTGGGGAGTCATGACCCCGGGGACATCTTACATTTGCAGTCTAAGACCCCAGTGAATTACCATATTTGAATACCAGGCGAGATAAGGAACGGATAACACGACGAACGAAAAATGTAATAAATGTAATAGCGCGATCTAGTGCGTGCTCAAGTCGATGTGCGAAACTAACTTGAAAACGTAATTAATACAGTAAGTAAAATTGGAATAGAATAGACTAAGATTTAGGGCAGCGAGCTGATGGAATATATCGGTGGTTGAAAGATGAAAGTTGTTGCTGCAGACACGGCATAACCTTTTATCATATTCAGCAGAAGTTACGACCAATAGTTTTCTAAATATTCAAGCAAGAGCGTCGGTAGGGGCTACGGACAAAATACATGTATGTAGCACAGATTGAATGAATCATAGGATGACATAGTAACGTGGCGACGACCGACTTACCATAAGACCGGGGTAATGGGGCCGAATTTCTATAATTGTATAGAGGCGACACCCACGACACCAGATACGGCGCCGGGTGTGGTGAAGTGGATAGGCCACTTGATACCTACTTCGTGACACCCTTGCAAAATACAGGCGCAGGCCTAATAAGCAAGGGGCCGGACATGGACATGGTAGCGTCTGGCGCCAAGAAGATTAGAAAACCAGACGAAAAATGTCGAAAATACTCATCCATCAGTATCAAATTTGGGGAGGTATCGGATAGGATTCCATCACTTAACTTGTTCGGTGTTCTATTCATAAGAGAGAAAATCGTGATTTGATTAGTCAGGATGACGTCACAATCAATGAGAATCGAGTCAAACTCTGGAAAGAAGAACCAGAACGAACATAGTAGGGAACTCCAGAAAAGTATAAAAAATGGACTTTAACTTTTAATCAGAAGTCCGGTCCGCCTCGCACCTCGTACAAGTTCTTGCTGAACGTTTATTTTGAGTAAGCAAGAGTTGGTTGAATAGCATATCATACCAGCCGAATCTGGGAGTAATGTTAGCTAAGCTAGGGAGTATAAATTCATAAGTCAACTAAGTCGGATAATTTAGTCAAGTTATAAGTAATTTTAATAATCGTATTTTGTGGTAGTAGAAACCACCTTTCTGATACAACGTATATTGCATAGTAGAGTTAGAGAATAAAATCATCACCTTGTGATTTTACTACAAGGCAAGAGTTCGTGTTGTTAATAAAGTTACTCTGATAATTACGGAAGACCACCGTAGCTTACCATCATCTTCAGAATAGAATAGTCAGATCAGGCCCGGATACGTAAAACAAATATCGTTGATTACATCTACATCTACCAACGAGGCGAGCTAGTATCCTGTTCTTTCGCGACTGGTAAGGTTGGTTGTCGCAGCAACCTTACATACAAGCCTTACCCGAAGCGAAAGAGATTGCAAAATCGATTGTATATTAAGAGTACGTACAAGTAGTGTTTTGAGTTACGTCATCAGTTTAGGTGACGTCACCACATTTGCAGTGGCGAGCCTGCCAGGATTCCAGAGTAACTAAACACAGTGAGTAAAAGTTGTATGGCCCAAGCACCGAGCGAACGACCCGCCAACGTAGTATTAAGAGACCTCGCTGACCGGGTGAAAGTTTTTATAGAGAGGGCCCAGTTAACAGAGACAACGAGGGTCATCCAATATAGAGAGTATAGCGACAGCACCATAATTAAAATAACGACAGAAATAGACTGCCCTGAGCAACCAAGACTAGCGAAGATTACCATTACACTAGAATATCGCTAGCGAAATGGAAAACCCACAAGAACCCCCTAGCGTGACCCTGCCTGGCATCGACCGACGAGTAGAGCTACGTCCTGAGACCGTGGCGGCCATGCAGGCCATGGGGAGGGCGATGGCCGGGGCGATCGTCGAAAGCAGCGACCGCCGAGAAAATGAGCGGGTGTACCGGAAGGAGATCCGGGACACAATCTACCGAATACAACCCTGCGACGGAGTAGTGCCGGAGGAGGAGGTGAGAACCTTCCTCGACGAAACCAGGCGAGCATGGGTCGCCAATGAAGGACGGCTGGATGGCATACCAGCCTACATCGTCACGCGAGCGGCACGAGGGCAATTATCCAGAGCCATAGATGGGTTTCTCGTGGGAAAGGTCAGGGAGAATATTACTTTCGGAGAATTTCACGAATACATCACACTGAACTTCATATCAGCGAATGAAGGAGAACGGATCAAGTATGATCTGGAGGGTACACGGCAAAGGCGGAACGAAACCGTCGTGACATTTAACCGACGTTATCGGGAACTGAGTACCCGGGCTTACCCTGTCGAGAACATTGACAACAGGAGGACCATCTTGGGGATTTACCTCAGGGGTCTATCTGATCGCCGTCTCAGCAAGAGGATTGTCCGCAAGAAGGCCACCACCCTGGCCCACGCTATTGAAATCGTGGAGGAAGAGGCCACCTGTGACGACCTGCTCCAGGCCATGAAAATCAGTGAAAGACAGGAAGAGGGCATGGAGGTGAACGTAGTGGGTCCAGGGGAGGAAAAGGAGATATGGAACGTAGTCAATACGTTAAAGAAACAAATTGTTCAACAGAATAGAATGGTTGAGCAATTGTGTGGGTTGGTGAGCGACCTACAGCTAGAGCGGCAGACGGCGACTGGGGCCGCCAAGCCCGAGAAGAGAACCCCACCGCTAGCAAAACCACGTACCCCACCCTCGCCCCGACCAGTCAGAGCGGGACGAGAATTGCAACACATTACCTGCTACAATTGTGGCCGGGTCGGCCATTATAAGAGTGACTGCCGTCAGGCAGTGCAACTAACCACACGAAGACCACAACCGCGACCACAGCCCCGACCGCAACGACCACCCATGACGTGTTTTACATGTGGCCGAGAAGGACATACGGCCCAGAATTGTTTTGGGACGTATATGCGCCGGGAGGCGACTCCTGCCGTAACAATAAAATGTTTTGGGTGTGGTAAAGACGGCCACTACATAAGAGACTGTCCGCTGCAGAATGGTCCTGCCGGGACACAACAAAAGGGTCCGGCTAACCGCAGGGCGATCAAGCGTCCCCGCACTGACGAAATGGAGATCGACGAGGTGAACGATCATCGACGACGCACGACACCCAGCGACTGTTCACGTAATATTCGAATGGATCTGAACAATGCTAGATGCAACCATGACGACTACACAGATCGCGATGGCTTTGTGTTGACTGGGGAGGGGACGGATGAAATGGGCCGTCGTTCATACGGTGTCGGATACAGTTCATCCTCCCGCCGGAACAGCTACGCCGAAATAGTTAGTGGACGAAGGAGCCCGGGAAACGACGACGGAGAGAGCCGTTGGTGAGATCACCGACCGAGCGGTTCTTAATCCGTCTAAAAATGGATAAAGACGGTCCATCGGATCAGGGTAAGTACCTGCATGCCTTAGTGGATACTGGTGCTAGCACATCCTTGATCCGTAAGGATATATGGCGTAGCATGCTGAATGCTAGGCCATTGAAAAGAGCAAAAACGCTCTTAGCTGTAAATGGTTCCCCGATAAAGTTGTTGGGGGAAACACAAGTAAAATTCAAGAACGCCCGACCCATCCCCAGTACGATTGTGGGCAGAATGAGGCATGAATGTTTACTTGGAGCGGATGCTTTGCACCTGGGAAATGCAAAGATTGACTATCGGGCCAAAATTGTAGTATGGTTTGGCCAGGTATATCCCTTTGAATATCCGCATAGAGAGCAGACAAATTATGTCTATGCAAGCTGTAAGGAAACGACCGGATATAAAAATATCGACAAAGTCATGGTGGACTTTGCAGATATTTTTGATACGGCTCGTCCAAACACGTTAGGACTGGTCCCCAAAGTGAGGTGTACGGTACCAACAGGAGATGCTTATCCTATAAGGCAAAAAGCCTACCGTCTACCGTTGGCCAAGCAGTATATAGTCAAGAATCAAGTGGCTGAAATGCTGGCAGCGGGCGTCATAAGACCGTCGTCATCGCCATGGGCGTCGCCCATTACGTTGGTCCCTAAAAAGGACGGGGGGACTAGATTTTGTGTCGACTACAGAAAGTTGAATTCTGTGTGCAAGAAGGATAGTTATCCACTGCCAAACATAGCCGATATTTTTGATTCGATGTGCGGCGCAACGATATTTTCGACTATGGACTTGGAGTCTGGCTATTGGCAGATACCAATGGACAGCCAAGACATAGAGAAAACAGCGTTCGTTTGTAGTGAAGGCTTGTTCGACTTTGTTCGGATGCCGTTCGGTTTTGCGAACTCAGGTGCCGTATTTCAGAGGGCAATGAACGATATTTTCCGAGAATTCGTGGGAAAATATCTGCATGTTTTCGTCGACGATATAGTCATATATTCGAGAAATCCGGCTGAGCATGCACAGCATTTGCGTAAGGTTATGCGTAGGATTCGAGAATACAATTTACAGGTTAAGAAAAAGAAATGCGAATTTGCCCGTGAGTCTGTGGACTTGTTAGGATATCACATTTCTGCACAAGGAGTAGCTCCTCAGGTTCAGAAGGTCAAGGTCATAAGAGAAATGTCACCGCCACGCGATGTGAGTGAGGTGAGAAGTTTCCTTGGAGCTACAGGGTATTATCGCTCTTGTGTGCAAGGCTATGCGGAAATTGCTAAGCCTTTGATAGAATTGACTAAGAAATATAAACGTTTTGAGTGGGGTCAGGGAGAACAGCAAGCGTTTAAGAAATTACAAAACTTGCTCTGTAGTGAGACGGTTCTCACATATCCAAATTTGAATGCTCCATATAAGTTGTATACTGATGCGTCTAGCTATGCGATAGGTGCGATACTGGTACAGGTAGATGACAAGGGTATTGAGCGGGTAATTCAGTATGTTAGCTCTACTCTTAAAGACAGTCAGTTGAATTGGCCTGTGATAGAAAAGGAAGCTTATGCGGTAATATATGCGCTAAAGAAGCTTAGACCTTATCTATTTGGCGCGCAGTTTACCGTGTATACCGACCACAAACCCCTAAAGAGTTTGTTTGTGGGCGAAGTTAAAAACACGAAAGTACAGCGCTGGGCGGTACTGATTGCCGAGTACGGATGTAAAATTGAATACATCCAAGGCTCGAAGAATATTCGAGTGGACATGTTGTCCAGGTTACGTCGACCGGTGGAAGTCGCAACGTTAGATACAGGCGACTTTGTGATACCAGATGTCGATGAGGGAGTATTACCCCACGTCCCTCTAGAAGCATTCGACATACCATATGTCGAATTGTGTGCCGAGCAGACCAAGGAATACCCGGAGTTGTTCAAAAACACCCCGGAGGAGTATATGGTCAAGAATGGCATTTTGTATTCTTTAATTACGCCTTCAACGCTGGACGCTGAGTACCCCAGAATTGTCTTACCTACCCTGTTCCGTGAGAGAGTGCTCCGGATGGCTCATGAACGAGCTGGTCACCAAGGTCTGCAGAAGACCATCGGTATGGTAAGAGATTCTTTTGTGTGGACGTCTTTAAGAAAAGACGTAATCCGTATACTTGAAACATGTACGAAGTGCCAGGTCAACCGACCCGTCACTACCCGACCTAGGTATAGTGAAATGCCCATGGCCAATTATCCGGGTCAGATAATTGGAATGGATTTGATCGGTCCATTATTAGAATCAAATAAGGGTAACATATATATCATGACTGTGATTGATCACTGTTCTGCGTGGGCAGAAGCATATCCAATTGCAGCGAAGACATCTCAAAATGTGGAAGAAAAGTTCTTCAACGAGTATGTCGCGCGTCATGGCGTCCCTGAGATTGTAATAACCGATCAGGGTAAAGAATTTTGTTCCAATTCTCTGGAGGAGCGGTTTAAGGAACACGGTATCGACCATAGACGGTCTAGCCCATACCATCCGCAGACCAATGGACGTACCGAGAGGTTCAACCGCACTCTTAAGGAGTTGATCCAGAAAGGGGTGAACAACGCCTCGCGGGCATGGGAAGACGAGTTGGGAGCAGCTTTGACAGCGTACCGCAGTACTCGTCATGCGACGACCGGATATACGCCATTTTATTTGACGTATGGGCGACGGGCGAGATTACCAATGGCCGTTCCAATCGATGCGTCGCAAGACCTGGGTGAGAGACTAACGTATCTCAACAACGCCTTGCTACGTGCTCGGGAGGGAACAGCTAGATCTCGAGAGATTCACAGGGAACAAATTAATAAGCGTGCGAACGCTGGTGAGTTTAAAGTGGGGGACTCGGTGGTCGTAAAAGCTGAGGAGAGGATGAAGTTGACCTCTCGCAGTGACCCCGAGTATGAGATCTTTAAGATCAACGGACCTGTGGCGCACGTCCGCCATCAGAGATCTGGTAAGGTGCGTGTAGTTAATATATGTAAGCTGCGCGTAGTCGACTCGGAAATGTGCTGGGACGGGGTGCGACCACGCCCCATTCGTAACCCTACCAAGGGGACGAAGGCTAGCCATCACCCCAGGGCGATGTTGCCCGAGCCAGAACCTATGGTCACCGACGCAGATACGACGCCCCAGGTTCGTAAGAAGCGGCCAGCTTCGGATATGGAACCAGAGGTGCGTACAGGGGGTAAGAGGGTTGACCGGAAAAGGGTGCAACCCAGTACGAATCGCAGTCGAAACCATGAGTCACCAAGTGACGTCATCAAAACTCCTAAGCCCATAGTAATTGACGCTCCAGAGGCGGCACCAGAACTGCTCTCTGAACCAATGGAGATGCTTCCGTCGCATCCTTATATGCTGCGCAAGCACAGACATATACCAGATGACGATTCTGACAGCAAGCAACTCAGGTTAGACTTGAAGCGAAAGCAAGGGTATGGGCGGGACAACGAATCCGGTAACAAGCGACTCCGAATTGGCGTGATAGACCCCGCCCTTTACGATGACGCGCTATACGCTGATTTCATCAGTCGTATAAATGCCGTTGTTCGGCGGCACAACCGCCATTAGGTGTATTGTATCGCTATACTTAACATCGCAAATAGCTAGTGCGTGAAATATCATAACAATTAAAACTGAATTCGTTCGCAAGATACAAAAATTTTACTCGTTTAAATTGTGGGTTTTAGCTTTGTACCGGTAAGCATCACGGGGCGTGGAATCATGTATATTTTACGATTAAGTGTGATGGTAACCGTGGTATGTTTAATAAACGGATTGTGTAAGACGTCTAGTGTACATAGGTTACCGAACGGAGTAATGATAACTAAACCAGAAGATATATCCATTATCCGGGCTGAATGGACCGTAGTGGTGTCTATCGACCACCCACATTTGCCCGCCGGATTTATGGAACGGTTAGCACAATTCCGTGTTCTTATTGCGGACGTCGGCCGAAAGACATCATTAAGCATTCGAGACATTTTCGGTTTGCAACATCGTGTTAGCAATATTAGGAAGATCGCTGCTAAGACACGACAAAATATGGTGAGTAGGGACAGTATACGACACAAACGTGGCTTATTCAACTTTGTCGGGGACATAGCCTCGTCCCTATTTGGTACCGCTACCTCGGGTGATATAAATGCGATTAAAAAGATAGTCAAAATTGCTATGAGGGACATGAATCGTCTGGTACATTTTTCCAACGAACTGGCGTCCCATGTGAAACTGGCATTCGTAGGGATCAATACCAACGTTGACCGTATCAATGAAATTACCACTGGCCTAGTAGAATTAACTAAAAATGTGAGCGATATGTTTAAGGTGTACGCCGCCCGACAGACCGACTTGTACGCATTAGTGCGACTGGGACACGTTATTGATTCCGCCGAAAGTGTAGTATATAGTTACCAGAGGGCAGCGGCGCAGTTTCATAGACAGACGGCGTCCCTAGAATTAGGTAGGCTGACGGAAGAATTATTCAGTTCTGCTGACCTAAATTCAGTGGCCAAACAAGTTAGTGTGGGAAATTGACTGATACATCCATATCAGTGGTACTACCGCAACGTGGTCGTGTATCCGTTATGGAAAGACGACTCACGACTCCATTACGTAGCGACGTTACCGCTAATTGACGGGGGCGAATATATCGAATATGGGTTGCATGCGTGGCCGGAACCGCTAAGTGCTCGGGGATACTACATGCAAGTACGGATAGCGCGGACCAGCATCGGTCTTGACACCAAAACTGGGTGGTACTTCGCGCCATCCGCGTGTCGTGGGGAGGAGCCCCGGGTGTGCCATGGTCCACTACGGGTTGACAAGACCCACGTTCCATGCATTGTAAGCCTGTTAACTAATACGACCGACCGTGCTTGTAATATTCAGCTCTCCAAATCGAATGAAACTTCTAGCAAATTGTTTGCCGGTAAGCAGATAGGCGTTGTGTTGCAAACGTTCGGGGAAACAATGGATATACACTGTGATGGACGATTGACCGACCGTTGTGTGGTGGGTAATGGGGTATATGCATTAATGTCTGCTGAATGGGGTTATAGCGGGAAGGGCTGGCAATTCGAGCCTGTTGCGTCTTATAGTAGGACGTACACTCGGGTTAGCCTGGCCATTGAGATGCCCCATTTGGATGTGTCCGGCGTTCTAAATCAATCCATGATAGTGGACCATTTAAAACTACAGCCATGGGACCATTTACAAAAATCTAAGTACGTACCGCTAGCACCATTATCCATGATCGACCCGGTGATGGTCGATGGCATTGGGGTACATTCTTTCATATCATATTCAACTGGCTCCTTCGTAGTTGTGCTAGTAATTGTGCTTATATTATATAAAAGTGGCGTGTTATCACGCATGTGGAATGTGCTTAAATGCAAGCCACGTGCGGCCCATAAACGCAAGCCACGTGCGGCCCATAGTAGTGAACCGCATACTGCAATTCGAATGTGTACACCGACTATTCAGGCCCAGCAGCCCCCGAGACCTGCAGCTCTACGGGAGCCGCTGCTGATAGCAACCGGGTCGTCGCCTAACGCTAACGCCGGGACTGAGATCGACCCGACGACTGCCGACTGGATAGAGATGGAGATGTACGCTGACATGGTGGATCCTAACGTGAGCATAGACCGCTTGGAGGTATCACCATGACATTTTGGCACTAACTTTATATGTTTCTACTGGAACAATAATTGGTGAATATTAATAATTGTGGCGCGAACTTTATCATGATACCGTACTGTGTACTGTTTTATTAATAGGAAAAATTCACATGATCTGTAATGGTATTTGCACTGTAGGATTAAGGTTTGGAACTATAATGTTGTGTCGTGTGACGACGAATCGTTACGACACGCGAAAAGTGTGTCGCTGCTGACCATATTGTCACTGATGGCTGTAACGGCAGTTTATATTAATACATTATGTAATATGTATATTCACTTGTTTTGAACTGTACCGATTGCCCGCTTTTATTGTTAAGTTACGCGTGAGACGGGTTACGTCCACGGTTTAATGATGCCATTAATGTGTTTCCGGGGGCGGTTAGCTACCCGGACATGTATGTTTGTATAATTATCAACCATACACTAACAAATACTACTAACTGTATTTCCGAGCATTCCGCTACTCGGACAAGTATTGGTGTATAATATATCGACCTGTATTATTATCTTGACTAATTGGATGAATATCAGGTGCTATCCGTCCAGGCTGCTGGTATAGGTTTGGGTTGTTGATAGTCCACAACGAGTTAGTTGACACTCTCTTTAAGGCCTTAAGAGAGATAGTCAATTAACTTTGGTTAAGGGGCGTATGTAGATATGGGATTGTCTTCTGGGGAGTCATGACCCCGGGGACATCTTACATTTGCAGTCTAAGACCCCAGTGAATTACCATATTTGAATACCAGGCGAGATAAGGAACGGATAACACGACGAACGAAAAATGTAATAAATGTAATAGCGCGATCTAGTGCGTGCTCAAGTCGATGTGCGAAACTAACTTGAAAACGTAATTAATACAGTAAGTAAAATTGGAATAGAATAGACTAAGATTTAGGGCAGCGAGCTGATGGAATATATCGGTGGTTGAAAGATGAAAGTTGTTGCTGCAGACACGGCATAACCTTTTATCATATTCAGCAGAAGTTACGACCAATAGTTTTCTAAATATTCAAGCAAGAGCGTCGGTAGGGGCTATGGACAAAATACATGTATGTAGCACAGATTGAATGAATCATAGGATGACATAGTAACGTGGCGACGACCGACTTACCATAAGACCGGGGTAATGGGGCCGAATTTCTATAATTGTATAGAGGCGACACCCACGACACCAGATACGGCGCCGGGTGTGGTGAAGTGGATAGGCCACTTGATACCTACTTCGTGACACCCTTGCAAAATACAGGCGCAGGCCTAATAAGCAAGGGGCCGGACATGGACATGGTAGCGTCTGGCGCCAAGAAGATTAGAAAACCAGACGAAAAATGTCGAAAATACTCATCCATCAGTATCAAATTTGGGGAGGTATCGGATAGGATTCCATCACTTAACTTGTTCGGTGTTCTATTCATAAGAGAGAAAATCGTGATTTGATTAGTCAGGATGACGTCACAATCAATGAGAATCGAGTCAAACTCTGGAAAGAAGAACCAGAACGAACATAGTAGGGAACTCCAGAAAAGTATAAAAAATGGACTTTAACTTTTAATCAGAAGTCCGGTCCGCCTCGCACCTCGTACAAGTTCTTGCTGAACGTTTATTTTGAGTAAGCAAGAGTTGGTTGAATAGCATATCATACCAGCCGAATCTGGGAGTAATGTTAGCTAAGCTAGGGAGTATAAATTCATAAGTCAACTAAGTCGGATAATTTAGTCAAGTTATAAGTAATTTTAATAATCGTATTTTGTGGTAGTAGAAACCACCTTTCTGATACAACGTATATTGCATAGTAGAGTTAGAGAATAAAATCATCACCTTGTGATTTTACTACAAGGCAAGAGTTCGTGTTGTTAATAAAGTTACTCTGATAATTACGGAAGACCACCGTAGCTTACCATCATCTTCAGAATAGAATAGTCAGATCAGGCCCGGATACGTAAAACAAATATCGTTGATTACATCTACATCTACCAACGAGGCGAGCTAGTATCCTGTTCTTTCGCGACTGGTAAGGTTGGTTGTCGCAGCAACCTTACATACAAGCCTTACCCGAAGCGAAAGAGATTGCAAAATCGATTGTATATTAAGAGTACGTACAAGTAGTGTTTTGAGTTACGTCATCAGTTTAGGTGACGTCACCACATTTGCAATGTGTATGCAACTGCCTTGCTAGAACAATCAAACCACCAACCATTAGCTGTATTACAAAACTAAACATTAAAGGATAACTAACCTCATCTCTTGATAGCTATTCAGGTCATCTAATGTGCCACTCATAAACAATGCAGGTAATTATAAGCTTTTTATCATGCCGCTACAGAAAGATATTCAGGTTTTGGTGGCTAAATATTGCTACATTTCTACAGCCTATGCTGGCTGTCATGATTTACTTTTCAACCAATCAGAAAAAATCCAGCGTGTCTACCTCGGTATATACGCTCAGTCATCGAGGCGCCCCATAGCTTGGCAATGCGTTATAAAAGCAATCATACCGGTAAGTTGTTGACTGTTTTGAAACTAATTTGACTGGAAGTTGTTGCTGACATAGGCAGCAACAACTTCCAGTTACATTAGTTTCAAAATATTCAACGAAATGAGTATTACATAATAAAGAATGTAATGCATTGGCACTTACATGACATCGCACACTATCGCTTGAGGAGACAAAATGGTGGCCGTCACTGTTCAACATTTGCGCGATATTACAAAGCAGATAATTGTGATAGAGTGACGGGAATGTGACAAAAATGAATGATATGGAGTCTATAAATCATAATCTATCGGTGCAGTATAATATTTGAGATGAGATTAGCATCCCTTTAAATTATGCCTGTTTGAATTAAATAATCGATTTTTGCTCGATTAAATCGATTTTATCGATTTTCCGATTATTTTATTTTACACTAGATTATATAATAGCCTGGAAAATCGACTATGGATGAAATATCGATTAACCGAACATGCCTAAACGAGATGCTGATAAGACAGTAGCTTACCTGATTCTACCACACATGTCTTGGTATCCGCGCCTGGACATCTTAAGCATACCGCTCCCGTAGGACAAGCAGCGTCCTCCACACAAACATCGCTTACATCAACGCTAGCTGTTTCACGAGCTGAAACAAGCACCAAACATTGAACCATAATAAAGTCGACCGTTAAGACAACTAGAGGTGATAGTACACGTGTGCCAAAGTTGGATGTGCGTACGTTCATTTGTGCCTGCGTGCGTGCATGCGTGTGGTGTGTGTATGGGAGGAAATTGTTGATTGAAGCACACGCATAGTTAAATTACTTAGTCTAGAATAACATACCATCATCACATTGGAATTGGTTGATTATTGCCTTGTCACACTTGCATGTATGTCTGGATATTGTCAGGTCACAGGCCATGCCGGAGAAGCAATCTGTGTCCGCGGTACACTGATCGCCAATAACGGCTAATAACAACAACAACAACAACAACAACAATAATAATAATAATACTAATAATAATAATAATAATAATAATAATAATAATAATAATAATTATTATTATTATTATTATTTATTAACAACACCAACAACAACAACAACAACAACAACAACAACAACAACAGCAGCAGCAGCAACAACAAAAACAACAACAACAACAACAATAGTAATAATCATACCGGTAATTTGTTGAATATTTTGAAACTAATTTGACTGTAAGTTGTTGCTGTCATAGGCAGCAACAACTTCCAGTTAAATTGGTTTCAAAATATTGAACGAAATGAGTATTACATAATAAAGAATGTAATGCATTGGCACTTACATGACATCACACACTATCGCTTGATATAATAATAATAATAATAATAATAATAATAATAATAATAATAATAATAATAATAATAACAACAATAATAATAATGATAATAATAATAATAATAATAATAATAATAATAATAATAATAATAATAATAATAATAATAATAATAATGTATTAACAACAACAACAACAACACCAACATCAGCAGCAGCAGCAGCAACAACAACAACAACAACAACAACAACAACAATAATAATAATAATAAATTATTATTATTATTATTATTATTATTATTATTATTATTATCTAATTCTCGTATGTGGTCTCCAATAAATATTTAATTAATTTGAAGCAGTTTTAGAAACATAAAGTATACTAAACAGATGCATAGAAAAGGGCTTATCTGTCATGTCAGGTATAATATGATCTTAGTCGTTCATATAAACGGGATAAAGTCACTTGTATCTGAGGCTAATATTAATGCAATACTGTTCACTCTTCACCTAGCATCTTTACCAGCCAGCCAAGTTATGAGCAATGTTTTGTGGGAAGGTATCTTCCCAAAATATGACAATGAGGAAAAGGTATATTCTTTAAACAAAAAGTCCATTAGCACCTACTTGGTATGCACGCCTCGCCATGTTCCTTCCTTCCGGCCTCACACTTGCACCTACTGACGTCCAGCGACACGTCGCATGTCATTCCCGCGTAACAATCAGCGTCAGCACTACACGCATCGCCAATCACAGCTAGTAATAATAATAATAATAATAATAATAATAATAATAATAATAATAATAATAATAATAATAATAATAATGGTGTTGATGATGATGATGGCTTAACTACGTGACTGTTTATATACTACTTTGCTGCAGCCCTTTCGTATTGATTGATTTATTCCACAATGAGCCATAGGCCCTTGAGTGTACATTTATATATACATATACATGGTTTGTAATGGCTCGTAGATGTTTGTGGCGGCATGCATCTAGTTTGTTCCAGAGGGCATTTGGGGGGGGGGGGGGTAGAGCCACGAATTCATAACTCCCTAAAGGAATGGAAGGCGAGATTTTTCCTTTACACAACTAGTTCCAATGTCGTTGGAGCTGCAGGAGAGGTAAGGCAAGATTTGGCTCTTCCTCCCCTTCTCAGTGCCCCGATTGCGGGGATGGCGTTGGTGGGGTGGGTGGGGGGAGGTGTGTGCGGGTGGGTTGGGTGGGGAGGGGTGGAGTGGGGGCGGGGCGGTGACACTGTCCTTGTTCATTTCTGTGGGGTCGGATAGGTATACATGAGTGAACTCTGTCTTGGCTTCATTCACGAAGAGGTTTGCAGCCTTGAGCTGTTCTGCAACTTGTGGTATGTTCTAGAACAGATGATCGTGATGCCGCAGGGTAGCAAGTGAAGCGCCCTGCTGATAGCTCATCTTGTGGTGATCCGATTGATGTTTCAAACTGTAAGGAAAACATTTGATGCAAACATTTATGCTTGTGTTTGAAAGATACGTGGTAGACTTCATAGAAAAATAAAAAATGGAACTCGATGGCTTTCTCAATATAGATTCATGACTGATAATGGTAAAGTCTCCGTGCACGAAGCCATGGCCAAGTCTCCAATTGTTCAAATATCATATATAGAAGAAAGTGACCTGGTAGTCCCGCACACCAACATTTCCAACCAATTAGAGCTCCTTATTTCCCTCGCCACGAAGTGTTGCAAGATAATTATAACCCGCGTGTGCGTGCGTGCGTGCGTGCGTGTCCGGGACGACAACTCGTACTTTACTAAGGAATCTTAATCCAAACTTTGGGGTGGGGCGACCGTGGTCACAACCCGCCACCCATCCCGATGAATTGTGTTAATTTTGCGGTAAAACGACAATAGCAAGATTAACTGAAAGGACGGAATGGTAGGACTCAGAATTTGTTTACTTTGTAGAAATTTCCGCTTGTAGGGAGTCAGAATTATACGTATCTAATGGCCAGCCGATACGTGTGGGTTGGAGGTGAGGGGCATGAGGTCGGAGCGGCTCCTCCCATCATGATTTCAGATTATTGAAAGCACATATACAGACAAACCTGTCTATATCGAACACATGCCTTTGGGGTCAACAAATGGTCTAAAGGAATAACCACCATTTCACCCCGGAATCTATTTACTGTCCGGAAATGAGTTATTTAACTAACACGTACTCGGTATGCATGTGTCTCCTTCTCGCTTCGTCCCCGCCTTACACTTGCATACAGCTCCAAATGCCTCCACACATGGATATGTCACGTATTCTTGCCCTGTAAAGGAACAGGAAAACAATTGCAGCGAATTTTGTTTTGACACTACATGTTCTACGAGAGAATGACAGTCTGTCTGCCTGCCTGCCTGCCTACCAGCCTGCCTGCCTGCCTGCTCGCCTGTCTGCCTGCCTGACTGACTGACTGCCTGACTGACTGACTGATGTATAATTTTTGTTATTCCATTTTCAGTCCATTTTTGTGTTCGCTTGTACTTGCGATTCGTGTATTGCTGGGCTTTTTTGATTCGCCCACTCTGCGCTCCACTCTGTTACCTGTGACGTTATCATGCCAACGTTCGTTTCTGTTGGCGTTCTTATAACCTAGGACTTGTGTTTATTATGGTCACTTGATTATCATACTATACTGGATGTTTTTGGCACTGCATGTTTCTATTTAGCGAATTCAATGTTCATAAATTTACAACCCATTTATGATATACGCTTTGATAGATGTTGAAATACGGTTTAGCAACAGCGCAACAACGTGGTATTTTCTTAGCCTTGGATTATACTCCAGTTTTGGTAAGCAGCAGCAGCAGCAGCAGCAGCAGCAGCAGCAGCATTAAACGCAGTAGTCACGTGTAACATAGTAATATATTGATTAATTTGATTGAATTTTGTTTAAAATCTCGAAACATCGAAAAGCCCAAGATTAATATCATTGTCAGTCATATTGTTTCACCATCAGATTATAATTTATTTAAATGATTAATTCTAAAATGCGATTGCAAGTTGTATTTGTCTTTAATTTTTATAACTATGCTGTACATTTTAGTAGGCTACTGGGCTGCTTTATAACTATGCTGTACATTTTAGTAGGCTACCGGGCTGCTTTATAACTGCACGTTATTATTCATTAAACGTAACTTTGTTGATAAAATCTTCAGTATTATGCATTAGATGGAGACCTCATGCGGAGAGTTCTGTTCGAAACATAATAATAATATTAATAAAATATAAATAAAATAATAATAATAATAACAACTAGAATGCACTCGATAGAGATGCTGACTCGTGCATTTGTACCCGACCTTGCAATGCATTAACGCTTTAACGCTCATATCAGCCAAAAACGGCTTCTGCAGTGGTCTTGAGAAATGTCAAATTGCAGACCAAGAGAAGACTATTTTTGAAATTTTACCACTGGAATGACTGGCTCGATAATGGAGCCAGTCATTCCATTGCTAAATTTTCAAAAATAGTCTTCACTTGGTCTACAAAATTGACATTTTGTTTGAAAAAATTGAAATTTTCTTGAACAAATTTAAGGCTTAAAGGGTTAAGAGACGGTGTGATATCGACATTCGATCTTTTGTCCTGAAACTAATTTTGGGTTCTAACCAACCACACTAATGTATTTTACAGATTTGGGTGATTCTACCTTCTTGCATGCAGACACCGTGACTTGAAACTAACTCTGATAACGCAGCTTACTGGGCACATGCTGGGCCAATACTGAAAGTATCGGCACGGTATCATCCCAGCATCGGCCCAGTAACCTGCATTATCCGGGTAAGATTCGCTCTAGCCACTCATAATAAGAATGTGTGACACATTTAGTGATTATATGTCATAAGATTCCGGAGACATGACTCGGATAAACAGACGAACAAACAAAAAAGACAGACAGACAGACAGACAGACAGACAGACAGACAGACAGACAGACAGGCAGTCAGTCAGTCAGTCAGGCAAGCAGGCAGGCAGGCAGACTCACACCGGCATTTGACGGCGTGAGTAATAAATAATAATAATAATAATAATAATAATAATAATAATTATTATTATTATTATTATTATTATTATTATTATTATTATTATTATTATATATGTATGCAAACCTTTGACAAAGTAACATTCATCATCGGTAGCAACGACACATGTAGCATCCAGTTTTTTTGCACGCTCCGGTACACACAGGTTCTGTGTAAGGTACCGAACGTATCCCGTATCACACTTGCAGACGGCTTGCAATTCAACTCCTTCGCACACACTATTGGCTGCTGAACATGCTCCACCGTTACACCCGGCTGCTAATACAATTCCTGAAAAGAAACAAATTGATTAATAAAAAATCTAGCCCATTTCAAAGCAAACTCCATGGTTTTAAAAACATGCTATAAACAGATTTAAGCGTACCAACTCCGCTGTTGACGGTTGAGGATGACATAGTACAAATTGATTAAAAAGGCTATGGAATCAATGTTGCAAGTCTTCAAAGTAGTGACAATATTGTTGTGACTGCTTGTCGTAAGATTCATTGAGGTTGTCGTAAAGTTTGCATCGACTCGTATACTCTAAATTGGAGCACAAGTGAAAAGTCCACAATCCACGTTATTCAAGAGACGTGCATATGTAACCAGAGGACACAATCCACGTTAATCAAGAGACGTGCATATGTAACCAGAGGACACAATGCATGTTAATCAAGAGACGTGCATATGTAACCAGAGGACACAATGCATGTTAATCAAGAGACGTGCATATGTAACCAGAGGACACAATCCACGTTAATCAAGAGACATGCATATGTAACCAGAGGACACAATCCATGTTAATCAAGAGACGTGCATATGTAACCAGAGGACACAATCCACATTAATCAAGAGACGTGCATATGTAACCAGAGGACACAATCCACGTTAATCAAGAGACGTGCATATGTAACCAGAGGACACAATCCACATTACTCAAGAGACGTGCATATGTAACCAGAGGACACAATCCACGTTAATCAAGAGACGTGCATATGTAACCAGAGGACACAATCCACGTTAATCAAGAGACGTGCATATGTAACCATAGGACACAATGCATGTTAATCAAGAGACGTGCATATGTAACCAGAGGACACAATCCACGTTAATCAAGAGACGTGCATATGTAACCCGAGGACACAATCCACATTAATCAAGAGACGTGCATATGTAACCAGAGGGCACAATCCATGTTAATCAAGAGACGTGCATATGTGACCAGAGGACAAAATCCACGTTAATCAAGAGACGTGCATATGTAACCAGAGGACACAATCCACGTTAATCAAGAGACGTGCATATCCTGCAACATATGATGTTTGTTTAGATATATGTATATAGCCGCCATACATTATTAGTATTAATATATTATCATCTTTATATCATAATTGTTCACTATTCGTAATGTGTGTCTTGTAATCTATATTATGTCTGTGCAACCTTCATGTTTGGCTATATCTTCATGAAAAATATGTTATGACAATAAATAATCTGAATCTGAATCGTAATAGCACATTGAGTTCGCGTTGTAATATATGTACGTGCTCCGGTTAGGTTAGGGACACACACACACACACACACACACGCACGCACGCACGCACGCACGCACGCACGCACGCACGCACGCACGCACGCACGCACGCACGCACGCACGCACGCACGCACGCACGCACGCACGCACGCACGCACGAACGCACGCACGCACGCACGCACGCACGCACGCACGCACGCACGCACGCGCGCACACAATAAAAAGAATAAATATGGAACCTAACATCTAGGTCACGTCTATGTCAGTAGCACAGAGTCGTGTCTTTCACATGGTGTCAGGAGTGGGATCTTAAAATGGATATGTTAAAGCTTTGTTGGTAATTTACCAGAAAACTATAGAAACTGGTTACAGCGTTTGAGCTGTTCGTGACAGCAAGAAATTAAAAGATAAATTTACTTTACGTGTACCGCGTACCTGCAGGATAAGCCACTCACGTGTAAGCTAGACACAGGTTCAGATGTTAACCTGATGAGTTATAGTGTGTTATCGAAAATTATTAAACCAAATGGTATCAAGTTGTGTAAATCCAAAGCACGTGAAAAATCCTATGGCGGTCACAGAGTGACAATTATGGGCAAAACTGATCTAGAATGTCGATACAAAAAGAAGTATTACGTCATAATTTTCCACATAGTCGATAATAATGGCCCAACATTGATTGGTGCTACTACTTGTAATGACATGAATTTAATAAAACGCATTTACGCTGTTGGAAAAGAATCGATATTTGAAAATCGCAATAATCTTTATGCAAGTGACACCCATGAGATTATACATGACGTAAAATCAGAAAAATTGTGCGGTGTAAAAGAGCAGAAAAGTGATCCGTATTGCGTGAAATAAATTCGTGATTCCAATTCATTAGCTTACGTGAACCAGGATCCGCGAGCTGCCAGGTCACGTAGTAATCGAGAATTGCCCGTCCCTGTAAACAGCATTGCGATTAAAAATGCACTTGATGAATATCTACATGTGTTCAATGGATTGGGCTGTATTAAAGATGTTTTACATCACCTTTCCATTGGCACGAGTGACGCCAGTGATACACCCTTCACGTAAAGTTGTAGTAAAACATAGAGACAAAGTTAAACAAGAATTTGATAGACTTGTTGATCTGGGAGTAATTGAACAGACTAATGGACCAACTGATTGGGTGAATAGCATGGTCGTAGTATCCAAACCCAATGGTAAAATTAGATTGTGTATTGACCCCAAAGATCTTAATTATGCTATTAAGCGTGAACACTTTCCAATGAAATCTCTTGAAGATGTATTACCACAGCTAAATGGTTCGAAAATGTTTACTGTCCTAGATGCCAGTAATGGATTTTGGCCTGTAAGACTTGATAATGAAAGTAGAAAACTATGCACCTTTAATACACCCTTTGGTAGATTCTCGTACAAAAAAGACTCGCAATGAGAATAAAATCTGCTCCAGAAGTGTTTCAGAAAATAATGACCCAAGCATTTGATGATATAGAAGGTGTTGAGTAGATGATATTCTAGTTTGGAGAAAAACTCAAGCTGAACATGATCACAGAGTCAGAAAGGTCTTAGAAAGGCCTACAATGAAAGTTATCAAACTAAATCGAGAAAAGTTACAATACAATACAGATAAAGTGTCATATTTAGGTCATATTCTCACCAAAGATCGTGTCCTACTAGATTCTAAAAAACGATCGGTAAAATGCCTGCTCCGACAGATGTCCTAGGAGTACAGAGATTGTTAGGTGTTGTAACATATCTTGCCAAATTTGTGCCAAATTTATCTCAAATGACAGCCCCCTTAAGAAGTTTGTTGGACAAAAATGTAGAATGACATTGGAGCTTTGAGCAAGAGAAGTTTTCAGAAATTGAAAGATGTTTTGTCAAGTGCACCTGCACTTAAATATTTTGATGCAACTAAACCTGTGCCCATGTCGGTTGATGCACGTTCAAAAGGTGCTGGTTGTGTATTATTGCAAGACGGTAGCCCTATTGCATTTGCATCAAAGGCATTGTCACGGCCACAATGCGATTTTGCACAGATAGAAAACGAAATGTATGCCATAATGGTAGGCTGTGAAAAGTTTCATTAATATGTTTATGGTCAAGACGTCATATATGTTGAGACCGATCATAAACCATTGGAAACGTTTTGTAAGAAAGGCTTATATCAAGCTCCACAAAGATTACAACGCAATGCGTTTGTGTGAACAGAAATACCCGATACAGGTCAAATATAAGCTAGGGAAAGAATTGGTTGTAGCTGACACCTTGTCCCGTGCTTTTATCAATGTTTCATATGATGATGAAATTGCCAGTTTTCAGGTCAATATGATTCAAATGATACCGTTTTCAGATGAAATGTATCAAAAATTGCAATTTCAAACCAAATCGAATGATCAGTTACAGAATGTAGCAAATCACGTTCTAAATGGTTGGCCAATTAGTAAAAATCAATGTTCTGATAACGTCCATCCGCTTTGGGAGAGTCGTGATGCAATTTCCTGTTGTGATGGTATACTATATAAAGGTGACAGGATAATGATCCCAAAGTCAAAGCAGAGAGATATGATGTTATACACAAGTCCCATCTTGGTATCCAAAAATGCCAAAGCAGAGCCCGAGAATGTTTGTATTGGCCAAATATGAACGCTGACATTGAAAATTTAATTTCAGCCTATAGTGTTTGTCAAGGTCTTCGAAGTAATAATGACAAAGAGCCACTCATCTCACATGATATTCCAGATCGTTCATGGTGCAAAATTGGTACTGGTTTGTTCCAGTACAGAGGTCGTGATTACTTGGTCTGTGTTGCCTATTATTCTAAATACCTTGAGATACAGATACTACCGGACAAGACAGGCAGACATTGTGTCCTTGCCATGAAGTCGATTTTTGCTAGACATGGCATCCCAGAGACTGTAATTTCCGATAATGGTCCATGTTTTGACTGTTAAGATTTTCGAAACTTCTCACAAACTTGGCGTTTTAAGCACAAAACGTCATCGCCAAGTTTTGCACAGTTAAATGGTCAAGCTGAAAATTGCGTCAAACAGGTGAAAGGTCTAAGGAAAAAGGCTGAGCAAAGTGGTCAAGATCCATTGATTTCTTTACTAGAATATCGTGTAACCCCAATTGATGGTGTAAATGTTTCGCCAGCTCAAATGTTGCTCGGTAGGCAACTTCGTGCATGCTTACCAACTACCAAGTCACATCTAATGCCTAACCATAATGTTCATCAAGTTTTGCGTTCAAAGTTAAAGGATAGACAGGGTAATCAGGAGAAATACCACGACATTTGTAGATAAGAATTAGCACACCTATCGTCTGGAGATGTTGTCCGTATGCGTTTGAATGATAGATGGCAGCCAGCAGTTATCTCTTCCAGACTGGAAGAATATCCTCGTTCCTACAAGGTCACAAGAAGTGGTGGCAGAAATTATAGACGTACTAGGCGACATCTAATCAAAACAAACGAAGGTAGACCAATCAGTGCATTCAATTTGTCCATAGTAGGTGACTATTCAAATACTATGTTAGATACACTACCAGAACCAAGTCCATTATGTATTCATGAAAAATCTATTTCTCCAGAAAGGTCAAATACCAGTGTGAACTCGGACCCACCTGGCCCACATCCTCCATCAATTTTAAAAAACAAGAGTTGGTAGAACTATTAAGCGTCCAGTTCGCTTTAATGATTATACTCTGTAGTATTTAGTTTATATTATTATGCATGTAATTGTTATTCATTTATTAGTATGATATATACCTCTTCCAAAAGAAAGGGAGATGTAATATATGTACGTACTCCAGTTAGGAACACACACAATAAGAAGAATAAATATGGAACTTAACTTCTAGGTCACGTCTATGTCAGTAGCACAGAGTCGCTTCTTTCACATGCGTGATGTAACATTACTGATAAAATGACGTCATAAACCATGGTGCCATAAAATTCTTATGCCGTGATAAATAGCTTCGAGAGAAAATAATACTTTTAGACAGAGTCCAATAACACTTTTTAGAGTCCAATATTGAACAACTCTTTATTGTATGGTCACGTGGTAGTAATGCAGCCATTTCATTGGCTAATATATACAGGTTGTGGATGTGGATGAGCTGGTCTAATCAACCAACTCTGATATATTCATTTATGACCTGACATAATTAACCCTTGTGCACGCGGAATCTACAGATGTGACGAGCACCGTGTCTAATTGTCTGGTAAAATGTAGCAGTATTTTTAGGCAAGTACGGCCATAATGTATTTGTAATCAGATAGGCGTACTTAGCAACGGGATGACAAGAGCCTCACTTGGTAACAGACAATAGATCAACCAATTCTGATGCATTCATTTATGGCCTGACATAATTAACCCTTGTGCACGTGGAATCTCGAGGTGACTAGCGCCTTGTTTAATTGTCTGGTAAGATGTAGCAGGATCTTTTAGTAAACAACATCGGTCTGTCCATGCTTGTACGAGTATGTATTTATGTATATTAATGATTGAGGCAAATACGGCCATAATGTATTTGTAATCAGATAGGCGTACTTGGCAATGGGATGACAAGAGTCGCACTTGGTAACAATACAATAAGAATCTAATAATAGTTTGTGCATGTAGGCTATAGTGATGAATCACAATTCAGATATGAATACAATTCGACACAAAGTTAGAAATGATGTAATGTAGAGAGCCGAGCATGACGCGCAATTACCCGCCATTTATAACGTTTAGGGACGTCATATATCAATGTAGAATAATAGCAACAGTTATGAGCAACGCTCATGGATGTCATATATCAGGGGTTGATAAACGTTGTTGGTTCGATAATCAGCGTGTACATTTAGTATCAGAATAACAGGAATAGATTATAAATATGTGGTAACAATAAGCAAACATGATCTTATTATAATGTAGGAATGGACAGACGATAGACTTTGGAACTAGCCAGTTACCATAATAATGGAATTCCCCTCCATAAATAAGGAATCTGAATTAGATTATAATTGACACTCATAATATAATTACGTGAGGTTACTAGGTACGAGGTATTGAGCTATAGACTACAAGCAAGTAGAATTGTGTAGAATAATCTATAGAAATATCATACCATTCGTCAATGAGAGATCTTTATGTAATATTTCGACGGCTGAATTACGTACGAAACCTTGCAACCTTGCGTATAAGCTATAGAAATATATAGACTACAAGCAAGTATGCTTGCGTAGAATAGACTACAGAAAATAAATATGGTTCACAGATGGGGGTTATTAGACATATAATTTAGTGATAACCGAGTTTCTTAGGAAGCTAGATTAGTTAGTGACATCAAACGAACCCTTTGCATAGATTATTGTTGAGCCCGATTTATTAATATCTCTGATGAAACCTCATAGGCTTTAGCCCTGAGTTTCTCGCCAAACCAGGAATGTGATCGGCGACAGACTTGTTCAAGCGCAAGAGAGAATGTATATAAACTTGTATGATTTTACCACCGTTCATCCGTGAGTACATGTTTGAGGTAGCTCCTGTTAGTAAGTTGGATAGATTGTTGGCTTGGATTGTTTGAATAGAATAACTTGTAAATCAGCTGTACACTTTGTATACAGTTTTATTTGTTAACGATTTTGCCTAGAAATTCATATCTATAGTACCAAAATAAAAGTATATATATATATTATATCATTGATTATTTCATTGTGGTCAAAGGAGAACCATACACCCCCGTTCCTGGATGAGTCAGTTAGGTTAGGCAGGCCCGGATAGTCATATAAATATTGTTCAGTGTCACCGCTTGAAAGAGGCGAGCAGATTATCATCTTCGTTCACCATTAGAGGCAAGCGTAGACACAGCTACACAACCAGTTTACATCTAGTAGCGATCGATCAGTTTAGCATCAGAACAGATTATATTTTGACGGTAATCGCTTAAAAGTGAAATGGCGACCGACCGACCGACGTCAGACGTCCCCAAAATTTACAAGGTGTATAATAAGACTTGTTATTTCACTAAGACAATGTTGGAGTGGCACGTATTTGATTATGACGTCATATGATTGACTAAGAAGATGGACTTTTACATAGTGTTTTGTTTTCTGTGCCATAAAAGCTTTAAGTGAATACATTGTAGAAATTGATATATAACAAGCGTGGGTAGAACACTACTCTCTTCAGTGCTACTTTCATCGTAGCTACACATGCCATATTGATCAAACTAAAAGAGTTTGTAGGTAATGCCAGTAAAATTCAACAGTATATAATTAATTCACCTTTCTATTTTTAGCCATGCCCCGCCCATCTCTATCTAAGCTCCACCCACGCCTCGCTCGTGTTGGGATCGATCGATCGCTGAACTCTCTGACTACCAATTTTCAGAAAACTATACAGGCAAGCTATTGAATATTTTGGAACTAATTTTACTGGGCGCTGTTATTGCCTATGGCAGCAACAGCATCCAGTCAAATTAGTTTCAAAATATTCAATAGGATATTTATTATATAGTAAAGACATACACTTCGTACAACAACGTATAGTCCGTCTTCAACTATGCCTTCGTTACATACTTATCTACGTCATACATGACGTTATTGATTGTGATGTCATTCTACACGTCACGTAGTTGATTATGACGTCATATGATGGATGGATACAGTGGAAAGGTCTATTTGAGACGATGCTGACGTTTTAGAGCTATTAGAGCCAAAAACTTCGATCCTCCCCTGGAGAACATCGAAGAACTTATTTATGAAATACTTATTTGCACATGACCACTTAACGTATGCTAGCCTTTTCCCACTAAATTTGCAAACCACTAATCTGGAACATCTAGAAATCTGGGAAGAATTTGTGAATGGGAATTTCTGTGTAATAAAGGGATTTGCAGTATGAAAATCGTATAAAATCGTATAATAAAAGTCGGTGGAGGGGTCGTTTGAATTACACAGAAAGAACAAGCTCTTTGCCGGTTCGTTCTTATCGCACCAAAGTTGTACAGAATAGTTGATTAATTTGAGGAGGCATAAAGCATCGACAATGCAACCACGAGAAAGAAACATCACGAGGTTAAAGTTGGGAAGCAGCGTCCTAGAAAATTGTGAAAAGATAAAACAGCCAGATGTGACGTGATGAAGCACGTTTATGTGAGAAAGCGCGTCAAAATAACCCAAGCTACCATTAAAGGGTGCTATCTATGACTGCTGGTTTATGATGAAACATGTGATTGTAGATCCTAATGATCCATTTTCAACCACAGACAGTCACCTTTATAACAATTCTGACAAATGTGGTTGTAAATGAAAAGCTACAAATACAATTTTTCAATGAGATGAAATTGACCTTTCCAACTGTAGCTATGTCCCGACCATCTCTATCTAAGCTTCACCCACACATTGTCCGTGTAGGGACCGATCGATTCCCTGACTATCAATTTCCAGAAAACTATGCACGTTAGCTTTTTATTATTTTGAGACTAATTTGACTGGGTGCTGTTGCTGCCTATGGCGACAACAGCGCCCAGACAAATTAGTTTCAAAATACGCAACAGAATGTTTATTAAACAGCAAAGACATACAATTCGTACAACGTGTCGGACTATTAAGCATTAAAGACTGACTATATAGAATCACTCATGACGTCGTGATTATGACATCATCCTACACGTCACGTAGTTGATTGACGTCATATGATGGATGGATAAACTTGGAAAGGTCCATTGACCAGATGTTGGAGTCTCCAGCTAGCAAGGCCTAGTAAATGGCAAACTTTCAGAATGGATGGAATCACACGAAACGTATAAATATTGGCACATTCAAGAGAGCTAATGCAATGTTGGATGTTAAGGTTGGCGAACAACTTGCAAAAATGAAAGAAGATAGAGGGTTGCTACAACGATTTGTGATTGCCATAATAAGGCGTCCAGATCGCGAATTAAAAGAAGGCATTAACGCTTGTGAATTTGGTACCATTCCTAGATACCTGATTGCAACTGATGGAATGATTCTTCTTGCATATGACAAAGCCAACATACTGCATCAACTGGAAGCCATGGTCCCAGATGGTAGCAATACCTTGTCAGATCGGTCAGCTGTGTCGAATACTGAATCACTTACTGAGCAGAACTTCTGATATATAGAAATATGTGCCGAAATAAGCTCTAGCTTTGACCGGTACCTAGCAAAATCACCAAATGAATAAACGCGACAAAAACGTACAAAAGGCACATCAATATTCTACCACATCAAATGTAGTGTATTAATATGTTATATATCTCTCTGAAAGACCTTTTATCTGATATCAACCGAATAGACTGAATACCTAACTTAAAAGACATTTGACTATAGGAGCATACAGGAAAGCAAACTGCAAGGCTTGTTTAAGAACACACAGTTAGGAAGAAACAGACAGTATACTGCTGTTCCATGCCATATCAGTTGACAAAAAACTATTGTCCAATCACCTGCCAGAGATGGCTTTATCTTGATGATGTTGATGCACGATAGTCTTCCAAGTAATCTATTGTTTCAGGCAGGGAAAGACAATACCGTGACACAGATACTGATGTGGAACATTCTACAAACAACTTGGATCAAGGCACGCATCTGCTATGTTTGGATTTCATTCCTTCACCGATTCGGATTTGTGTGGCCAATTTTCCTGTCAAACAATTGAAGAATGCTTCAAGATATGCATGGCGTGTAGTAATTATACATTTTGATATCATTATCTGCTTTTAGCTGGGATGAAATGCATTCTTCGAACAGAAATGCTCCGCTTGGAAGACTGGTATGCCTCCTATGCTCCAACCGTCGACTTAAAGGATATAACTTACCACCAACGCTGGGATCACTGGGGGCAATGTGAGAGTCCTCAAAGTTTGCCTTCTTGTATTTATGACAGAATTGAAGATTATCTTTCACCCACCTACGTCCCATCCACACCCACCCACCCACCCACTCAGCCATCCACCCACCCACCAACCAACTCACCACCCCAATCCCCCTTCCCTCCCTCCCTCCCTCCCTCCCTCACTCACTCACTCACTCACTCACTCACTCACTCACTCACTCACTCACTCACTCACTCACTCACTCACTCACTCACTCACTCACTCACTCACTCACTCACTCACTCACTCACTCACTCACTCACTCACTCACTCACTCACTCACTCACTCACTCACTCACTCACTCACTCACTCACTCACTCACTCACTCACTCACTCATACACCTGCCCTCTCACCCAACCACACACACACCCACCCACCCACCCACCCACCCACCCACCCACCCACCCACTCATTCACTCGCTCACTCACTCTCTCATCCTCACCCTCACACATACCACTTCACTCACGCACCATCCCACTCACCCATTCTCTCAGCAACCCATCCACTCACTTGCTCGCCCACCCTCGCTCCAGGTTACCTGTCCACCCGCCCACCCACCCGCCCGCCAGCCTGCCTGCCCACCCGCCCGCTCGCTCGCCCACTCAATCAGCCACCGACCGACCCACAGGTCCACATGCCACCAACTCATACACGTAGCCCCTGTAGGCATTGTTAAACTCTCACATCCATACAGCGTTATTGAGATGGTCAGAGCTCTTTAGATCACGTAATTGATTGGGAAGCTGATGTTCTTGCGCTTCCAAATGGTCTTGAATCTGGACATTGAAGACAGGGCTGCCGCTATTCTCATTTTGATATCTTTTAAAGAACTACCGTCTTTGCATATGACCGGCTCGAGATCTTTGAATGAGCTTACTTCTTCTTTGTTCTGCCCGTTCACGATGACGTTAGATGTCACGTTTACATTGCATTGCATTGCATTGCTGACAAATACTTTGCTCTTCTCTGATCTGACATCCATGCTTAGGCGGATCATCATCATCATCATCATCATCATCATCATCATCATCATCAACTATCTCTTTGAAATACACGTCTAGTTTATTGTTGGACAGATTCAGCTGTTAGTGCCTCGGTTACTATGTGTGCCATTGAGGTCCAGTGTGGCACTACTCTGCTACAAAAGAGATACTTTATGTTAAGCTTGAACCTATGTCCTCTAAGATGTGTGTTATTGGACATTTCGAAGAAGCTGTGCTTGCCAATGCTGTACAAATCCCTAATGAATGTGTACGTTTCGACTAAATCTCGACTAAATCTCCTCTAAATCTCCTCTAAATCGTGTGTATTTTAATGACATTAGATTTATGGTTTTGAGTCTTTATGTGTAGCTGTAGTCTCTATTTTGTGGTATGAACATTGTTGTCTGGCACTGGACTCTTTCTATTACCTTGTGATGTGTTTTAAATCTAAGTGTGATCCGCAGTTAGAGCATTCAAGGATGAGTCTCACCAGACTTGTAATGTAAGTATAAGTGGGTCTATACTGGTAAAGGTTCTTTTGAGTATTCATACTCTGCGGCTCGTCTTAAATATACTATATTATTTATATTTGTCTGCTGCCATCTACCTCGTGGATGAAAGCGGAAATGAACTTCAAGAACCTATTAACAGACTATGCCGATGCATCCTAATAGGAACAATGGCCCAGAAATACTAGTGAGAATATTAATCTAAGTAGCCAAGAAAATTAATGTACCTCTATCTATATATTCCCTGGCAGGAAAATGGAAACTCATTTTCAAATGTGTGTTGTAAATACAAAAAGGTCCAAAAATGGCACAAACACCAGCAGGCCAATACGTCTTACTTGTATCTTGTGCACGGTCCTCGAGTCCTTTCTTAGGGATAGTGTCGTGAACCTTCTTTCGAAGCAACCAATCCACTTCATGCCAGCATGGTTTTAGAATTAACAGATCATGTAAAACTCGACTACTAGGGTGTTTCAAACATATAACAACTAATCTAGTTACAAAAGAATCCGTTGATGCTCCTTATTTGTATTTGTCCAAAACCATTGATAGGCTACCACACAAAAGACTCCATTCAGAAAATTGCAACGCTATGGAATAGTGAATAGAAATATTATTTAACCAATAGAAAATAAGTACGAATCAATGATACAATATCAGATTGGACAAATGCTATCCGTGGCGTACCACAAGCAAGTGCTATGGAGCATGTCCACTTTCTAATATAAAAATGTTATTTATCATTTGAGGAGAGAGGCAGAAGTTGATAGTACCATCATAAAATTCCGAATCGATTAATAATTTCTAAATATTTGTTGCTGAATCTTTAAGATAAAATATAGCACTTATTTAATGGTATTATATGGTGATGGTATGTGAACTATATTACCATTGCTGGGAGTTAGTAAGGAAATACATACCGATCTTGGGTTCCCACTCCTTTACGCCAACTCGTGTTTTTGTCTGATTCCATATGGTATCGATAGAGTAATACGCTAGTATATTTAGTGGTTACCCAGATAACGCAGCGTACTGGGCCGATACCATACTGAAACTCAGTATCGGCCCATTATCAGCCCAGCATTGGCCCGATAAGCTGCGTTATCTGAGCAATAACAACATAATAGTGCGATCCATTTTGAGAAATTCCTTGCCCATTTCTAGCTAAGCTCCGCCCATTTCTATATAATCTCCGCCCAGTTATAGATAAGCTCCGCTCCTTTCTAGCTAAGTTACGCCCATTTCCAGATAAGCTCCGCCCATTACTAGATAAGCTCCTTTCTGGATAAGCTCCGCCCATTTCTAGATAAGTTACGCCCATTTCCAGATAAGCTCCGCCCATTTCTAGATAAGCTAGGCCCATTTCCAGATAATCTCCACCCATTTCTAGATAAGCTCCGCCCATTTCTAGATAAGCTTGACCCATCTCTAGATAAGCGTGACCCTTTTCTAGATAAGCTCCGCCTTTTTCTACATAAGCTCCGCCCATTTCTAGATAAAGTCCACCCATTTCTAGATATGGTCCGCCCATTTCTAGATGAGGTCCGCCCATTTCTAGATAAAGTCCGCCCATTTCTAGATAAGCTCTGCCCATTTCTAGATAAGCTCCGACTATTTTATGCGCGCATTTGAATAGATGTATCACTGTCAACACAGAAATCCCAGCATCCCAATTTCAATGTAATATAAACAAGCTGTTAAATAGTTTGAATCTAATTTGACCGGGGATTGTCGCCGCATATAGCTCCCAGGAAAATTAGTTTTAAAATAGTCAACAGAATGTTTCTTAAATTGATAGACCGATCGGATTATTCCATTGACATCGGTCCGTGTTTTAGTCGTGGCATTGCGTCAGTTGTGATTTGCCCTAACGCAAGTGAAAGCGGAAAATACATTGAACGTTAAATCGGTAACATCTGCTGTCCAGAATCCCTAACTCTTACAGATGTATCCAACTCTACCTGTGCCCCGCCCATCTATAGCTAAGCTCCGCCCACGCTTTGGGCGTGTTGGGATCGATTTAGGCCTATATACTTTGAACCTTGACTTCCTAGAACACCATTTTTTCAAGGTAGCTATACAGGTAAGCTGCTGAATATTGTGTAACTAATTTGACTAGGCGCTATTGCTGCTTATGGCAACAACAGCGTCCAGTCAAATTAGTTTCAAAATATTCAACAGAATGTTTGGTTTAAACGTGATTTATTTTGTTCAGATGGAAGCACGATAAGACTTAGAGTCTTATGCCCGTGTCTCCCATACACATACAGATTATTCAAAACTTTTTTACAACAAAATGGCGGCAAATCATAATAGTTTAATTAATTGTAGTCTATTGGTGTGCATAAGTGTGTGGATGTTGAGTGTGAGGTGGGGGAGAGTAGGAAGAAAGACCGAGATAGACAGAGAGGAGGAAAGGGGTGAGAGATAGAGAGAGCGAGGAATAAGATCAAATGGAAGAATAGCAGAGGTGAGCTCTAGGTACTGCCTTCGCCCCGACCTGTACGTGTTGGGCTGCTGTCCATTTACCCCTTAAACTATAAGTTCGCGCACGGAATGTTTATTAAATAGTAAATCCTTCAATGACATACAATTCGTACACCTGACAGACTTCTCCAGCTTCATGACGTAGTATTGTCTGTCAAACATTTTTGTGACGTCAATCTGTGAGTGACGTAATTGATTATGACGTCAATACTTGAGTGGCAGATTGGGTCCGCTTATCTTCTACTTATGTAGATCTAGAGATCTTATAACGACGTACTCACATTTACTAGCAAACAAATCTGTTATTCAAACCTCGTCCCATATGATTTATCATTGCTAATATAATTATTAAAATAATGATAGGGAATTCAGAGTGAAATTTGAAGTAGTCAATATGACAAGGTATTAAGTTGTTTCTAATAGAAAGCAGCTTGACAAACTGATTACTAAAAACTGTTCGAAAATCGGCATATTTATTGCAATTCTATGCTTGCGTGAAATTTGTCGAATATGGGGATCCATATTATATATATATATATATATATATATATATATATATATATATATATATATATATATATATATATTAGGTCATTGAACTAACACTAGCCTTAAAATGGTACCATATAAGCATAATTATCCAGTTTTAAAAACATATATGCCATAATTTCTAAACTAATGCCGTTATGGTTGTGAAATTTGGAACACAATTATATCTTCATTGACATCAGCGACATTGATTTTAATAAATTGATTTACTATGTTAGTCAATTAACATAAATGTGCTTATTTAATTAGTACATTAAACAAGGTATTTTTGTAGAAGATACACTGGATTGTTGGTCAGGTTTCCACTCGTTCCTCACAACCGGTGCATCGATTTATGCGATTTATACGGCACTCTCTGTACTTTTGGAAGCTGTGTTTGGAGTACAGCCCTTTAATGATTTTGTCACGTGGGTGACATTCGCTGTACATATACAAACTTTGTTATGTTTGTACTTTTGATGGTTGTTTTCGGAAAAAGCAATCACTTCCGCCTGTCAATAATCGATTGTATTGATGACAGGTTCAATGAGAGTCTGCATTCCAGGTGCAGATTTTATGAGTTCAGAGGGTGCCCTACATAGTGATGCATCATTTGTGAGGTTAAACATTAGGGAGCCATGGTAAGTCATGCAACACCGGGTGTCTTGTAAAGGGTATGGCGCCGTGGCTCTAACTAACATTCAGAAAATAGGCAGGCAGTGTTAAATGAATTATATTTATTTCATTGCGAATATCTCTCTTGGTAAATTTTGTTTTGAAATAAAATGAAAATAACACATCAATATAAACAGATAAATAAAATTTACTACAATTCTATAACAGAATTGAATCCAGTTTACATGACGAAAACTGCTAAATTTTAGAAATTTTCCGGATGTAGAACCTATCGGTCACTATGAGACGTCTACGTATTTTGTATTCTTGGTGCTATGCTGGTTTTTCTTTTAACCTTCTTTTGATTTGACTATGACAGCAACAGCGCCCAGTCAAATTAGTTTCAAAATATTAAAGAGAATGTTTATTAAATAGTAAAGACGTCCAATTCGTACACTTGATGGTCTATTCAATGATCATACAGGACCTAGATACGTCATTCATTACGCAGTGACGCCAGCCTACATGTGGCATAATTGATTATGACTTCGTATACTTGAGTGACAGATCGGATTCATCCATTAATGGCCTGTACAGGATTACCAGTAGTATCATAAAATGGCAATTTACCTGTTAAACACGCGCCGTCTTTCAACACTTTGTCCTTGGCGCATAAGCAGCGACCCTTGGAACATGGCCTTCCCACCAACACGCATTCCAAACCAGTGTCACAGTCATTATCACACGCGGCGTTTAAGCCTGAAATTATTCATTTTCAAGCAACATTTAAACCAATCTTTTAAAACTATCTTGTCAACGTTTCGATGGAGATGATACGTTAAATTAATCTTTTATGTAGAAAAACAAAACTACC
>CM067360.1:16703588-16883588 GCA_034401795.1 Chaetoderma sp. LZ-2023a | reverse complement strand
AGTAATGTTTTTATTTAACACGGACGGAGATTTTGACGATCTCTTCTGAAAATAGGTTTCAAGTACGTCAATTGGAAGATTACCTTCATTGAACATAACATAGACCAATGAAATCGCTCGCATGCCAATGTCAGGAAGGAATAGACGATCAAAAGAAAGACATTCGTTTGTACGCGCTCAACAATAATGGCCATGTTCTATCTTTAATTGTGTCAACAGGGGAAGTCAAACAGACTATGAATATAACCCGGGCAACAGTAACAACACAAATGTACACATAGAATTGATTAACGATTGTCTGATTGTGGCTTACAGTGCAATGTAGCGTACCCGGGGTAGCGCAGCGCTGTACGCTATCACCTGGTATAGGTCTGTATTGGAACTGGTGATAACTGATGCCGCTTAACTCATGCGTACGTCGAGGCTTAGCGAGAAAGGAACCCTTATTCGTGCAAGGAAAATGGGATGTAATAACCAACCCAGGTTGTACAAGTACTGTCATGGGCAAGTTCCATTTATGCAACTAGTTGGATAGGTCCAGCCAGTTGCATACATGAAATACCCCCACGAGATTGGAACAGGCAGAGACATCAATCGAATTTTGAAAAGCTAGACAGCTCGCTTGGAACACGGTCACACGGCATTATCCAAAAGGTCAAGGTATTGGCGTAGCCAATAGAGAGGGGTGGGGGTATGCTGTGTGTTAGGACACTCTTTCGAGCCACAAACATGGAAAAATAATGATGAATAAATATAAATACAAAAAGTAACTTTTGTCATAATATAAGTTGCCAATTCACCTTTCCAGTTTATCCATCCATCACATGGTCATAAACAACTATGTGACGCGTATGCTTACGTCATAATCATGACGTCATGAATGATTCCAGATAGTCCGTCTTTATCGCTTAATAGTCCGACACGTTATATGAATTGTATGTCTTGGCTATTTAAAAAATATGCTGTTGACTATTTTGAGCTATTTTGACTGGGCGCTGTTGCTGCCCTTAGCTTCAAAATATTCAGCAGCTTATCTGTATAGTTTCCTGGAAAGTGATAGCCAGGGAGTTCAGGGATCGATCGATCCCAACACAATCGTGGTGTGGGTGGAGCTTAGCTAGTGATGGGCGGGCATGGCTAAAACTGGAATAGTCCATTCTCACCGACCGTGATGATCCATTAATTTGTTTGCAAATTGGGCACGCAGGCAAATCTGTTGTTAATGATTTCAACTATTTAAATATTTGGTAATTGATGATGACGACGACGACGACGACGACGACGACGACCACGACGATGACGACGATGTGCATCAGAAAGCTCTGAAATCGCTTTGCTTGATAGGTGGAACTGTCGCAATGGCTACTGTGGACACTGGAGCTACACTGACCATCCTCGGTGCTCGTCTTTATGAGTCCATGGACTGCATAAAAAGATTAAAATTGAAGCTTACATACTTGCAGTTAAGTGATGTAACGAGCACCTGCCTGAGAATTTATGGAACTTCTAATTTCATCATTCGGATTGACAATTTCTCCTACAATCAGAAGGTTGGCATGACTAACACCGCCAATGGTGTCCTGCAGGGCGCAGCTTTTCTGCGCAGCTGTAGCGCTATCATGCACTCTAAGTTAGGTGGCTTAACAAAATTACTGTTACTGATAAAAGCATAACATTTTGTGTAAGGCCTCATTTGGAACTATTAATTAAATTTATTACGCCAGTCAGAACAAAATATTACCTATTTCTGCTTTTAGAAATCCCACAAATGCAAATGGGTGTTCCAATAGGGGTTTTCAATGCCACTGAAAGTTAGTCTTGGCTTTGACACATATTCAGTGTTTCCAATTTTCCAAGATGGCGGCCAAAATCCAAGATGGCCAGCAAGGACAATAGAATATTACATGTGCTTAGTTCTATAAATCACAGAAAGGCAAATGGGGGTGTCAAAATAGGGATTTGCGGGTCATTGAAACAGTAGTCCTGTGTCAGAAACTCATCTGTGATAGCTTTGGGTAAGGACTTCATGTCTCTGATATGCGCTGGTACCAACCTTGCATAGTTAACATAATCTAAGATAAAGAACAAATGTGTCAACTCCTCAACTTCTATATGCAGCGAGCGGCGAGAAATTCTTGAGCCCTGACGAAGAGGCGAATGAGAATTCCAGTACTTAACGATATGACTCTTTTTCTGCAGGACATTTCCCCAAATAAATGCGGACTCATTATCCTTTGGTTCAACAAAGAGCCGAAAGGCTTCCTGTATGAGTGTCATTAGAACTAAGACCGTGACCTGCTGGCCATGTCTGTGTTGCGCGAGAAGATTTTGCGTCTGCCTCTGCGAGAGCTGCATTGTAGGCTGTCCATACGATGGTGTCGTTACAAATCGAGTTCTCGCTTCTCTACAAGTGGCCGTGCATGGTCTGCCCAATAACATTCTTTGGCTTGTGCGTCATCCAAGCATGCCTCGCTGAGCGTCACATCACATTCTGGTACAGCAACGGCTGTGATCTACAAAGCTACCACTGGGACAGATGCATAACTGGCAGGCAGTGGTGTGTTTGCATTCCACATGGTGGTATTACAACAGGTGGCCTGCTGACACCAGGCTGTGTCTGGCTGGGGAATTGCAAAAGTTTAATTCCAGTACCATGTAAGGAGGTCCGAGATGTGGTTGAACTCGGCTTGTGATATAGGTTGTCCAGTGTACCAATGGTGAACAGATCCTTCCGAAGACTAGGGTGGTGTTCACACTAGAGGGATAATCCGTAGCAAGACAGAAGTAAGTCCGATCAAACGCAAATATTCGTTTACTCGTCATAATTTGTGTAAGTGTGATCCTTTAAATTTAGCCCATTAATGGTGAGAGAAACGTGGACTCTTAAGATTGGGGTTCTTTTAACAACCTGATGAGAAGCAACCACTGAATTTGAAACAGTTGTGGCTGAATATGTATTTTCTGATTACGGTACATGCGTAATTAGGGCTATGATAAGCGCATCCTCTGAGAAGTCTCGTTTCTTCAGAGCTTCGTTCAATATATTTCTCGTCCCTTCTGTGAAAATAAGAACAGTATATTTCTCATCGTACTGTTCTTGTGCCTCTGGAAAATAACCCAACACACTATCCTTCAATCTAGTCTTATTTACAACGTTTTCTATGCCCAGATCAATTCACCTTTCCAGAGTATGTACCCATCATATGACGTCATAATCATCTACGCCGTGTGTAGAATGACATCATAATGGATGACGTCATAAGTGATGTCGATAAGTACGTCACGAACGCATATTTGAAGACGGTCTATGCCTTGTTGTACAAATTGTTTGCTTTTACTATTAATATATATTCTGTTGAATATTTTGAAACTAATTTGACTAGGCGCTGTTGCTGCCATAGGCAGCAACAGCACCCAGTCAAATTACTTACAAAATATCCAACAACTTCCCTGTATAGTTTTCAAGAAATTGATAGCTAGGGAATTCGGGGATCGATCAATCCCAACACGGCAAGGTGTGGGTGGAGCTTAGCTAGTGATGGGCGGGGCATAGCTAAAAATGGAAAGGTCCATTAACTGATCGACATAGAGTATGTGTAGCTCTGACAGCTTAAAGAGGAATGTTCCAGAGTCTACAGATTTCTGATGTAGCTTGTCAGCTGTGTAAATGTCCTAGACTCATTGATATTTTCATCTGAGTTGTCTGCTTCTTTCTTATTATATGTTCTATTGTGGCTTCGATAACGATTTCACAGCGTAACCTAGCAGTTCTCTATGATACTTTGCCGCGGTTGCTATGCCCCGTCCATCTCAATTTAAGCTCTACTCATACCACGTCCGTGTTGGGATCGATCAATTTCTGAACTCCCTGACTATCAATTTCCAGAAAACTATACAGGTAAGCTATTGAATATTTTGGAACCAATTTTACTTGGCGCTGTTGCCACCTATGGCAGCAACAACGTCCAGTCAAATTAGTTTCAAAGTGTTCAACAGCATGTTTATTAAATAGTAGAGCCGTACAATTCGTACAACGTGTCGAACTATTAAGAGTTAAAGACGGGTCAAATATAATCATTTATGACGTAATGGTTAGGACGTTATCCTACACCCCGCTTAGTTAATTATGATGTCATGTGACGTCAGATGATAGATGGATACTCTGGAAAGGTGAATTAGATCTCCACCAACACTTTCAAGAATACCAAGAATGACATATTCGCATCTGCCTTATTGGCACTTGTTCCTGGTGTGTCTAGTGGGAATTTTAGTGGTTCATAAGTGTCTTCTTGGCAGACGATATAAGGTTGGCAATCTAGATCCATGCTGTCCATCATTTCACAATCTGAAAATATAAGTCTGGGTTTAGATATTTGGTAGTTATTATACAAATATTTATACATGTGCTAATTCAGTCTCCACATTCGTATTCGGAGAAGTAAAAAAACCAATATTTAGACACCAACCTTGCCTTTCTACGACTCCTAGTCGGTCCTAGAACACGATATAATTCGATTTTTTTAATTTGGCGGACATCTTGGATTTCTGCATTTAGTGAGAGAAGTTTGGAAAATTCATGTGGGCTCCTAGGCTAATATCAAATAACAGCCCCAAGGAAACATTATGCCAAATTTGCGAATTTTATCCGCCAAATAAAGGTAATCATGATTTTGGCACTAAGCCACCTGACTATCTAGAAGCCAGGAATTGGATATTGATGATTACCGTGCCCCATTGGGCCCACGCTCGGATTTATATCATAGGCGCGTGCTGGTATAAATTACAGATTCTGCTAATGTTGAGCATTGACAGCGACACATCCTGTGAGCCCACACCGGCCCCTCTAGGCTGAGAACAGCAACGGCAATTCTTGAGCCAGACAAAGATTATATGCAGGCAACCTAGTCCACATATTCGATGACCAAAATATGTGAACTCTTGCTTGAAGTTACGGCAGTGCATGAAGAACCAGACGTGTCTTCACGCACTCCGCCCCATTTACTCTCAGGTGTGACACTGCAGTTCAGGTGACCAGATCCTTGAGCAATCTCCGTGAGCTATATTGCCGAGCATTGAAGCGCTGTGTGATGCGCAATCACAACGAGTTTATGATTTATTCATGGAACAACAAGATGCTTTCTGTGCTGGTAATATTGATCTAGGAGACAACCACTTGAAAAAGCATGCAATGGATATCAGCTAAAATGGGCCTGTCTAACGAGTGATAGGATCTCCTTGGGCAAGCCTTATTGTGTTGGTCACCAACGGCTCCCACCGCTTGCGGCTAGACTATCGCAAGCTCAGCAGTCTCGGTGTAGCGCATGACCAGTCCCGTCCATGTCTGTGTACGCGTTATCGTCAGGACAAGGAAACAGCGACAATGGTGAGAAATGGGTTAATATATATAGGCCATCCTCATATCAAGTAGGAAACACATGTTCAGGAAAGCCGTTAGAGAAGGAAAGGACAGCAGTAGTATATACACCCTTCCTTCCGATCCCGGCAGATATCCAGAGATTAACCCTCTTTGTGGCAACTGTTTCCCCAGCTGCATCCCGTCTGTACAGCCCCAGCCGCCTCGCATTTAACTATCTCTTTCCAATACAGTCTGCATGAACACACGTATTTTCCCTACGACATAGACACTGCTGCGTACCCCACCTCTTGATACAGAATCTCTCTACCAGGCAGTTGTGTTTGACCACGTACCCCAATGTGCAACAGATCCCCTAGCCATGTGACAGTATCTCGTAACGAAATACTGCCCTATTGTGTAAGAGCGCTGTAACCTTATCCCTGCGCCACCCCTACCATTCTCTATTGACCACTGATCGCCATACCCTCTCCGTATCCCACCTTTCTCCAGGGCGATAATGAACGGAGAAGAAATCTGCGAAAAGTATGTGTGGAAATAGTTACTGACATAGCGGAAACGGCGACAGAAGGGCGTATGTAGACTCACCATCACCCCTCTCCCTACAGCAATTTGACTACAAGTACCAATTGAGAATTTGCGAAGACAATCTCTGGATAAAATACTTCACACCTGTCACCAAATATTTTGCAGATGTGCAAATCTAAGACATCACGCAATTGCGCTCAGTGACTGGTGTGCGTGTGTGCGTGCATTTCTCTAGATGACTAAACCTGTGCGCTTGCGAATTATTTCAGGCAGATGATACAAATGCCTTCTCCAGTGACACGGGTATCCATAGATTATACAACAATGCTAATAGGGAAATGGAGGAGGTTACAACCTGGTTTGCAATAAATACTGTAGCGTGGATCGCTCAGTCAGGTGCAAACCAATCCGGATTATCCGGGTACGAAACGTCCCGATAGCTTTCTTATATATACAGGGACGGCTGAGATATCAGTATATTAAAATTAGCGATAAATTTGTTGATAACTTGGTAAAATCAGCATCGCACATGAGTGAGGTAACGTGACGTCATAAACACGTGATCGTTTTACGATAGCTTGCTATGAAGTACGCGCTGATTGGTTGAGCACTACGACGTTGCTCACTGATTGGATGTCAAATCCTAGAAAAGGGGCCCACTCCGCCATAATTGTTAGAGGAGGTGGTAGCTCAGGTTGTAACGAGCAGAGTTGTGAAACCGGCGAACCCCCGGATTGCGTCTCCGTTCGGCCAACTGACGATCGGTGTAAACAGAGGCAATCTCCTTCACTCATCGTCGCCTCTCTCCACCCAGGAGTATAAATGGGTACCAGTATACAATCTGGGTAACTAATAGAATGAAATAAAACCAGCCTGGAATGGCATGAAAGGGACCCTGGAATCAGGGACTCGATACACGCCAATCAAACAAATAACTGCTTGTAATCATCAGTCCGAAAGACAGTGACGGAGTGGGTGGTCATTCTACAACCTACTGTTTTTGACGATCTATACCAAAGTATATCAACTCTGAAATTGTGCCCCACTTCGTCACTACATCCACGTCGTCGTATTCCAGTTTTTATACAGCCGTCGGCCGGGGGCTAATAAACTAAATTAAAAAGTCAGGTTGCCCAAACACCAACTAGTGGGAACCCATACTGGTATGAGCACAGTTTCGGCCACTTTCAGTATGTAGTACGAGTGGTCTGTCTGATGTCTCGCCGGATCTACCGAACCATGTCAAATTAGTGGAGACAAAATGAATCACGTTTCTATGTGCACTATGGTTTAACGTTTTCGTCACTGGTTGGGAACATTGCCCTCCATGCTGTCAGTGGGCTAGATAGCATGGGTCGCAGTAAGCCTACTACCAACCTCTCCATCAATGGAGGCAACTTCCATAAGTACCAGTTATAGATACTCCTACAGAACTGTAAATTAGACTGTTCTATTATGCTATAAGTGTCAATGACTTTGACGCGCCCATATCGCCGAATATATCACTACTACTTGCAATATCGCCCACAGACACCGACACATGCTTAAATCAGGACTTCAGTTGTTTACGTGGTCCACAGACTCCCGCACGCACTGATGACTAATAGGTGCTTCGCCCACAGATGCCTACTTGCGCTGATGAGTAACAGGCACACACATGAACTTCGTCAACAGATTTCTATAAGTGCGCTGATGACTAACACGCGCCCAATGAACTTTTGTGTTATAAGACGAGACTTGCGCTGATGACTACTAGGCGCTTATCTTTACTGTAGTATAGTTATCTCATTTTCCTATGTAGCACCGATTACAAGTAGGTGCCTTAGGTCAGTCTGACCGTATTACATTGTTCTATGTATATATACGGCGAGCGCCGTTTTAGTATTTTACTGTCTATTTTCATTATTGTTACCTTTTTGAGTTAGGTTAAATAGTTATATATATTTTCACTAAAATGCGCATACGTCTAAACTAGTACTAAATATCTACTTTAATACACACACCTAAACCTTCTAATATACGGCAACATAATTTCACTAGAGTCGTCTCCTATACGCCCACGCAGCCTGGGATACGGCGACTAATCCTAACTAGTGCTAATCTCAGGTATTTTGTTAGGGACAACTGCTCCAATGAAGGAGAGCTGTTTTATTGTAAAGCATCTTTCCCAGTGGTGCTGCCACGCTACATAAGCACGTCGGATTTACATAAATGGCCGTCAACTTAAGGCCTCCTAAATTTCTTTTTGGAGAAGCTGTCTCTTCTACGACCTCTGGTCATCTGGCCCACTTAATTGTCTGGTAGTCCCCTCCACCGGTTTGGTTAGCACCAACCCAGGAAATCGCAGAGGTTTCCTGATGGTGAGAATCAAAACGTCGATGTTTCACATGCATGTTTCACATGCATGCCCCCTGTACCCGCCGTGGTACTTAGCAGCTCGTCTTTAAGCCATAAGTAGAATCCACTGCGCAAACATAATTATAGTAGCTACGTCCTAGCAGTGGACCTCATGGGCAATTTACATAGCCCTAAATGCAGCTAAACGTTAGCTCCAGGGAGCGAATCTCATATGGTTCACTCTCGTTATGCTTGGTGACGACTAAGAACGCGATTCGCAGACTAAATCAATGGTGATGCCCAAACGCTCTCCATGCCTTCCAGGAAGGTGGCCAATATCTGCTACCCGCTTCCTCAGCCATCGTCGTAACTAGATACATTGCTTTCTTATGCCTTTGTGTGTTATCTGACCATGTTTTATTATATGTGGTTGTGCTGACACGTGGAGTGGGAGCCGCTCATCGGCTTCCTGGACCCATCACCCGGCAACATTGTACGCACCGTCGGCCTGAGGGAGGAGTCCAGTGGGTACGTGTCAGGAAAGGCTACCCAGGGTATTCTGCCAGGAAGACAACCTGTTTCCAAAGTTAAGTAGGCGAGAGGACGTTTGAGGCAATAAATCCCTATGTGTCTGGACAAAATAAATAAAGGTTGACTTAGCTCCTCTGGAAGGATCGCGAAAATAACGTGGCGACGACTAAACCAGTATCTAGAATAAGAGGTGATCTGGTCGGATACTGTTGAAGCTGGCACTCCGTCTCCACACAACACAGCACGTCTCCCTTAAAACCTACATAACACTAAGATAATAAAATATAGAATACATTATGCATCAGTCTGAATGGGGAGTAGAGCTTCGGCCATGCTCCCTCCTCCACTTCGGCATTGTAAGCATTTTCCTGTGACGGAGGCCTGCGCGAGACATTTTCCTATAGCAAAACCAACTTGTTGGCCCGTCTAAGGCATTAGTTTATATTAAATTAATTAACCTCGTTAGGATGCCTCCCTTGCAGGGGTACCTATTGTATACTTAAGGATAGGATAGGTATCTTCTGCGAGATATAACTATAGTCAGTCCATTACATCTCATTAATATTGTACTTAGTTGACGATCAGTATTAACTTCTCATAAGCCAGTCCTCGACTCACCGACATTATGTCTTTTTAATAACTTCTAGTTAAGTACCATGCAGCGTCATACCAGCTACACCAACAGCTGAGATGATATGGTGTCTTCACTGTAGGCGGCAATGGTCGCCCGGCCCTATGGGAAGAATGTCGTTCCCCCGACCCTGCGGATCGGATTTTGTGGTCGCCGGTGCCGTGCTCACTCCCCCCCCCCCAGCAATCCCTGAAGCTAGCTAACCAGCAGCATCGGGCCAGCGGTAAAACTCCGGATTCTGAGGAGGAGTTTGACGGGCGACGTGGCACCAGACCTGCAATACATTATCATTAAATGTAGATGAAACCAATTACATGCATTTTAAAAATTCAAAGAAATTAAGAACAAATATACCAAACTTTATATTAATAAATAAGAAATCCAGGAAGCCCCATTTACTAACTCTTTGGGCGTTTATCTTGACCCTAGGCTAACATTGGATAAACAAATTGAAACAATTTAGTGAAAGTGTCAAAAGGCATCAGTGCCATCCAATGACTTAAGCCTTACCTGCCACTTGACACTGTTAAAGCTCTCTACTCTACTCTAATCCTTCCACACATCACATATTGTAACATAGTCTTGAATGGTGCACGTGAAATCAAACTAACATGGCTAAAACGCTTACAGAAAAAGTTTTAAAATGTTCACTAAAACAGCAAAGGGTGAAGACATCTTCAAGACAGAAGACATGTTGAAACGCACAGATATTGGGACTCTGGAATCATAGACATTGTTAAGACAACTACACCATGATAACCTTCCTAAATCCCTATCAAAATTATTCAAGAGTAACACACAAGTCCATGCACACATCACTAGATAAAAGAATAAATTGCACACTCAATATATCAGAAGAGAATTAGGTAGACACACAATCTCAATCTCTGCAACCAAGCTCTGGAATGAAATTGAACCAGATGTCCAAACACAAATACTAACACAGAAATCTTACAGGAAAGCTATAAAGCAATACATTATAGGCAAATACTAACACGTACAAACACACATTATAAACTTCACAGTCAATACGTAAACATTTCCTACAACCACCACCACCAACTCCCATGACTACCACTACTACCACTAAGCACTACTACTGCCAGTACACTCGCACCACCATGCCATCGTTTAATTCCAGTCTCGACCGAAACATTAAAAAGCGCTCCAGTCACCTTAGAAAATCACTACCTTCGCTGTAGCAAAGAAATACGCTCTCACCATACTTATATCCTGTGATGGGTCCATCCTCACACACACACACACACACACACACACACACACACACACACACACACACACACACACACACACACACACACACACACACACACACACACACACACACACACACACACACACACACACACACACACACACACACACACACACACACACACACACACACACACACACACACACACACACACACACACACACACACACACACACACACACACACACACACACACACACACACACACACACACACACACACACACACACACACACACACACACACACACACACACACACACACACACACACACACACACACACACACACACACACACACACACACACACACACACACACACACACACACACACACACACACACACACACACACACACACACACACACACACACACACACACACACACACACACACACACACACACACACACACACACACACACACACACACACACACACACACACACACACACACACACACACACACACACACACACACACACACACACACACACACACACACACACACACACACACACACACACACACACACACACACACACACACACACACACACACACACACACACACACACACACACACACACACACACACACACACACACACACACACACACACACACACACACACACACACACACACACACACACACACACACACACACACACACACACACACACACACACACACACACACACACACACACACACACACACACACACACACACACACACACACACACACACACACACACACACACACACACACACACACACACACACACACACACACACACACACACACACACACACACACACACACACACACACACACACACACACACACACACACACACACACACACACACACACACACACACACACACACACACACACACACACACACACACACACACACACACACACACACACACACACACACACACACACACACACACACACACACACACACACACACACACACACACACACACACACACACACACACACACACACACACACACACACACACACACACACACACACACACACACACACACACACACACACACACACACACACACACACACACACACACACACACACACACACACACACACACACACACACACACACACACACACACACACACACACACACACACACACACACACACACACACACACACACACACACACACACACACACACACACACACACACACACACACACACACACACACACACACACACACACACACACACACACACACACACACACACACACACACACACACACACACACACACACACACACACACACACACACACACACACACACACACACACACACACACACACACACACACACACACACACACACACACACACACACACACACACACACCTCACCCCTTACTCCCAACCTCAATACCCCCTACTCCAACGCCTCGGTCCCCCAGCTCCACCCCACCCTCTCCGGTCCTCCCCCATATGTTTTCATGTAAGAAATGTTTTGTAATGTGTTGCCGTCCCGGCATATCAGGCAATAACGTCACATGCCCCCCACACATCACTTCTCCCATCATCAACTGGGACCAAAAAGCATAAATCCTGTGTCAACCAATATGTATATATCAATCCTATAAAAGTAATTATATATAAATAATAGATGTTATTCTGTGAATGTGTCTGTCAATGCTAACAATTGTAACTGTCTATTTAATGTAGGGGATCCATCCGATTATAGGCTCAGCCTCATTCTGACTTTGTACATCTACTTTTTTGCCGCACAATTGTTTGCATTGCTGTTTATGGTGTCTATAAAGGATGAGTCTCACCATAGACTTGTAGAGTGAGTGTATGTGAGTCTATATAGGAAACGGCTCGTTTGATTATTCCTACTCTACTGTTCGCCTTAGACGCAATGTTATTTATGTATGTATCAAGCGATAGGTCTGTTTCAAAATGCACTACCAAATCTTTTTTGCTAGTTCTGATGTTGATATTGGGATATGAGAGGTACCACTTGTCATAGAGTATTGGATTTGGGAATTGTTATTGCCAAAATGTAAGACATGGGTTTTACTTGTATTGAATGTTAGTAGTAGAGATGCAGTAAGCGGGGCCCCTTTTTCACACCTTTTTCTTTTGTTCTTTCCTTTGTTCTCTCATTTGTTATTTTGACACATTTCTTCCTTTGATCTTTGCCGACTTGGTAATTAGCCGAGCAAGGAAAGGGGCCCAGCTCTCCGCCATTCTGATTGGATGTTAGATGTAGAGGGTGTCCATAAGCCCCTCCCCCTCATTAAATCACGTGCCTCCTGGCATCCAATGAGGTACGCTTAAGTGTAATTATCGTAATGATTGGCACGGGTTAATTCCTGGGTAATTGAGGATGATTGATGGGTAATTAAGAATGATTGATGGGTTACATGTCTGGACTCGTTTGATCGCGAAGCCCTGGCCCCCTTGTTAAGTCATGTGCCTCCAGGCATTCAATGAGGCGATGGTTAATGGGTGTAATTAAGGCTGATCTCTTGGAGCCATGCCGAATGCTCACGGGTTAATGTATTACGTAATAAGGGACGACTGGGTTACATGTCTGGACACGTCTTTTCCTTGGAACTCGTTCAATGACGAAGCCCCGCCCCCTCATTAAGTCACGTGCCTCCAGGCACCCAGAGCTGCGAGCTTAAGGGTAATTAGCATAATGCTGATTGACGAGGGTCAATGGGTGTAATTAAGGATGATTTCTTGGAGCCATGCGAAATGCTCAAGGGTTAATGTATTACGTAATGAGGGATGACCAGGTTACATGTCTAGAGATGTCTTTCCTTGGGAACTCATTCGATGACAAAGATCCCAACCCCTCGTTAAATCACAGGCCTCTAGGTATCCAATGAGGTAAGCTTAATAGTCGTTAGCGTAATGCTTGACAAGAGTTAATGCATAGCGTAAGGATGATTGACAGGCTACATGTCTGGACACATATTTCTTCTGACTCTGGGAACTCGTGGAATCATAGGAGATACTAAATGGTCAAGCTACAGAGTAGGACCAAATGTGGAAGACGACTCTATTAGTCATTTAGTCTAACGGATTGAGTATTATTAAACTTCTGAACCTCTGCATTTTTTTAGCCTTGACAATGTACACGGGGCGATGCATAGCATAAGGACAATTGGTTAGTTATTACCCGGACAGATTAAAATTAACTAGTCGGGCTTTGAAACAACTCCGACCATGTGTAACAATCATCAGAGTCATACAAAGTTCAGCGAATCAATTTTCAATTGTGTTAGGGAAATAACTACCGATTACATTTTAACAGGCCTCGAGCGCAATATTTACAGAACAAAATTCCACTTTAAGTTAAACTTCTGAGCCTCGGTGCTTTTAGCCGTGACAATGTACAAGGGTCGATGTATAGCATAGCATTATAGCATCAGTTATTACCCTGACAGATTAAAATTAACTAGTGAAGCTTTAAAACAACTCTGACCTCGTGTAACGATCATCAGAGTCATACAAAGCTCAGCGAATCAATTTTCAATCGTGTTAGGGAAATAACTACCGATTACATTTTTGATGGGCCTCGAGCGGCCACGCAATATTTGGAGAACAAAATTTCAGTCTAAGTTGACTCAGGGTTTGGATGGGTTATAGACGATGATTATTTCAGTTTTCTATGTATTATATGTTTATGCGTATTGAAGACTGCGTTATAAGCCACATATCTTAGTGTGCCTCCATCACAACAAAAATAAAATCTGTTTAAACCAACATCGATGATCAACCAGTTAAATTAGTTTCAAAATATTCAGTAACTTACATGATCGATCAATCCCAACACGCTCGAGGTGTTGGTGGAGCTTAGCTAGAGATGGGAGGGGCATAGCTAAAAATGGAACATGTATTAGCGAGCTGCGGGCAATCGGTTATGTCGTTATACTCACTTAATAGACTGTCAAGTTGTAGGAATTGTTTGTCTTTACTATTTAATAAACATTATACAAAATACTTTGAAAGTAAATTGACTGGAGCATTGTTGCAGCCTTAAGCAGTAACATCGTCCAGTCAATAGACTGTAAAGTTGCACGAATTGTAAGTCTTTACAATTTAATAAACATTATGTAGAATATTTTGAAACTAAATTGACTGGGCATTGTTGACGCCATAAGCAATAACATAGTCCAGTCAAATTAGTTTCAAAATATTCAACAGCTTACGCTTATAGTTTTCTGGAAATTGCTAGTCAGGTAGCTCAGAGATCCATCGATCTCTACACCCTGGAGGTGTGGGTGGAGCTTAGCTAGAGCTGGGTGGTGCATAGATGGGTCTATTAGCGCACAGCGTGCAATCAGTTATTCTCTTATAATCGCTTAATAGACTGTCAAGTTGTACGAATTGTATGTCTTTAATACTTAATAAACATTATGTAGAATATTTTGTAGCTCTCATAGCCCAGCTGTTGCCAATATTGCCTTTGACGAATGCTAAGTTCGCCTACCGGAGTCATTGCACATTAAACAGTTGGAATGTACAGACGTAAAAGTGACACTGGAGTTTTACTTTAATCGTGTCGAAACTGTGTTAGCGATAATTCCAAATTTTAAGATCATTAATACGTGTGCCTAGTGATTACCAGAAAACTATCCCAGTAAACTGTTGAATATTTTGAAAGTAAATTGACTGGGCGATGTTACTGCTTATGGCTGCAACACCATACACTCAATTAAGTTTCAAATTATTCTACATAATGTTTATTAAATAGTGAAGACATACAATTCGTGCAACTTGATGATCTATTAAGCGATTATAACAGAATATCCAATTGCCCTCAAATCGCTAATGGATCTTTCCATTTTTAGCTATGCCCCTCCCAGTTCTAGCTAAGCTCCGCCCCTACCTTGATCGTGTTGCGTTTGTGGACCGAGAGAAGACCAGCCATGGCCTTTTAACCATGAAATGACTTGCTAAAAAACCTAACCAGTCATTCCATTCCAGCAGATGCTCACCATAACGGAATCGAACTATGTATATACAAATCTGAGTGCAAAAAAAGTGTAAATATAAGGGAATATGTTACAGTTTAAAATAATATTAACGAAACCTTATCACAAATTTACTAGCTGTTATCTGTTATGCATTGTGCATCACGTTAGACATTTGGTCATATGCGGGCATTTTAGCCATTCCCCGCACATCTCTAGCTAATCTCCACCCACACCTCAATCGGGTTGGGATTGATTGATCTCTGAACTCCTTGGCTAGCGATTTCCAGAAAACTATCCAGGTAAGCTGTTGAATATTTTGAAGGTAAATTGACCGGGCAATATTACTGCTTATGGCGACAACAACGTCCAGTCAATTTACTTTCAAAGTATTTTGCATAATGTTTATTAAATAATAAAGACGTACAATTCGTGCAACTTGACGGTCTAAAGCGATTATAAGAGAATAACTGGTTGCACGCAGTTCGCTAATAGCTTTCCATTTTAGCCATGCCCCGCCCAGCTCTAATTAAGCCTCACCCACACCTCGATCGTGTTGGAATTGATAGATCTCTGATCTCCCTGACTAGCGATTTCCAGAACATTATAAGCGTAAGCTGTTGAATATTTTGAAACTAATTTGACTGGACTATGATATTTCTTATGGTTGCAACAACGCCCGGTCAATTTAGTTTCAAAATATTCTACATAATGTTTGTTAAATTGTAAAGCCATACAATTCGTGCAAATTGATGGTCAATGGACTGGACAATGTTACTGCTTATGGCGGCGACAACTCCCAGTCAGTTTACTTTCAAAGTATTTTGCATAATGTTTATTAAGTATTAAAGACATACAATTCGTACAACTTGACGGTCTATTAAGCGATTGTAAGAGAATAACTAATTGCACGCAGTGTACTAATAGACCCAGCTATGCGCCACCCAGCTCTAGCTAATCTCCACCCACACCTCGAGCGTGTAGGGATCTCTGGATCTCTGAACTCCCTGACTAGCAATTTCCAGAAAACTATAAGCGTAAGCTGTTGAATATTTTGAAAACTAATTTAATTGGACTATGTTATTGCTTATGGCGTCAACAATGCCCAGTCAATTTAGTTTCAAAATATTCTACATAATGTTTATTAAATTGTAAAGTCATACAATTCGTGCAACTTGACGGTCTATTGACTGGACGAGGTTACTGCTTATGGCTGCAACAACGCCCCAGTCAATTTACTTTCAAAGTATTTAGCACAATGTTTATTAAATAGTAAAGCCATACAATTCCTACAACTTGACAGTCTATTAAGCGAGTAGAATGACATAACCGATTGCCCGAAGCTCGCTAATACATGTTCCATTTTTAGCTATGCCCCTCCCATCTCTAGCTAAGCTCAACCCACACCTCGAGCATGTTGGGATCGATCGATCGTGTAAATTACTGAATACTTTGAAACTAATTTGACTGGTTGATCGATGTTGGTTTAAACAGATTTTATTTTTGTTCTGATGGAGGCATGCTAAGATATATGGCTTATAACGCAGTCTTCCATATGCATAAACATATAATACGTTGAAAACTGAAATAATCATTGTCTATAACCCGTCCAAACCCTGAGTCAACTTAGACTGAAATTTTGTTCTCCAAATATAGCGTGGCCGCTCGAGGCCCATCAAAAATGTAATCGGTAGTTATTTCCCTAACACGATTGAAAATTGATTCGCTGAGCTTTGTATGACTCTGATGATCGTTACACGAGGTCAGAGTTGTTTTAAAGCTTCACTAGTTAATTTTAATCTGTCAGGGTAATAACTGATGCTATAATGCTATGCTATACATCGACCCTTGTACATTGTCACGGCTAAAAGCACCGAGGCTCAGAAGTTTAATAATGATTAACCCGTTAGACTAATAGAGATGTCTTCCGCAATTGTCCCTACTCTACAGCTCGACCGTTTAGAATCCCCCATGTTTGCACAAGTTCTCAGAGTCAGAAAAGGATGTGTCCAGACATGTAGCCTGTCAATCCGCCTTATGCCTATCGATTAACGCTCGTCATGCATCATTATGCTAATTACCCTTAAGCTCGCCTCATTGGATACCAGGAAACCCATGATTTAACGAGGTGGGCGGTGCTTCGTCATTGAACGAGCTCCCAGGAAAAGACGTGTCCAGACACGTAACCTGGTCGGACCTCATTACGTAATACATTAACCCTTGAGCGCTTGGCATGGCTCCAAGAGATCAGCTTTAATTACACCCATTAACCGGCGCCTCATTGAATGCCTGGAGGCATGTGACTTAACGAGGGGGCGGGGCTTCTGAATCGAACGAGTCCAGATATGTAACCCATCAATCATCGTTAATTACCTGTCAATCATCATTAATTACCCCGGCATTAACCATTGTCAATCATTATGATAATTACACTTAAGCTCACCTCATTGGATGCCAGGAGGCACGTGATTTAATAAGCTGGATGGGCTTATGGACACCATCTACATCTAACATCCAATCTGAATGGCGGAGAGCTGGGCCCCTTTCCTTTCTCGGCTAATTGCGAACTCAGCAAAGATCAACGAAATAAAGGTGTCAAAATAACAAAGGAGAGAAGAAAGGAAAGAACAAAAGAAAAAGGTGTGAAAGAAGTGTGAAAAAAGGGCCCCAGCTTACCGCATATCTACTGCTAGTTGCCATGTCTGAGACCACTCGCATACCTTGTTTATGTTGTTCTGGATATTATTTATGGATGGGTTGCCATATATTTTCGAGTGATTTGCAAATATTTTACAATAGCAGGTTAGTGCCTTCCATTTACATAACAAAGGAATTGAATTGTCTTGGTTAAAGGTTGGATACCATTGTCGAGGTACTCTGATTAAAGGTATGGGGTGGTTGGTTTACCTGTCTACATATGTGCACACATTTACTCTTGCTTAATGCGGGAGTATTTAAGTCGAACTTGTACCACATTATACCGTTATCTGATTACACTCTTGGCGATCGGATATCCAATCTGAATAATCGGATTAATCTGACTGAGTATCTGAACTTTGGATAAACTTGCACGTTTTAGGTATAGATCAGCTAATCGGTAGTGTATGGATTGACTTAATTTATCAATATTAATATCAATGTCAAAAATCTCGGGACGTAAGCCAAAGCTTCTTATTGTACCGGTAGTATAAGTTGTATCCTAACATACTTACTTCCAGCTTCCATCAAGGCAAAAGGGATTATTTACACTATACAGAAAAGAATACACTCTATTCACATGTGTACAATTGTTTTGCTTTATAGACTTGAGAAATAAGTTGTGTCTGGTTTTAGGTTAGTTACTTAACCTTACGCGACTTAGTTTATGTCTCTTTCTATTTGGCTATGGGCAATATCTTAGCGTTGTTATTGCTTATTTATGGGGGTCATGATTGAAGTGTACGTTGTGCTAGGTTTTGGTAGAGAAGAGCATGATCCAGACCATTAGCTGCGGTGTGCCACCTACAATACTGGACTACTGATCTAAGCAATAGCTGCAGTATGCCAGCTACACTTAGAACAGTTTGCACTCCACCCTGCACAGCTATATGTTAGATGACTGGTTTACTGTGTTTTATGTGGCTGATTCAGGCATTGTCATTTTGCAAAGTTTGATTTAGTTTGGCTGTGGTTGATAGGCTTTCCTAGTCTAAGTTATGCCTTATGTCAATTTGTGTATATGTGATTTCGTAGTCTGTAATTATAGCATTGAACAATATTGGTTGAGTACTTTTAGTAGTAGATTTATAAATTATATATTGTATTTGTGAGGTGGTCGTTTTGGGGGTGGGGGGCTGTGAGGGGTGCATGGTCCAAAACCGATAGCTGCAGTGTGCCACCTATGGTCATGGGTCAATACTCTGAACATTAGCTGCAGTGTGCCGCCTACACTCAGAGCAGCTTGCACCATTCCCTGTTTGCCCAAGTGTATTTGGAGTGTGCAGTGTGTGATGTATACATGTACCACATAGCTTTGTGATAACTACAATTTATTTGTTGGCTGTTGGTTGGTAATCGTCTCTAGTCGAAGTTGTACATTATGTCTTTGACGTGTTTGTCTATTTCGAGTTTGAAAGTCTCTATGTTCTTGGCATTTACAATACTGGCTGACAAAGAATTCCATGTTTGAAAAGAAATGTTTGCGAGTATCTTTGCAAAACTATGTAACTTGTATGTGTGGCAACGTGTGGAATCCACATGGGACTTCCTTAGTAACTTGCTTGCTTCAATGTTGTAATAGCCATGGAGTATTTTGTATGTCTCTATAAGCTCACCTCTGAAGCATCTATATTTTAGAGACATCAGCCTGAGTGATGTTAATCTGTCCTTGTACTGGAGCTCCTTAAGTTGTGGGACAAGCGTCGTTGCTCTCCGCTGTACGCCCTCTAGTTTCTTAGACTGTGTTACTAGGTGAGGTGCCTAGTCGCACGGAGTCGACCTTGACCCCGCTCTCTTATTTCGTATCATGTTCACATCTTTTGTGTGAGCGAGTCTCAGTTCGGCTATTTCGTGCCTAAGTGACCTTTGCTCCTCACTTTCCTTTGGAGTGAAGGCAGTGTTTATGTATACCTTACTAGTGGAGTGCTTCTTTTCTGTGTTGTATTTCATTGCTCCTTTAAGGAGGTTGTCTCTACTCTCCTCTGATCTCAACACTATCTTTATGAGTCTGGGTTTGGTTGACTTTATCCCCAGATGGAAGAATGATTTAACTTCTGCTGGGCGGGGGCGGGAGGTGTTCTCTGATAACATGGATCTGGGCATCTGGGATCTGAGAATGCCCGGATGGGGCCAGATGTGTCCATATAGGCTATTAAAATCGAGATTTAAATTCAAGATTTGCTCAGATGTGCCTCATAAATGGAGGTGGATATAGAAGCTAAGTAATAGCCTGAGTCCATAATTCATCCTAAGAAGTCCTATGAAGATAATTAAATCTTGCCCATATAGGTCCCATGGGGGCCGTGGGTGCAAACCGGCATGAAACCCATATATGCCAATATGGGAAACAATATGTGGTCCATGTGGGCCCCATATGGGAATGTTATCAGGGATGTCTGCCATTACTGTTAATAGTTTTTCAATTTTGTTCTTGTCCTCATCCTTCTTGTCCAGGTCAGACTCACACTCACTTTCAGTGACATTTACCTGAATCACATTGCTTCTTCTCCTTTGCCCGTCGTCTAACTCTTGGAAGCATTCATAGGCTTTTTGTTCTATCTTAGTGTCAATATCTCGCATCTATTCGTCTCAGATTTTACTTTGTAATTCCATCATGGATAAAATTCTATCCATTCTCTCTTCAAGTTTGGCAAGGCAGTTATCACTGGTTTTCTTTTTTGTGCCACATCGACGCATGGAGCAGTGCCATATGGGGCCCAAGTGTTTTTCCTGGAGAACTTTCTAATCACTCGCAGTGATCTGGTTTTTGGTAATTTATGGTATGGATTAACCAAATTTACGGCACAGATTTACAGATACGGAATGGTAAGGGTATGGAATGACTGGTATTCGTGTATTTAACCTTTTTTTAGAGGGTAACATGATTAATGTATATAACATTATTTTCCTCGCGGCCCTCTTTATCTAATTAATTTGTTCAGTTAGATGATGGTAGTAGTGTTGCGGTTGTATTTTCTATCTGAAATGCTCAGTACATTGGGATTTGAATGAATTGTATGCTTTGGCTTGTCCAATTTTCAGTGGTAAATCATTCCAGATTTGTACTCCAGAGTATGCCAAACTGGCCTTAAGTGCTTCGGATTGGGACCTTGGTATAGCGAGCACCTGATTGGTGGTACTTCTAGCTCGCATATTTCCTGTATCTGCATACTTATACTGTGATGTTAGGTAGCATGGTGCATTATCATACAAGATCTTATATATCATCTTTGATTTGTTTAATTTCATGCGTTTAGAAATTGGCATGATGTTTGCTTTTTTAAGAGTTCGTCTCCCGCTATCCTCTCATGAATGTTAGTAATATGTTTTGCTGACCGCTATTGTAGTGTTTTAATTTTTGTCAACAGCCCCTGGTTGCAATTACCACATACAGACTTTGTATAATCAATTACTGTCAAAATGTAAGAATCGTAGAATGTTTTTCTTGCTGTAAATGCCATATATTTGGCAATTCTTGATAGCAGATGTATTTTGGTTGTTGCCTGTTTCGTTAGTTGCTTAACATGCTCAGACCATGTACGGTTCTCATCTATTCTAAGCCCCAGCAATTTAGTAGTCGTGACTTTTTCTATAGATGTTTTATTGATAACGATTTGAAAATCATTAGGTGAGAGAAGTCTTTCCTTTTGGCTGGTGGTAATTTACATGCTTTTAGCTTTTAGGGTACTAAGTGACAGACGATTTAGTTTTTAGGGTACTAAGTGACAGACGATTAGAATCACACCATTTGGATACTAGATCTAGGTCTTGGTTAGGCTTGTATGTAATATCTTCTACTGTTTTGCCTGTTGTATATAACGTTCCATCATCGGCAAAAAGATGTGAGTTAGAGTATTGATGCTGTAGCGGTAAATCATTAATAAATATTATAAAAAGGGGCTCCAACACGGAACATTTGATTTGCCTGGAGAGTGAATGGGATAGATTTATATGTATTTCTTGGAATTTTGATTGTAGGCATGAAGAAGACCATTTAATAGCACTAGAACTGACGTTATATTCTGCTAGTTTTGTTAGTAATAATGAATGGTCAACTGTGTCAAATGCTTTGCGGCGATCAATTAAGACTGACCCCCAACCCCGCCCCACCCATTATTAGCCCTTATCAATATGTGACTGAGCCAGGCATCTGTCATATGCGTAAGGGCCTTGATGCACAAATAATTTGTGTGGAAGCCAAATTGGTATTCGTATACGGCATTGCATTTTACTAGGTATACATAAACGTTTGTATGCACATGTCTTTTCAAAATTTTTGATAGTACTGGTAAGATTGATATTGGTCTGTAATTTTTGGTATCCACCTTACTACTACTCTCATGTATACGGATTATTTTTGCATTCTTCCATCTCTGAAACAGCCTAAGTTTACAGTGTAAATCTCCAGGTGTGCTAATCAATCTAAAAATAGAGGCGTGGCTTCTTTGAGAATACTTTTCTCGATCTTGAATCGAAGGAGATCTCCCGAGATACGAATGGTGAACTAATAATAAAAATCCAATCAGCCATGGATGGTTCAGTCTTCGCAAAACTTGTAGCAAAGCAAAGAAAGTCAAGCGCCACCATGACAGAGAGGATCACTCACAATGGGACAGAGCACACAACACCAGAGACCATTGCAGAAGCGTTTGCTAATTACTACCATGAGGTTATGACACCACAATCTAACCCAGACTTTAATGATGACTTCAAAGACCTTATATATCATGATATCGCAAATATCCGTCAACTGAGTGACTGTAGTTCTGCTGTGTCACTGCCCATTACTTCCGAAGAGGTGAGGTCGGCTGCAAAGAAGCTTCATCGTCGCAAGGCGCTGGACCAGATTGGACTTTCTGCAGAGCATATCATTTACAGCCTTGATGAGCTGATATCAGTCCTTTGCGTTCTTTATAATTCCATCCTCCAGTTAAAGCATGTTCCTGCGATTTTCAAGGTGGGAAGCGGGAACCTGAACCTTAATACTGATACTGAAGAAGGCAAAGTCCAAGCATGTTCCGGGTAGCTACCATGGCATCATGGTGTGTTCCATTGTTAGGAAACTTCTGGAGATCACCATAGCGACCAGACTAAGACTTTTCTTTGATCCTGTTCAGAGTAAGCTCCAAGATGGTTTTACTGAGTTTGCCAATTACCTGTTTACTTCTCTTCTTGTGACCAAAACAATTGCAGAACATGAGCACAGCAATCAAGACATGGTAATGGTTCTGATGGATGCAGAAAAAGCATAAGACCAATGTCATCTTTTATCTCGATAGTAAAACCGATCTACAGAAATCCACCATCGCTTTCAACAGCCACGAACTTGACATTGTTGACCATGCAACCCATCTCGGCATTATCTGGGATCTGTTCATAACATTATGCAACAGCGGTTTGAAGCTAATGTTTCCACAGCCAGAAAGACAGCCTACATGCTTTTTGGAGCTGGTTTTCACGGCAAGAACGGCTTAAACCCAGTAGTGTCTCGGATAATCTGGATCACTTATATTCAACCTCGCCTCCTACATGGAACAGAAATCTGGATGTGTTCTGAGAAGCAGTGTTCATCACAACAACGTTTCGCACATGAGCTATTGCGGCAACTACAGAGTCTCCCTGATAAAGTAGCAATTCCAGCTATGTATGCCCTACTTGGTGTGCTGCCAGTAACAGCCAAGATGCACAGACGAGTCCTAGATTTCTTCTGCAATGTCATCACCGACCAAACAAAAAGTGAATTTGAACTCGCACTTCGCCAACTCTCACTAAAGACTGTGGATGACAGATGCTGGTTCTCCTGGATATCACGCATCTTGTGGAAATACAACCTACCATCAGCACATGAATTTCTAGCACCCCCTAGCAAAGAGGATTGGAAAAACGTGTTAACTGTGCCATCACGCTCTTTTGGTCTGAAAGCCTACAATGTCAAGTGAAAGAGCTTAGTTCGCTGCTTTATCTGTCTGGGGGGGGGGGGCAATTTGACCTGTCAGCAATATCCTCAGTTTGGTCAACTCTACCGATGTCTACTCATGAAACGAAGAAAGCCACATACAAGGCTAGGATTTTACTCACATGAACTCACATGAATCCTCTTCTGACAGAAGGCATTAAATCGCCTCTGACGTCAGTTCTGGGCTGTGTATACTCGATGGCTGATTCAGTTGTTGGTTATCATCACATTCATGATTTGTTAGTAATTCTGTAGAGAAAGTGGGATGAAAGATTGGATCAGATTCAAAGTTGAATAGCAGTGGGTGTTTACACCATAGATTGTCTAATCTGAATTTAAGAGTTAATAGATGGTGCATTGATAATGTGTTCGGTAATTTATTCAATTGGCCTGTGTGGCACAATGGAAATGAAAACTTTCTGATATTTAACCGAGCCCTGATTTCCAGAATTTTTAGGCTATGACCTCTTGTAATACTGTTATTGCCACAAAGGTTGATAAGGTTTGATGGAGGTTGATCATATTTGTTGTGAAGTATTTTTTATATCTCAATCACAACACCTCGTAGTCTTCTGAATGTGAGAGTTGGTAAGTTGAGTTCTTGTAGTCTTTCGTTGTGTGGTAGGTTACGCACACCTGGGATAGGTTTTGTGGCATGCCTTTTAACATTTTCAATCACATTTACAAGTTTTTTTAGGAAAGGCACCCAGGCTACGTTTGCATATTCGATATGAGGCCTGACAAGGGATTTAAAGAGGTGCGTAAAGTTGTCTTGATCTATGTAGTTAAACGTGCATCTAATTAGTCCCATTATTTGATTGGCTTTCTTTATTTTTTCATTTATGTGTTGGTTGAAACTTTATTTTTCATCAATTATGACCCCAATGTCTTATTCGGTGAGGGAATACTCTAGAATTTGGTGGCTAGAGTCCATTGTGGGGGAACTGTGGTTCTTGAAGAAATTCTCATACTTTTACATTTGTCTGGATGGAGTCTTAGGAGTGAGTTTTCTGTCCAAAGGTACATAGAATCTATATCTTGCTGCAGCGTATCACAATCTGATTGTTTAAGAATTGATCTGAATAGTTTTGTATCATCAGCAAACAAGAATATTTCTGACCCACATGTAATTGCATCAGGCAAATCATTTATATACAATATAAAGAAAAGTGGGCCAATGATTGAACCTTCCGGTATGCCGCTGGTCACATTTAATAATTTGGAGTATGTTCCATTAATGATGACCTGTTGCTTCCTCTCTATTAGGAATGATTGGATCCACTTTAATAGTTTTCCGTCAATGCCATATGCGGTTAGTTTTTTAAGTAGACGTGTGTGGGGGACTTTATCAATGCCTTCAGAAAGTCGAAGTAGATGACATCGACCATCCCTAAATTCTCCAATGCATCCAACAACCATTTTTGTAGTATTTTCAATAGCTGAAGCACAGTAGACCGGCCACTTATAAAACCAAATTGGTTATCTGACATCATACAGGTGTTGGTTAGATGTTTCATAATTGAGTGTTTAACAACTGATTCCAATGCTTTGCACACCACTCAAGTGAGACTGATAGGGCGGTGGCCATCAAGCTTTCGTTTGTCACCTTTTATTAAAGATAGCTGAGATATTAGCATTAGCCTAACTTTCTGGTATTTTACGTAAATCTAATGATGCATTAAAGAGAGTGGATAATGGGTTGCTAAGAACATGACGTAACTCGTATAATAATCTGTGGTGGATTTTGTCAGGTCATGGGGGATTTAGAGATTTTAATTTTGGACAGTTTATTGTTTACAATATCAGGTGTGATGCATACAGAAGTTATTTGATTCTGGTAATTCCTAATAGGGATTGATGGGGCTTCACCATCCAGTTCTATTGTATAGACAGATTGGAAATATTCTGCTAAAACTTCTACTTTCTCATTGTCATCATTTGTGAATTTTATCTCTTCAGCTTTGCCAGGTACTTGTAAATCTGGGATTCCAGATCTCGCTTTCGTCTTGGATTGGACAGATTTCCAAAAAATTTTGGGATTATTCTTGGCACTATTGAATATATTCTTTTCATATAGTTTCAGCGCCTTTCTGGTAGCCTGTCGGCCGGGTTTCTTGTCTGGCAGTATTCTTCATATGTGTTCTGACTATTGTTTTCTAAGTATTTTTTCCAGAGTCGCTTCTTTTTGTTTATCTTAAATCTTGTAGTCCTATTGAGGGGAAATTTGTGTTTTTTATTTTTTATTTTTCTCAACTTCCAGACATTTTCTACAGATTATATCATACATATGGTCAGTGTCAATACAACCGTCTAGTTGTTTCGTCTGGTTTATTTTCACCGATGCTGCAATAGTTTCGTATTTACCTCTGTCTTAGCAGAAGCTAGTTTTTGGTTTGGCATTGGTGTCTCCATCTAGGTGGATTTCAATTACAGAATGGTCGCTTTTACCGAAAGGTGCATCATGGTGGATATCATCTACTAGGTCAGGACAATTAGTCAACAATAGGTCTAAAATTGAGGGTTTGTTGGATCCACGCCTTCGAGTTGACTTGTTTATTATTTGTTCCATGAAGCAGTCACGTACTACTTCAATAAAATCATGTGTAAATTCAGGATTAAGACTGGTGCCATGAATAGTGAATGTATGTGATGACCAATTGATGTGGGGAATATTGAAGTCACCTAATATAACTGTATGCATATTAGTGGCACACACTTCTTGAAATAGGTTAGAGAGATCTATGTTGTTTTGATGATTAGGATTTGGGCTCCTATACACCTGCCCCCCCCCCCCCCGCAATCTCAATGTTTCGAGCTTAGATTATAGGTCACATATGATACATTCTTCATACCTTTGGGTGGTGGTTACTAGCCTGCATGATAGGGATTATATATATATATATATATATATATATATATACAGCTGTGCAAAAGTTAAGCACCACCTTATTTTTACGCACATGCGAGGGTATATTCATGTGCTATGAAGAAAGCAATAGCATAAACATTTATGTACCCATCCATCTTAGTGCAAGAGGTAATAATGCAACTAGAGGAATGCTGATTATGATGGTGGGGAAACACTGTATGTTTTTGTTTGAACTTGAAAACGAGGCCTGAATATGGTTGCGTTGACACAACTGACAACTATTGCCCTACAGTTGACACACGTGGCTAGATTGTCATTAATGGTGTCTGAAAACGAAGTTTAACATCTGTGCACGAGTTTGAGACTGTTATTATTAATACCGGGTATATCCACCTTGTGCCTGGATGACGGCCTGGACACGACGTCTCATGCTGGTCACCAACCGACTGATACGCCATTGTGGTATTCGTTGCCATTCAAGATGGAGTGCGTCTGTTAATTCCTGTAGGTTCTGCACAGGAGGATCCCTCCTTCTCACCATGTTTCCCAGAATGTCCCAGATATGCTCAATAGGGTTCATGTCAGGGCTCCTTGCTGGCCATGGTAGGGATTCGATGGCATTCTGGCGGAGGTATTCATGCACAGCTCTAGCACGATGTGGTCGGGCGTTGTCATCCATGAATATAGGGTGGGTTCCAGGTGCATGATTTACAAAATGAGGGACCACAACTCTATCCAGTATGGAATCTTGATATCTTTGCCCATTTAGTGTTCCAGGTACAGTCAACCGATCCAGCTTACAATCAAATGAGATGCACCCCCATATCATAACAGAACCTCCACCAAATGGAACTTCTTCCATGATGTTACGTTGGTCGTACGCCGTGCGTCTGGACCTCCATACACGAGTTCGACCATCTGTGGCATGAAGCAGGAACCGACTTTCATCAGACCAGTGTACCCGTCTCCAGGATCTCATGTTCCAGTGTCTTCTTTCGTTGCACCACCTCAGACGCTCCTCTTTGTGGTGTGCAGTGAGGAGAGGACGTCTGACAGGTCTCCTAGCTTTCATGCCAGCAGCATACAGTCTCCTTTTGACGGTAGACATTGACACTCTATTGCGCGTTTCCCATTGCTGGCTGAGCACTCTGCTGTTGGTGAATGGAGATCTCCTAACAAGGCGTACTAGGGCTCGATCATCACGGGCAGTAGTCTTCTTCGGTCTTCCAGATCTAGGCCTGTCCTTCACCTCATTAGTTTGCCCATGTTTTGCAATCAAACGACTGATTACAGTATGGTTAATGTTCAGCTGTCTGCCAATCTCTCTGCATGACATACCAGTGGTATGCATGCCTATGATTTGCCATTTCACACGATCACTTAACCTTCGTCTTGCCATAGCGGTTCACAATCAAGAGCTAATTCTCTCTGTACAAATAAACCACGGTCATGAACACAAAATTCCTAATCTTGTCGCCTAAATCTGTATGTAATGTTCTACACCTCAAACTGGACTTTTACAAAACTGAACACGTGTGCTGTTTCCCGCCACGCACGGACATCAAGCGGCGTGAAGTCATGCATGCATGTGCATTTCGTACTTGGAATTATGTCAGCTAACGCGGGGACAAAAAGTATGGCAGCCTAGTTGTACCATCATGTTTCTACGTTCTATTGTTTTTGCTGGTGCTTAACTTTTGCACAGGTGTGTATATATATATATATATATATATATATATATATATATATATATATATATATATATATATATATATATATATAGAAGGATGCCTCTGCCTTTAATAGTAGTGATATTTATTTCTTCAGTATTATAGCCATCCATAATGTAGTCTGATAAATTGGATTGATTTTTGTAAATTTTAGGATTAGCCTCAGTGATGGCTATCACATGCGGGGATTTATCCTGAATTAGATGCACGAATTCAGTTTTCTTTTCTAGTGTGAACACATCAGCATTTGTATAGAAAACTAAAATATTGTTTTCAGATCCGGTTTCAGTTTGATTAACTTGTCAGGAATCTGTTCTTTTGGTTTATCAGTATTATGACTTAAGAAGGGTGAGAAAGTATTTACATTTATACCTGGACAAACAGACACATCTTGCCAAACTGTACAGTAATTATCTTTTGCTATTATTTTGCCTTTATTTGGTTTCGCTGTTTAATATTTGATTGGGGATCAGATTGGAGCATATATTGACCATCATCAGTGTGTGTACATTCATCTAGAAGTACAAAAAACGTTTTTCCAGTTGGTGAGGCTGAATTTGTGTCTTGTTTAGTTAGGCTAGATGAACTATTTACATTCATGTGATGATACAGTGGATTGGAATCTAGTTATGCTAGGCTGGAAAAACTATTTACATTTATACATTTAGAAACCTCCCATTGTAAAAAAATGTGGATCAGAGGGCTGGAGTAGGCTGGATACGTATGTGGATGGGTAGGTTTGTGTCTGTATTGTGAAAGGTTTAGTGAGGAGCTTAGATAGTTCATCATATTCTCAGATAAGAGTCTGATGCCAATTACACTTGGATTAATATGGTTCCAGAACAAGTCCCTGATAACTTCACAACTGGGGTTGTTGAAGAACTGAGAGTGGACCACAAATGTTACATTTAGGGTTTCCGAAAGAGTATAGAGCATACAGTTGATTTGCAGTGTGAGGTTGTGGTGGTACTCGTTCTGTGGCGGAGTTAAGAGACATGAGACAAAGATTTGTATGTGGGGTGAAATAGCTCGGATGTGTTGGATCAGGGTTGTATAACCTTCTATGATGTTTTCTGGGTTGCTGTTTGATATGCTATTGCTTCCGACATATGTGACTATGGCATCATGACTGTTAGTAGAAAGGTGATCTCTAACTGATTATTCACATCAAGTACTAATGCCCCTGCAGTGTCCGTATACTCCCATTGAGGTCACTTGTAGACATATATCTGCCAGTCAGTTTCCTGAGAGTAGAGCTGCCTACAACCAGAACCTTTTTTCTGGAGTCTTCTGTCTGTTCATGTGTATCTAACGGATTGAAATATGACATGTTTGTATTGGGTGCCATTGTGTGTAACATTGGTCTGAGGTTTTTTAGAGTTTGCCATGGTATCACATGTGGAATTGTGGCTAGTAGCAGATGAGTGTAGCTGTGCCTGTGATGAGGCTTTGGGTTGTGTATATCCTGAAGTTTGTTTGCGGGGAGCTGTATTTTTCAGTGATGTTGTAGTGCTGCCCCCCCCCCCTAGTTAATACTGATATTGACCTACTATCAGTTGATGTGACAGTGACACTCTTTAATACTGATATTGACCTACTATCAGTTGATGTCGCAGTGGTACTCTTATTCGCATGATTAGTTATCGTTCTAACTGGTTGCTGGTTTGCTTTAATATGCCAGCTGACCTGATTGTTGCATATTGCATCACGATAGGGGGGAGTTGTCTGTGTGTGATCAGGTGTAGATTTGACTGTAGGTCACTTAATTTATTTTGCATTGTTTCGAATTGTAGCTTCATGTGCTTCATCTGTGTTGTTAGGTCTTGCAACATAGATAAGTGAGATGTGGGTGCTGCTATGTCCTGTGGATTGGCTCGTGTGTTCAGCAAGAAAGCAAGTAGTGTGTTTGTGAGGTTGGCTGAGTAGATTATCATGCACTTTGTTATGTAAAGCTGTGGTAGATGTGTGGGTGATGTGTAAATCATTGTGTTTTACTGTATCATTGGCAGATATCGGGTTTAGAGCTGCAGTGGCAGTAGATTGCTTAGAGGGTCAACAGCAGTAGCGGCAGCTACGGTTGTGTCATTTTGATTTACAACGTTGTTATGTTGATTAGCATCTACCCATTCTAGATATTCTTCTATGTATTTTGTTACAACAGTGCAAACACAGCAGGTGTATCTACAGCATGTATTGGTTAGACTTGAAAGCATGCATAGTGGGAGTTTAGTACAAGCATAATGCTGCCAGTTTTTACAGGTGTGGCACATTAGCATGTACTTGTTATTTGGATTCTTACAGGTACATAAGATGCAACCATTGGAAAAATCGCAATCTTGATTATCATCTGTTAGGTGTGTCTACTAGAGTGATGTCATTAAGTGCAGGTTTTGGCATGTTGTCTTGAGTGAATGCGTCTGTTGGGGGGGGGGGAATAGTGATGGTTAGGTTGGCTCTTTTTGGTGATGTTGTTTGGTTTGGAGTGCTAACTTGTGGGGTCTTGGCTCTTCATTACTTGTGGCTACAGTGGCACATGTGGCTGGTGTGGGCCTAATCGATGGGTGACGTTTTTCACAACACTCATCGCAAAGCATGTATTCACTTGGGCTTTTTGATACATCTTTTTAAGGCGGTCATCACAGTAGTTAATGGCCATCTTGTAAAAATTTAATTTGACATTTTATCTTATTTTAACTGGCACTCTACGTCTACAGAATCTTACAGCAATCCCAACCAGTACTCGTGTGATCCAACGTGCCTGCTGTTTATGGATGTGGATGAATCCAAAACACACTTCCTGCTTTCGTTGCCGATTGCCCGACGATGCTCGTGCCCCACACTACAGAAGGTTCTGCCAAATCCTATCTGATCTTGGTGCCAATGATCCTACTCCAGACCTTATGGTTCAAGCTTGGCTGGACCCACTTTTCCTGATCCAAGATTCCAGATTCAAGATTCAAAGTTGTTTTATTTCATGGTTTTTCTATACATATAAATAGACTCTAAACAGGCAGTCCATCAAAGTCATGGCCTATGGAGCGATGGACTCCTTACACACTTTACAAAACATTTGTACATTAACATATATATGACACATATCACAAGACAATGGCACAGTGACAGAACGCTGAAAAGCTACCTTGATATGAATACTTATACAGAGACTTGACTACCCTTCTGGAATTATTAGCCAGTAAATTAACCTATTTTGGGGATTTTATTAGCCATACAGACTTTCGGCGAGAAAGGATATGAATCTCGCCTCAGACACATAATGTACAATAAATCATATAAGTTGGCCCATATACACGCACGCACGCACGCACGCACGCACGCACACATATCCATACATATACACATATACATATACCAGGGCTTCAATTAACTTCTAAATACAGGAAGTCTGGGACTTCCTGGGTAATGCTATTGGGAGTCCAAGCTAGAAACATGAAGGTCTAAAATGGTTCAAATACATATAATTTGGTTAAAATCATTGTTTTTAGAGATATTAGGGCCACTAATAGGAATTCCAGGACTTTCTTGGTATGTTTTGTGGAGTCCAGACATGAACTCTGATATATATATATATATAAATGTCTTCCATTAAGAGGTGGGTGGGTAGGGCTGTCCCTGCTTTGATGTTTACATAGATATATGCCAGTATGTGCACAAACATAAAACACACGACATTCAAACACATATTTATGGCATTCATTTCATATTTGCATACACACATACATAGTTACTGACCTAAATAAACATATATTATACATATACTCCCTAATTACATCATTATCTCATTTTATTTAAATTTAATTTGGAGTGATTTATTATTATATAGGACTTTTGTATGCTACTGAGGGTGGGGGTAGGATGGGGGCGGGGCAGGGAAGAGCTCATCACTGTAATATAAAGTTGAGATAGTTGGAGTTGCTAAGAATCGACAGATGCGTTGATCGTGTGTGGGCTATATAAATGTAGTAGTAGTGAAAGTAAACTGTAGAGTATCTTTATGTTTAGACATATTACTTCAATTATTAGGTTAGGCTGGTTATCTATAGTTGTGCTGGTGGTGGTGGTGGTGGTGGTGGTGGCGGTTGTGGTGGTGGCGGCGGCGGCGGCGGCGGCGGCGGCGGTGGTGGTGGTGGTGGTGGTGGTGGTGGTGGTGGTGGTGGTGGTGGTGGTGGTGGTGGTGGTGGTGATGATGATGGTGGAATGTGTTAGGTTTGTATTGTCATTAATTAGCAGAGAATCTGTGACCATCGAGTATAAACATATTAATTTAGTATTTGTCGATCATAGAATCCCTGGCAATCCTCTTAAAGGATTTCTGGTTTAATATACTATCGCGTATTTTTGTACTGGCGCTGTTCCATAGTTTTGTGTCTGTTATTGTAATTTATCGTTTCCTTATTCCTGTTCGTGTAAATTGAGTGTGTAGATTGTGATTTGCCCTAGTGTTGTGTTTGTGGATGTCGGTGCTTAGTGTGAAACTGTATTGTGATGAAACTCCTTTACAATGATGTACATCTGTAGTTTGCCTATGCATGTATGTATGTATGATTATTGTATTGTGCGGCTGTAGTAGTAGAAACATCATACAGCTGCAATCAGTCCTTCTTCGCATTTGCCCACTGTGTCTTGTCCTCAGCCTAAATACTTAGCTGCCTCAGGTCCATTCTTGGCTTGAGTGTACCGAGTCCTGCTTTCTTGAGGTTACCTCGTAACATGCTTAGCAGATTTATGCAATGACGTCCTCTCCTGGCTTTGTATTTGCTGGCTCCGAGTAGGGAGAATTCCAAGGCTCTTTGTGCTGGTGTCTCTTCTGGCATCCTTAGTACATGGCCAAACATGGACCATCTTTGCTGGGTGACTTTTACAGACAGCGGCGACGTATTACACATCTTGTATAGTGTATCGTTGGAAATTATGCTGTCTGGCCATCGTGTACAGTGATGGTGCGTAGGTGTTTGCGGTGGCAGGCATCGAGTTTGTCTAGAGCTGCCTTTGGAGCTGCCAAGCTGTTACAGTTATACAGAATCAAGGATACGCAGGTTGCATTGTATAAACGTAGCCTCTTTATCAAGGGCATCTTTGATTTACGAATCCATAGCTTCCAGATGGACTGGACAGCTATGTTCCCCATGACACAGCGTGCAGAAATGTCAGCAGTACTGTAAAGCAGTGAGCCCAGGAGTTGACTTTTCCTCCAAGGTTCGCCGCCACGAAGTAGGTCGTCATTTTCTATAGTTTCATGCTTTGTCAATAGGTATATGTGGGTGAACTCTGTTTTGGATTCATTTATAAAGAGATTCTCAATTTTTAGTTTTCTTGCAGCTATTGGGAGAAGGTCGGCAATGGGGTTTCTTTTCCTCGTCTTTGAAGTCCACATCGTCGGCATATTCCATCTCTAGCAGCATGCCCAGTATTGACACTGGGGGGGGGGGGAGGGGGGGGGGTGGTCTTGTGGAACCTTCCCGCACAGAGTGTACCAGAGATAGACCATCTCCCTGTGGGGAGCCGATTGATGTCTCAAACTCTACAGACTTCATTGACTTGACTCATACTCTCAGCTTGGTGTCTGCAAGCAGTAGTCTCATGAATCGTAGCTCACCTTCATTGCAACTGGCCTGGCATAGTACATCTATGATCTTTGAGCGTTTAATCGTGTCAAAAGCTCGTGACATGTCAATGCCCATTTTGTGGAAGTCCCAGTGTTTGGACATGACTACCGACACAAGCATGCATTGAGCCCATACAATGTCTGTGCAGCTGCGTCCATGTTTGAAGTCACTTTGACATGATCCAGTGAAGTAATCAATCTTTTCTCGGATGCGGCATAGAGTAACATTGGATAAGATTTTCTGTATGCTGTTGAGGAGCACAATGGGCCACAGATTGTCTGGGGGCCCAGGTGGCTTCCTGGGCTTGGGTAGTGCGATAAGGGTGCCTTGGCCTAGAGCGTCGATGGGAAGGTGGTGCATAAAAATCTGAATTGATTTGGTGTATGATCGGTTTTAAGATAATGTCACTTGCATATTTGAATAGTTCATTGCTCATGCCATCAGATAAAGATGCACGCCCATTTTTCAGGGCTTTAAATGCCTTCTCAACTTCTGCTGTTTTAATTGGTGTTAGCAAAGGCCTGGGGTCTCCTGAGAACGGGTGCAAGAGATCATCATCGTTGTCAGTGAACTGTTCCTTGAACCATTCTCGGATCGCCTCAGCTTTTCCCTGATCAGCTCCGATAAAGTGTGCTTCAGAGTTGTGTACAGTGAGTGGTGGTGTGTAGTCAGTAACTATCAGGGCTCTGGCTGCCCCGAAACATTTTGACAGTCATCCATGGCAGCGATTTCATCTGCTAGGGAGTCTGCCTGTTGAATAGCAAGATCTGTTAAGTGTTCGCTAATGTGGCGCAGAATAATATTGCACTCCTGGCATAGTTTGATGTCGTCTTCACTTTGGCCACTTTGATAGATGTGCAGCCGTAATGCTTTCTGCTCTGCTGACAGTTTTACTACTAGAGGATCATCGGTATACCTAGGTTGGTTGTTTTTAAGAACACCTATGGTGCTGGTAGCGGATGATTCCATAGATTTCAGCATTTTGGTTAGGGCTTCGTTTGGATCAGAGCTGACATCGATGTTAGCTATCTGCTCTCTGAGGGCTTTTTTGTATGACATTTGAGTGTCAGTGTCACTGATGAGCTTGGGTAGGTTGTAGGTGACTCTACCCTCTTGCCTGGTATGGTGTTTAAATATTAGGTAGAGATCGTTCATCTGAAGGCGTGTAATGACTAGCTTATGGTCAGAATTGAGGTCTGTGCCTCCATACGAATGAGCGTACTGGAGTAAGGGTTTTGCTTCTGTCTTGCATAGTATGAAGTCTATTTGGTTGAAGACAGCTGTTGTAACCTTAGTACATTTTGGGGCTTTGCGATCAGTAATGTGTCCAGTCCATGTTGTCTGGTGACGCCATGGCTGTTTGCCTATGTCCGTTAGTTTTAATAGCTTTTCTGACTTGAATATATTCTGGCCCTTTGCTGGTTTAGAAAAGAGTTATAGTGCCTTCTTCTGTGGGCTTTGTGGTTTTGTTAGGTTGCTTTTGTGTATGTTCCTCCAGATAGTGTTACAGCACATGAGATGCGGAAGAACAAGGGTGCAGTATAGTATATTTAGTTGTAGCTGGTGTCATGTAAGGTTTTAGTCTTTGTATGATACCTATACCTCTTGCCCCCTTTGCTGTTACCATCTCGATTTGTTTGGCCCAGGTCAAATGTTTATCTAAATATACTCCCAAAAATTTGGCAAACGGGGGGCCTCCATAATTTCTTTTTTTATTTATGTAGATTTTTGAAATTTCATCTTTTTTTAGTTTGAGATTTGTAAATAACATAATTTGTTTAGTCAACATTTAACGATAATTTGTTTATTGAAAACCAGTTAGTAATTTCTTCCATTTCCTTATTTGCTTTTTTGTGTAAGGTGTCTATGTTGTCATCGCAGCAAAAAGCATTTGTGTCATCAGCGAACAGTATTAATGACATGTGCTTGCATATGTTAGGTAGATCATTCATGTAATCCACTTGTTAATGAAAATGAACAAACAGCTGGAGACTGGAAATACTTCCCATATTGTTTGAGACTGTGACTGCTGAAGGCTAGTGCTCCCCTGTCTATCTAAATAGACAACAACACATAGACGCTTGTTCGATGTGTCTTGAAGAGGCGGGATCTACATTATCAAGAAGAAGAAGATGAAGAAGAAGAAGAAGAAGAAGAAGAAGAAGAAGAAGAAGAAGAAGAACTCCAATTTACTTTGTACACCAATCTAAAAATAGAGGCGTGGCTTCTACGAGAATACAGCTCTAATGTATTGACCGGCCATCTTATTACGTCATCACAACAACTAGACTGTTACACAGACTCCAATTTGGCAACCAGACATATCGGGACCCAGTCCATCTCCGTAGCGGACTGTAAAAGAAACACTATGGATCATGTTGATTTTGGTATCACCTTAACCTCTGTATCACTAGCTTAATACAGACATTAAAATGTACTTGATCCACCCAGCGGTTCGTCAACTTCAACTTCAACTATGATGTAGTCTCACCTGATTATCAGGGTAATGCTAAACTGGTTAGCCACACCAACACCAAAATTAGCAGTTTTTGCTTTCGCTATGTACAGGTCTGTTAGTAGACTTGGCATAAGAGTTCATTTGTACATCTCTATTCACACTACTCTGCAATGACTATTTTCGTCTTTTGTGGAGGTAGTTAAGTTCACGTGCCCCCCTGTAGCATGGGCTCTGTAACAAAGCCAGTGAGACATTACTTCTATCATTTCCGAAATTGATGTACTGATGTTGTAGGTACTTCCTTCAGGGGTTGTTAGTGGATTTAGGTTCTAAGAATCAAGGGTCAGTGTTAGAAGCTGCTGTTCACTAAGTATTGATTGGCCAAGGCTTTCCATATATCTCTCGTAGCAGCCTGCATTTGGGTAGACATGTTTGCACCGAAAGAGAAAGTGAGCTAAGTCCTCTGGTTCAACTTGACATATAGGACAGCTATCTGATTCGCGCCCGCCATTGAATCTGTTTCTTGTGCTCTGTAGAGTGTAGCATCCAGTGAGAATCGTTGCTTTAATCGTAGCTCTTTATACATCTCTTACATCTGATGAATTAGTCCAAATATGATACCAATCTGACACTTCGCTATACATAGATGCTGCAGAGTGCTCTTACTATGGGCTTCATCGCGGAGTGAATTGGTCCAGAACGAGTTGACATTACTATGAACTTTTTTAGGACTGGCGGTATGATCAGCGAACGAAAAGAAGAAAGAAGAAGAACTATGAACTTTGGTACTCCATGCTAATTTCTCAACAGGATTCTCTAGAAGGCGGAGTGGACTGCCCAGATTGTACTTCTTGAATAAGGCAGCAAGCATTAAAAACCAGCTCCTTTCTTTTGGTTGAGTCATGATGAGCTGACGATATGCTAGTTTTGCAATAGTAGAGTCTCATTGATGCGCTATTGTTCCCAATAGAGTTAACCGCCTGGCATCAATTTCTGCTTCTATGTGTCTAGCTCCTAGTAGAAGATATATGGCTGCTTTCGCACAGGTTTTCGGGAGATGCTGTATATATCTGAGAGTGCTCCTGTGGAATAGTTCTAGGGCATCCATCTCCTTCTGCTTTATCCATATTGATTCGAGCCCATGTATATAGCAAGGTAGGATATAAGTGATATACAATTTGTAGGCTACTATTGGTGGAAGACTATTAAGTCTGTGTAGACCGATTCCCATGAACATATATAGCGTACGTTGCCCTTTACTAATTCTATCACTGATGAATGATGACAGCTGAGATGAAAGATTGATATTTCTGGTCAGACCTAAATGTGTGAACTCTTCGCAGACAGTAACTGGGTTTCCATTAAGATGCCAGTACTGACTGCTGCTCCAAGTATATGATGGGATGCTGGTGTTGAAGACAGAAATAATCGTTTTAGTAGGATGGAGCTTATATCTTCCGTAATCAGCATATGACTTGACTATAGACAGACTGAGTTGAAGATCATTGGTCGTGTCAGACAAAAGCATCAGGTCATCAGCACAGGCCACTCTGTCAATGTATTATTGTGGCAATCTTAGGCCCGAGTTTTGCTTGCCAAGATCTAATAGCACGTCATTGATGTAGACTTTGTAGTCATAGGCAGTGGTCACGCCACCATGTCTAACACCCTGATAGAGCGCAAAGGGATTACTTATAAGATCCTCATGTTTAATCTTTGTGTGATATCAATATGCACGCAACGTCAGCAAATTCTTGACCTCATTTTGTGTGCGACAGACGTGCGACAGATTTGAATTTTAAGGCCAATTCAGAGGGACTATTTTTCTGTTAGCTACTTGTCATACAGACTAGGCCTTATATCATCTCGTTTTACGTGAATTAATATTGTCTGGTATGAGGATAATCGTTTTAGTAGGATGAACGATGATCACACTTGAGAATGGTCCAGCTCCAATCTGGTCAGAGTCCACAGCAACTCTACGGGAGACCGAGAAGGCTATCGTCAAGGCCAGACTCCTGACCGGAACATATCAACCCCAGTCTACCTTGGCAAAATGGGACAGAAAAGGCACCATCTCTCCAGGCTGTCGGCTATGTAATGACGGCAACGAAGATACCTCACACTTCCTGGTATCCTGCGCCGCCTTGGCAGAGACTCGACAGACACACTCTCTCCAACTGTACAGAGCAATCCAGTGCAAGCCGAATGACGAAACTGTGACCCTGCTGCTGCTCAATCCACTGCATCCTGACATACCAGCGTCAATATCAGTGATCAGGTGTAGATTTGACTGTAGGTCACTTAATTTATTTTGCATTGTTTCGAATTGTAGCTGCATGTGCTTCATCTGTGTTGTTAGGTCTTGCAACATAGATAAGTGAGATGTGGGTGCTGCTATGTCCTGTGGATTGGCTCGTGTGTTCAGCAAGAAAGCAAGTAGTGTGTTTGTGAGGTTGGCTGAGTAGAATATCATGCACTTTGTTATGTAAAGCTGTGGTAGATGTGTGGGTGATGTGTAAATCATTGTGTTTTACTGTATCATTGGCAGATATCGGGTTTAGAGCTGCAGTGGCAGTAGATTGCTTAGAGGGTCAACAGCAGTAGCGGCAGCTACGGTTGTGTCATTTTGATTTACAACGTTGTTATGTTGATTAGCATCTACCCATTCTAGATATTCTTCTATGTATTTTGTTACAACAGTGCAAACACAGCAGGTGTATCTACAGCATGTATTGGTTAGACTTGAAAGCATGCATAGTGGGAGTTTAGTACAAGCATAATGCTGCCAGTTTTTACAGGTGTGGCACATTAGCATGTACTTGTTATTTGGATTCTTACAGGTACATAAGATGCAACCATTGGAAAAATCGCAATCTTGATTATCATCTGTTAGGTGTGTCTACTAGAGTGATGTCATTAAGTGCAGGTTTTGGCATGTTGTCTTGAGTGAATGCGTCTGTTGGGGGGGGGGGGAAGAATAGTGATGGTTAGGTTGGCTCTTTTTGGTGATGTTGTTTGGTTTGGAGTGCTAACTTGTGGGGTCTTGGCTCTTCATTACTTGTGGCTACAGTGGCACATGTGGCTGGTGTGGGCCTAATCGATGGGTGACGTTTTTCACAACACTCATCGCAAAGCATGTATTCACTTGGGCTTTTTGATACATCTTTTTAAGGCGGTCATCACAGTAGTTAATGGCCATCTTGTAAAAATTTAATTTGACATTTTATCTTATTTTAACTGGCACTCTACGTCTACAGAATCTTACAGCAATCCCAACCAGTACTCGTGTGATCCAACGTGCCTGCTGTTTATGGATGTGGATGAATCCAAAACACACTTCCTGCTTTCGTTGCCGATTGCCCGACGATGCTCGTGCCCCACACTACAGAAGGTTCTGCCAAATCCTATCTGATCTTGGTGCCAATGATCCTACTCCAGACCCTATGGTTCAAGCTTGGCTGGACCCACTTTTCCTGATCCAAGATTCCAGATTCAAGATTCAAAGTTGTTTTATTTCATGGTTTTTCTATACATATAAATAGACTCTAAACAGGCAGTCCATCAAAGTCATGGCCTATGGAGCGATGGACTCCTTACACACTTTACAAAACATTTGTACATTAACATATATATGACACATATCACAAGACAATGGCACAGTGACAGAACGCTGAAAAGCTACCTTGATATGAATACTTATACAGAGACTTGACTACCCTTCTGGAATTATTAGCCAGTAAATTAACCTATTTTGGGGATTTTATTAGCCATACAGACTTTCGGCGAGAAAGGATATGAATCTCGCCTCAGACACATAATGTACAATAAATCATATAAGTTGGCCCATATACACGCACGCACGCACGCACGCACGCACGCACGCACGCACGCACACATATCCATACATATACACATATACATATACCAGGGCTTCAATTAACTTCTAAATACAGGAAGTCTGGGACTTCCTGGGTAATGCTATTGGGAGTCCAAGCTAGAAACATGAAGGTCTAAAATGGTTCAAATAATAATAATAATAGTACATTTTTAGAGCGCTTAATCCATGCAACTGCATGCTCTAAGCGCTAACGCGCGTAAGTATTCTATGGATATGCTATTTGAAATAAATAGAATTTAAGATTGGATTTAAAGATTTCTAAAGTTGATGAGTTTCTAATTTCATTTGGTAAGTTATTCCATTCGGTAGCTGCAGTGAAAGAGAAAGTTTTATGGCCATATGTTTTAGAGTTGACCGTAGGTACTTTTAGTAGATTTAGATTTGCAGATCTGAGAGAGCGACCAGGAATGTAAGGTTGTACAAGGTCAGAGAGATAGGCTGGTGCTGTGCCAGATACACATTGGTATGTCAGACATAGTGTCTTAAAAGTTATTCTTTGCACAATGGGGAGCCAGTGCAAATCATGTAGGACCGGAGTAATGTGTTCTCGCTTGGCACACAGGGATATGATTCTCGCTGCAGTGTTCTGGACCACCTGAAGTCGCTGAATAAGTTCTTTTGAGGCGCCAATCAGGAGGCTATTACAATAATCCAGGCGCGACGTTATCAATGCTCGTACTAGCATGATCGCGGCCTCTTTTGTGATATAGCGCCTGATGCTGCCGATATTGCGCAATTGAAAATAGCAGACTTTGCAGATGTAACTAACATGTTTATCCATAGTCAGTTCATTGTCTAAGTATACACCAAGATCCTTTACGACAGTTGACAGCTTTATTTGACTATTTCCAGCTGTGATGTCACATAGGTCAGTCTTAGCACGTCGGTTTGCTGGCCCGACTAACAGAGCTTCAGTCTTTTCATCGTTAAGTTTCAGCATGTTTGTAGTCATCCACTCTTTAATGTCTATATAACACATATTGAGCTGACTTGTTGCTAAGCGTGCAGTACATGTTGAAGGTTCAAAACTAATGACAAGCTGTGTGTCATCAGCATAGAAGTGACGCATAATGTTGTGCTGATCAATAACCGATCCAAGTGGTTGTGTGTAGAGTGTAAATAACACCGGACCTAGAATAGACCCCTGAGGCACACCACACACGAGGTTGACTGGTTCTGAAAGTGTGCCGTTAATATATACAGACTGGTGTCTATCGGATAAATATGAGTGAAACCAGTTCCAGACAGTGCCTTGTAAACCAAATACACTACTCAATAACATATAATTTGGTTAAAATCATTGTTTTTAGAGATATTAGGGCCACTAATAGGAATTCCAGGACTTTCTTGGTATGTTTTGTGGAGTCCAGACATGAACTCTGATATATATATATATATATAAATGTCTTCCATTAAGAGGTGGGTGGGTAGGGCTGTCCCTGCTTTGATGTTTACATAGATATATGCCAGTATGTGCACAAACATAAAACACACGACATTCAAACACATATTTATGGCATTCATTTCATATTTGCATACACACATACATAGTTACTGACCTAAATAAACATATATTATACATATACTCCCTAATTACATCATTATCTCATTTTATTTAAATTTAATTTGGAGTGATTTATTATTATATAGGACTTTTGTATGCTACTGAGGGTGGGGGTAGGATGGGGGCGGGGCAGGGAAGAGCTCATCACTGTAATATAAAGTTGAGATAGTTGGAGTTGCTAAGAATCGACAGATGCGTTGATCGTGTGTGGGCTATATAAATGTAGTAGTAGTGAAAGTAAACTGTAGAGTATCTTTATGTTTAGACATATTACTTCAATTATTAGGTTAGGCTGGTTATCTATAGTTGTGCTGGTGGTGGTGGTGGTGGTGGTGGCGGCGGTGGTGGTGGCGGCGGCGGCGGCGGCGGCGGCGGCGGTGGTGGTGGTGGTGGTGGTGATGATGATGGTGGAATGTGTTAGGTTTGTATTGTCATTAATTAGCAGAGAATCTGTGACCATCGAGTATAAACATATTAATTTAGTATTTGTCGATCATAGAATCCCTGGCAATCTTCTTAAAGGATTTCTGGTTTAATATACTATCGCGTATTTTTGTACTGGCGCTGTTCCATAGTTTTGTGGCTGTTATTGTAATTTATCGTTTCCTTATTCCTGTTCGTGTAAATTGAGTGTGTAGATTGTGTTTTGCCCTAGTGTTGTGTTTGTGGATGTCGGTGCTAAGTGTGAAACTGTATTGTGATGAAACTCCTTTACAATGATGTACATCTGTAGTTTGCCTATGCATGTATGTATGTATGATTATTGTATTGTGCGGCTGTAGTAGTAGAAACATCATACAGCTGCAATCAGTCCTTCTTCGCATTTGCCCACTGTGTCTTGTCCTCAGCCTAAATCCTTAGCTGCCTCAGGTCCATTCTTGGCTTGAGTGTACCGAGTCCTGCTTTCTTGAGGTTACCTCGTAACATGCTTAGCAGATTTATGCAATGACGTCCTCTCCTGGCTTTGTATTTGCTGGCTCCGAGTAGGGAGAATTCCAAGGCTCTTTGTGCTGGTGTCTCTTCTGGCATCCTTAGTACATGGCCAAACATGGACCATCTTTGCTGGGTGACTTTTACAGACAGCGGCGACGTATTACACATCTTGTATAGTGTATCGTTGGAAATTATGCTGTCTGGCCATCGGTGTACAGTGATGGTGCGTAGGTGTTTGCGGTGGCAGGCATCGAGTTTGTCTAGAGCTGCCTTTGGAGCTGCCAAGCTGTTACAGTTATACAGAATCAAGGATACGCAGGTTGCATTGTATAAACGTAGCCTCTTTATCAAGGGCATCTTTGATTTACGAATCCATAGCTTCCAGATGGACTGGACAGCTATGTTCCCCATGACACAGCGTGCAGAAATGTCAGCAGTACTGTAAAGCAGTGAGCCCAGGAGTTGACTTTTCCTCCAAGGTTCGCCGCCACGAAGTAGGTCGTCATTTTCTATAGTTTCATGCTTTGTCAATAGGTATATGTGGGTGAACTCTGTTTTGGATTCATTTATAAAGAGATTCTCAATTTTTAGTTTTCTTGCAGCTATTGGGAGAAGGTCGGCAATGGGGTTTCTTTTCCTCGTCTTTGAAGTTCACATCGTCGGCATATTCCATCTCTAGCAGCATGCCCATTATTGACACTGGGGGGGGGGGAGGGGGTGGTCTTGTGGAACCTTCCCACACAGAGTGTACCAGAGATAGACCATCTCCCTGTGGGGAGCCGATTGATGTCTCAAACTCTACAGACTTCATTGACTTGACTCATACTCTCAGCTTGGTGTCTGCAAGCAGTAGTCTCATGAATCGTAGCTCACCTTCATTGCAACTGGCCTGGCATAGTACATCTATGATCTTTGAGCGTTTAATCGTGTCAAAAGCTCGTGACATGTCAATGCCCATTTTGTGGAAGTCCCAGTGTTTGGACATGACTACCGACACAAGCATGCATTGAGCCCATACAATGTCTGTGCAGCTGCGTCCATGTTTGAAGTCACTTTGACATGATCCAGTGAAGTAATCAATCTTTTCTCGGATGCGGCATAGAGTAACATTGGATAAGATTTTCTGTATGCTGTTGAGGAGCACAATGGGCCACAGATTGTCTGGGGGCCCAGGTGGCTTCCTGGGCTTGGGTAGTGCGATAAGGGTGCCTTGGCCTAGAGCGTCGATGGGAAGGTGGTGCATAAAAATCTGAATTGATTTGGTGTATGATCGGTTTTAAGATAATGTCACTTGCATATTTGAATAGTTCATTGCTCATGCCATCAGATAAAGATGCACGCCCATTTTTCAGGGCTTTAAATGCCTTCTCAACTTCTGCTGTTTTAATTGGTGTTAGCAAAGGCCTGGGGTCTCCTGAGAACGGGTGCAAGAGATCATCATCGTTGTCAGTGAACTGTTCCTTGAACCATTCTCGGATCGCCTCAGCTTTTCCCTGATCAGCTCCGATAAAGTGTGCTTCAGAGTTGTGTACAGTGAGTGGTGGTGTGTAGTCAGTAACTATCAGGGCTCTGGCTGCCCCGAAACATTTTGACAGTCATCCATGGCAGCGATTTCATCTGCTAGGGAGTCTGCCTGTTGAATAGCAAGATCTGTTAAGTGTTCGCTAATGTGGCGCAGAATAATATTGCACTCCTGGCATAGTTTGATGTCGTCTTCACTTTGGCCACTTTGATAGATGTGCAGCCGTAATGCTTTCTGCTCTGCTGACAGTTTTACTACTAGAGGATCATCGGTATACCTAGGTTGGTTGTTTTTAAGAACACCTATGGTGCTGGTAGCGGATGATTCCATAGATTTCAGCATTTTGGTTAGGGCTTCGTTTGGATCAGAGCTGACATCGATGTTAGCTATCTGCTCTCTGAGGGCTTTTTTGTATGACATTTGAGTGTCAGTGTCACTGATGAGCTTGGGTAGGTTGTAGGTGACTCTACCCTCTTGCCTGGTATGGTGTTTAAATATTAGGTAGAGATCGTTCATCTGAAGGCGTGTAATGACTAGCTTATGGTCAGAATTGAGGTCTGTGCCTCCATACGAATGAGCGTACTGGAGTAAGGGTTTTGCTTCTGTCTTGCATAGTATGAAGTCTATTTGGTTGAAGACAGCTGTTGTAACCTTAGTACATTTTGGGGCTTTGCGATCAGTAATGTGTCCAGTCCATGTTGTCTGGTGACGCCATGGCTGTTTGCCTATGTCCGTTAGTTTTAATAGCTTTTCTGACTTGAATATATTCTGGCCCTTTGCTGGTTTAGAAAAGAGTTATAGTGCCTTCTTCTGTGGGCTTTGTGGTTTTGTTAGGTTGCTTTTGTGTATGTTCCTCCAGATAGTGTTACAGCACATGAGATGCGGAAGAACAAGGGTGCAGTATAGTATTTTTAGTTGTAGCTGGTGTCATGTAAGGTTTTAGTCTTTGTATGATACCTATACCTCTTGCCCCCTTTGCTGTTACCATCTCGATTTGTTTGGCCCAGGTCAAATGTTTATCTAAATATACTCCCAAAAATTTGGCAAACGGGGGGCCTCCATAATTTCTTTTTTTATTTATGTAGATTTTTGGAATTTCATCTTTTTTTAGTTTGAGATTTGTAAATAACATAATTTGTTTAGTCAACATTTAACGATAATTTGTTTATTGAAAACCAGTTAGTAATTTCTTCCATTTCCTTATTTGCTTTTTTGTGTAAGGTGTCTATGTTGTCATCGCAGCAAAAAGCATTTGTGTCATCAGCGAACAGTATTAATGACATGTGCTTGCATATGTTAGGTAGATCATTCATTTAATCCACTTGTTAATGAAAATGAACAAACAGCTGGAGACTGGAAATACTTCCCATATTGTTTGAGACTGTGACTGCTGAAGACTAGTGCTCCCCTGTCTATCTAAATAGACAACAACACATAGACGCTTGTTCGATGTGTCTTGAAGAGGCGGGATCTACATTATCAAGAAGAAGAAGATGAAGAAGAAGAAGAAGAAGAAGAAGAAGAAGAAGAACTCCAATTTACTTTGTACACCAATCTAAAAATAGAGGCGTGGCTTCTACGAGAATACAGCTCTAATGTATTGACCGGCCATCTTATTACGTCATCACAACAACTAGACTGTTACACAGACTCCAATTTGGCAACCAGACATATCGGGACCCAGTCCATCTCCGTAGCGGACTGTAAAAGAAACACTATGGATCATGTTGATTTTGGTATCACCTTAACCTCTGTATCACTAGCTTAATACAGACATTAAAATGTACTTGATCCACCCAGCGGTTCGTCAACTTCAACTTCAACTATGATGTAGTCTCACCTGATTATCAGGGTAATGCTAAACTGGTTAGCCGCACCAACACCAAAATTAGCAGTTTTTGCTTTCGCTATGTACAGGTCTGTTAGTAGACTTGGCATAAGAGTTCATTTGTACATCTCTATTCACACTACTCTGCAATGACTATTTTCGTCTTTTGTGGAGGTAGTTAAGTTCACGGGCTCTGTAGTGATGGGCTCTGTAACAAAGCCAGTGAGACATTACTTCTATCATTTCCGAAATTGATGTACTGATGTTGTAGGTACTTCCTTCAGGGGTTGTTAGTGGATTTAGGTTCTAAGAAGCAAGGGTCAGTGTTAGAAGCTGCTGTTCACTAAGTATTGATTGGCCAAGGCTTTCCATATATCTCTCGTAGCAGCCTGCATTTGGGTAGACATGTTTGCACCGAAAGAGAAAGTGAGCTAAGTCCTCTGGTTCAACTTGACATATAGGACAGCTATCTGATTTGCGCCCGCCATTGAATCTGTTTCTTGTGCTCTGTAGAGTGTAGCATCCAGTGAGAATCGTTGCTTTAATCGTAGCTCTTTATACATCTCTTACATCTGATGAATTAGTACAAATATGATACCAATCTGACACTTCGCTATACATAGATGCTGAAGAGTGCTCTTACTATGGGCTTCATCGCGGAGTGAATTGGTCCAGAACGAGTTGACATTACTATGAACTTTTTTAGGACTGGCGGTATGATCAGCGAACGAAAAGAAGAAAGAAGAAGAACTATGAACTTTGGTACTCCATGCTAATTTCTCAACAGGATTCTCTAGAAGGCGGAGTGGACTGCCCAGATTGTACTTCTTGAATAAGGCAGCAAGCATTAAAAACCAGCTCCTTTCTTTTGGTTGAGTCATGATGAGCTGACGATATGCTAGTTTTGCAATAGTAGAGTCTCATTGATGCGCTATTGTTCCCAATAGAGTTAACCGCCTGGCATCAATTTCTGCTTCTATGGGTCTAGCTCCTAGTAGAAGATATATGGCTGCTTTCGCACAGGTTTTCGGGAGATGCTGTATATATCTGAGAGTGCTCCTGTGGAATAGTTCTAGGGCATCCATCTCCTTCTGCTTTATCCATATTGATTCGAGCCCATGTATATAGCAAGGTAGGATATAAGTGGTATACAATTTGTAGGCTACTATTGGTGGAAGACTATTAAGTCTGTGTAGACCGATTCCCATGAACATATATAGCGTACGTTGCCCTTTACTAATTCTATCACTGATGAATGATGACAGCTGAGATGAAAGATTGATATTTCTGGTCAGACCTAAATGTGTGAACTCTTCGCAGACAGTAACTGGGTTTCCATTAAGATGCCAGTACTGACTGCTGCTCCAAGTATATGATGGGATGCTGGTGTTGAAGACAGAAATAATCGTTTTAGTAGGATGGAGCTTATATCTTCCGTAATCAGCATATGACTTGACTATAGACAGACTGAGTTGAAGATCATTGGTCGTGTCAGACAAAAGCATCAGGTCATCAGCACAGGCCACTCTGTCAATGTATTATTGTGGCAATCTTAGGCCCGAGTTTTGCTTGCCAAGATCTAATAGCACGTCATTGATGTAGACTTTGTAGTCATAGGCAGTGGTCACGCCACCATGTCTAACACCCTGATAGAGCGCAAAGGGATTACTTATAAGATCCTCATGTTTAATCTTTGTGTGATATCAATATGCACGCAACGTCAGCAAATTCTTGACCTCATTTTGTGTGCGACAGACGTGCGACAGATTTGAATTTTAAGGCCAATTCAGAGGGACTATTTTTCTGTTAGCTACTTGTCATACAGACTAGGCCTTATATCATCTCGTTTTACGTGAATTAATATTGTCTGGTATGAGGATAATCGTTTTAGTAGGATGAACGATGATCACACTTGAGAATGGTCCAGCTCCAATCTGGTCAGAGTCCACAGCAACTCTACGGGAGACCGAGAAGGCTATCGTCAAGGCCAGACTCCTGACCGGAACCTATCAACCCCAGTCTACCTTGGCAAAATGGGACAGAAAAGGCACCATCTCTCCAGGCTGTCGGCTATGTAATGACGGCAACGAAGATACCTCACACTTCCTGGTATCCTGCGCCGCCTTGGCAGAGACTCGACAGACACACTCTCTCCAACTGTACAGAGCAATCCAGTGCAAGCCGAATGACGAAACTGTGACCCTGCTGCTGCTCAATCCACTGCATCCTGACATACCAGCGTCAATATCAGTAAAACCCATATCCTTGATTGAGCGAATCAGCAGAGACTGGAATCTAACATGTCACAAAGAAAGAACCCGTCTCCTGACAGCTCTACGTCAGGACCACTGACCCACAGCAGGTACATGTTTTTTCGTTCCTGTCTGCTGTTGTGGGGTTTTTTGCGTCATAATTAACAATTGTTATCGTGTTGCTTTCAATATAAACTGTTTTAAAACTCCACACGGAGGTGCCTCATCACTTGGGGGAATCTGTATGTAAAAGAAGAAGAGGATAGTAGCGCTCGTGTCCTTTTAAGTTTCAATTCGCTCTACCACCATGTTCTGGTGGAAATCACTACACCAATGGCTACTCAATACATACGAGATACTTTTCTCGATCTCGAATCGAAGGAGATCTCGCGAGATACGAATGCGGGTACTCTTGTATTATTTTTCATTATTACCCGAGTACTTGTTTGTTCTCTTAAAATGAATTTCCATTTAATAATTCTACAATTATCTTTACTTGAATGTTCCCATTGATTATAATGGCAGCGCGTCACACAGGTTTGTGCGATAGAAACTGTTTTGGTCTTTAACTTTAGGCAACATCTACTTTCAGTTAATTTATCATCTGTATAAGCTGTGAATACCAGTTTTCGACACATTAGAATTCGGGAACAATTCAACAAGGGAGGTAATTACTCCTGGCAGCGTAATCTAGGTAAAGTTTTTGAGCGCAGGTTTGTAAAGCCTCTGTGCTCAGCTCCTGTCCTATGCACTAATAAACTTGTTGATCCAAAATTTCTGGTTATGTCTGACTTTTAAATCTTTAGAATAATGCCCTCTATTGTTTTTGTATTTATATGATTATGAAGCTGGCTATAGATATATAATATTAAATTAATCAGTAGGGTGTATGACGATAACAGCCACCGTCGAAAACAGCCGCCGGTAGATCAATAACAGCCGCAGGGTTATATCCCGGCCTATTCCTATAGGCATATTGTTCCTACTATTATTACCCGCTATGTATAATATAGCTTGATACGAATATCTTGAAAAAATAACCACATCCCTTGAGAGAAATGAACACACTCTAGGTGTATTCTTGGACCTCTCCAAAGCATTCGATACTATAGATCATGAAATATTACTTAAGAAACTAGCCCACTATGGAATTAGGGGCATTGCATTAAATTGGATATATAGCTATTTAACTAACAGAACACTGTAAAATTCAGTGGGGCCATGTCAGGAGACAGGAAATTAGTAAAATCTGTGGTGTTCCACAAGGATCAATTCTTGGACCTCTGTTGTTTTTATTATACATGAATGACCTACCCAAAGCATGTAATCACCTCTCGCTAATATTGTTTGCAGATGATACCAATGCCACAAGGACATAGACACTGTATACAAGTATGTAAATAATGAAATGAAAAGAATCATAGACTGGTTTAAAGTGAATAAATTATCTCTGAATGTCGATAAAACTAACTATATACTTTTCACAATTTAAAACAAATAGCTCTCCACAAAATGCATGTAAATAATCAAGAAATTCACGAAGCACAATATGTCAAATTTCTCGTCGTCTATCTGGATAAAAGCTTAACCTGGGAGAAACATATAGAAATAGTGAGATCCAAGGTAGCAAAGAACATTGGTATCATGCGCAGACTTAAGCCATATCTTCCCCCTAATGGTCTAAAAACTCTATATTGTACACTGATCCTTCCACATATTGCAATGTAATATGGACTAACACGCATAAAACTAAACTAGCACATCTAAAATCACTACAGAAGCAGACAATCAAATTATTCGCACAGCCACCCGAGGGCCAGGATGTCTTTAAAACCGAAAAAATGCTAAAACTTGAAGACATTGGAGCTGTCCAACTACACACTCTTAAGGGACTACCATAATGGCAATCTACCCTCTTCATTATCAAACCTTTTTAGGAACAACTCTGATATACACTCGCACAACACACAAACTAAGTATAACTTACACCAAACCTATTACAGAACAATGACAGCTACACAAAAACCATCCCACCAAGCAATACAACTCTGTAACAACACAGATATAAACATACACACACAAATTCTTACACAAAGCTCTTTTAAACAAAATATTAAAAAAATAATCTTAGAAAGATACTAAAAACCCAAACCAATGACATGAATGCAGAAGTCACCACCATGGCAGTACAAAAACAAGTATGTACCCAGTTGCCAGGATAACAACTAGAATGTAAAATACACATCTGCAATAATAATAATAATGCATCCGTAATTGTTGATGTGGATGATGCAGTTGTGTATAATAATAATAATAATGCACCAAGAAATGTTGATACAAATTAGGCCGCACTTTTATATATGACAATAATAATAATAATAATAATGCTGCACCAAGAAATGTTGATACAAATTAGGCCGTATTGTTAAATATGACCATAATAATAATAATAATAATATTGTAAACAAGATATGCATGTTTTTTCCCCATTCGCATGTGTGTGCGTGCGTGCGTGTTTGTGTTAATTGTCTATTGTCTTAAATGTATACACCCATGATCCAACTATCACTGAATTATTTGTTTATTATATGCTAAATGTAAGGGGTCCACCGCTGTATAGGCTCAGCCTTTGGTGGACTGCCTGCCTGTTGTGTAAATGTAAAATCTGTGTTATATGAAAATAAATAATTTTGAATCTTGAATCTTATGTCTCACTATATTGTTAATAATTTAATACTCAAATAAAGGTCCATTAGGAGACGAAAGAAAAGGTTATTTTTGAAAATTATCATTTGAAATGACTGGCTTAGTTGATCGAGACACACAGTCCAATGCTAAAATTTCAAAAAATAATCGCTTCGCTAAATGAATATTTTCTATGATAAAATCGTAATTTCCTGTGAACAAATTTAGATCAATACTGGTTTCTAACTGAACTTCCTATTTCTAACTTATCATTCCTATTCTTTTTTAGATGACTAAGAGACGGTGGCATTGCTAAAGATCGGAACCTGTTTCTGTAATTTAATTTCTGTAATCCGGATGTTTGAAATCAAAAATGCGTTTGAAACGTATGAATAGATTCAATAAAATCTGCTTGGTAATTTTTTATACTATCATGATTCGGATTTATTTTTATATGCGGAAATGAACAAAATTGACTGCCGTATGTTTGAATAAAAATAATTTCGAATGTAAGTGTACATTTAAGACATACAAATATTTGACAAAAAGTTAAATAAACGGAAAATGTGAATCTACAATGTTTGGAAAAGATCCATTAAAGAATTTAATCGATTTCGTCAAAAAGGATAGGTTTGGAATGAACGCGATTGTACTGTACGGAATTTAAAATGAGGAAACTAAATTTGAAAAACTTGAAAGTCAATTTGAATCTTACAAGCTTGCGTCTGTTTGGCTCCAAAGACTAATACAGACTGATCAGCAATCTAAGGCAAGTGCGCGCACGTTTCTATTTGCTTAAGACGTTTCTGATAGCTGATTGGCTAGAGCAATGCTCATTGTATTTGTCGAGGATATTCAGCCCATTGTAATGGGTTCTTGCAATTAAATCTCCTAGCCTAGTTGATGCAACGCTGCGGGTGCTAACAATTAAATAATCCCTGTTGTTTTTTTTACGCCAAAAGTTAAAATTTTGAAACCTTTCTCCCAATGAATGCCAACAACATTTAACACACATTGCGGTGGTTCAAACTGAATAACCATTGTTGACGGTAGTTGTAAAAAAGCATTCATATATATGATGATGAGGTAGTTGGGTTTTAAAAAAAATATTGAATAATTAGCCTAATGCATAGCACCACCTACTATATCTAAGACGAACCACTTGAGGTTTCCTGATGGTGGTTAAAAAAATGTGAAATAGCAGCTGGTGGTTCTAAAAATAAATCTGTTTGTCTGAGGCGGATCACTTAAGTTAATGCGAGGCAGCGGCGTCTTTCACTAAGAGATATGATGATGTATGATGATGGTGGTTCTTAACCCATTCACCCACGAATTCCCAATATCACATTTTCAATGCTGTCATACAGAAAAACTGTTGCATAATTAGAAATTAATTTGACTGGAAGCTGTTGCTGCCTTAGGCTGAATATATTTTATCCGCTTAAAGAATTAACTTTTGCATGGAGTTGTCGGTGAAAGGGGTAAGTGGACCACTCGCATGGTGGTTCTCTCTCTCTCTCGCAACAATAATAAACACTCATACATTGCATATTGTTATCATAATCGTATATATAGGCCTCTGCTTATAAGATGAGCAGACACCGCATCACATATTGTAAAAATATTTATAATAATTCATGTGCCGGTGCCTATGCGTGCGTGCGTGAGCTTGAAATTGTATATAAGTGAGAAAACGTAACTGTAATATATGTTTCAGTTTGGTACTTCCGCCGAATCAGTTGGCCTACGTGGTTTTGACTTCCGCATGTCAATTCATTACACTAACATTCGTAACTGCATCTCATATCACCTATTTTTGCGCAAATTCACAGCAATAATAAACACCACATCTCATGTCACAACCATATATGTGATGTGCATAGTGGCATTATGCATCTACAAAGATGAACACATTTTAATTACCAACTAGAAACCGCAGTCATTTCGATGTATCAATAATAAGGGAGATTACTCCCGATAGGGTTGGGCGATATTGCTCAAGGCATGACGATATCGGTATCTCATTAAAATACCGCGGTATCACGATATATCGTCATTTGGGTGTGGTGTGGAGTTAGGGTGTAAACATAGAATAACATGTATTTCTAATTGGTGGCGTCTGCAAGTTATTTTGATTAAGTTTGTTGCATTGAAACCGTAAATTGAGATCGCTATGATTGCCATTTCCGCATATTTAATACACGAAATTCCACACTTTGACACCCTTCAATATACAGTTTAAAGCAACGAATGTAATGCAACTAGCCGTATTCATCACAAATAAGAAAAATAAAGGATTTTCTTCTGTTCTTGTGTTATATTTTGTGTTATCTTCACCGCACGACAACTGTCAAAAGATTGAGCAAGGAATATGCATTAACTTCATTGTGTAGAAAGGAATTCCGCTGAGCGAAATCTGATTGGCCGCCGTATCATACTTGAGCCAATCAGAATTCACACTGCAGAATTCCGACAGCTGTTATCACGCCCGCCGCTAATTAATAAAATAACACTGCATGATTTTGAACGAGAACCAGCGTGAAGACTGGAAACAATCATATCAGATTTTATTTGGTCTGTAATATTAAATACTAATTTGCCCCATTGTACACCTATTCAAATTCGCTCACTACTTAGCGGGTTTATCCATTGATCTCAAGGCGTAGCCGGGATGTGTGAAATTAACCCAGTTAACTCTGCAGCCAAGACTGCCACAACAGATAGAAGACTGGAAATAATTAGGCCTAAATTCTTTATTTTAAGGACGTCTCTCACTTAGAATAAATCCATAATGAATTTTGATCTGATTCGTTTAAAAATGCTAAATATATTGTATAAAGTTACATAAAAACGTATAACGGTAAAGCAAGAGATTAACTTCCCCCTCACCCACCGTTCCAAGCTGTGGTATTGATAAGGGATTAAGTGTGTGTGGTTTCCTATCGACCTCAAAAGTTTTAAAGTTTAAATCTTTCATGGTCAGAAGAATGTTTAACCATGCAGATCAATGACTAATGGATACATAGCTTGACCTGTAGTAATGACGTCATCAGAATGGAATGTGGGTAGTGCAAATGGTATTCCCCACTGACTAATACTCAGAATGAGGCAAGAAAAAACATGGCGTCGTCTATTTGTGTAATTATGAAAAGTGAACAACAAAATTTTGTACTTTAAATCATTTTATTAGCGCAAGCAAACCATGAATTAAATGAGCACAGATTATTTTGGAGTTTATTAAGTTTTTATTACCTTAGACAAAGACTGGATTATTACTTAAAGACTATTACTGGACCGAATAGAGGTAAGAGTATGACATTTCTAACTTAATTATTTATATTATACTCACAGTTAAAAGTGCAATATCGTCCTGTCGGGATTGACGATATTTACGATTTTTCCAATTTATGACGATTTCGGTATTCGGTATATCGCGATATTGACGATAATATCAAAAAATCGCCCAACCCTAACTCCCGATAGGTTTAGTGACAATTGAAATAAACCATCCAGACGTATCTCCCTTATTAGTGCTACATCAGACACGCGGGTCATCTAATATATTAATTTTCAAGGTTTTTCTCTCCATCCCGTCATGTAATAATATGTTTTTAGTTTCAAAATAACACATGTTTACTTACTTTCCACCCCCACATTTGTTCCCTAAGCAGCAAAAGTGGATGATGAAGTAGCTGATGGCGTTGTAGATGATGACGCAGTCTAGTTGAACATCACCTACGAGATTGATGGTAGTATGTATACATTATATATGTACAACTTATTGTATAGGCTTAGTTACAGCCGCTGCCACCACCACCAGCAGTGATGACAATGCTGTTATAAGATTATTAATTAATAGTCTGTGTTGCACATACAACTTACAGGCGTCCATAGTTAGAAACACCACCACCAGTGATGACAACCACGTTATATGATCATTGATTTGTCACAACGACCATTTTCAGGGCCAACATATGTGAGAGACGTCATCGTCAGACATAAAATATATGTTGCACATATTACTAATTATCAATAACGCATGCTAATATACTAGTTGAAGAAGAACAGCACTTTCTGATGAATTGCCAATAAAGTTTAATTGATTGAAATAAAATACAAACTAACGTAATAGCACACAAATGCATAACAATCAATATATGTCACGGCAGCCGAATGCATGATACTGTGCATAGCTCCCAATAGACCTATTAATAAATCATTCAAAATCGTAATATGAATGAACATATCAACAATAAATTATAACAGTCTACACGCAATCGACCTGTGACATCACAATCAATTACGTCATGAATTACATAATTAATTCCATCATAAATGCTTAATAGTCCATCAACTGGCGCCAAATTGTAGCCTACGAATTGTATGTCTTTACTACAACAACAGTGCCCAGTCAACTTAGTTTCAAAATAGTAAACAGCTTACCTGCAGTTTTCAGGAAATAGAGATTCGGGGAGTGCATGGATCGATCGATCCCAATACTGGCAAAGTGTGGGTAGAGTTTAAGTTGCTTAACTAGAGATGGGCGGGGCAAAACAAAAAACTGTATTCATCCATTCCTAAAACTTTACAATTTACAAACCTATATGTCTATGGATTACATATCCATGGTAGTAGGCCCTACCAGAGTGGTACGCGGGCATTGAATTAACCACCGCCTGAAAAAAAAGAAACAAATATTATTGAATGTAATAAATTATCAAATAATATAATTCTCACAGTAAAAACACAATTATAATCTTAGATGATAAAATAACTAGACACGACATAGACATACTACACGTAGCGGCGGCTGTTATCGATATACTGGCGGCTGTTTTGGGTCTACTGGCGGCTGTTTTCGACCGCGGCTGTTATCGACTGTATTCTTCAGTAGCATTTAATATATACAAGCTATATATACACCTGTGCAAAAGTTAAGCACCACCCTATTTTTACGCACATGCGAGGGTATATTCATGTGCTATGAAGAAAGCAATAGCATAAACATTTATGTACCCATCCATCTTAGTGCAAGAGGTAATAATGCAACTAGAGGAATGCTGATTATGATGGTGGGGAAACACTATGTTTTTGTTTGAACTTGAAAACGAGGCCTGAATATGGTTACGTTGACACAACTGACAACTATTGCCCTACAGTTGTCACACGTGGCTAGATTGTCATTAATGGTGTCTGAAAATGAAGTTTAACATCTGTGCACGAGTTTGAGACTGTCATTATTAATACTGGGTATATCCACCTTGTGCCTGGATGATGGCCTGGACACGACGTCTCATGCTGGTCACCAACCGACTGATACGCCATTGTGGTATTCGTTGCCATTCAAGATGGAGTGCGTCTGTTAATTCCTGTAGGTTCTGCACAGGAGGATCCCTCCTTCTCACCATGTTTCCCAGAATGTCCCAGATATGCTCAATAGGGTTCATGTCAGGGCTCCTTGCTGGCCATGGTAGGGTTTCGATGGCATTCTGGCGGAGGTATTCATGCACAGCTCTAGCACGATGTGGTCGGGCGTTGTCATCCATGAATATAGGGTGGGTTCCAGGTGCATGATTTACAAAATGAGGGACCACAACTCTATCCAGTATGGAATCTTGATATCTTTGTCCATTTAGTGTTCCAGGTACAGTCAACCGATCCAGCTTACAATCAAATGAGATGCACCCCATATCATAACGGAACCTCCACCAAATGGAACTTCTTCCATGATGTTACGTTGGTCGTACGCCGTGCGTCTGGACCTCCATACACGAGTTCGACCATCTGTGGCATGAAGCAGGAACCGACTTTCATCGGACCAGTGTACCCGTCTCCAGGATCTCATGTTCCAGTGTCTTCTTTCGTTGCACCACCTCAGACGCTCCTCTTTGTGGTGTGCAGTGAGGAGAGGACGTCTGACAGGTCTCCTAGCTTTCATGCCAGCAGCATACAGTCTCCTTTTGATGGTAGACATTGACACTCTATTGCGCGTTTCCCATTGCTGGCTGAGCACTCTGCTGTTGGTGAATGGAGATCTCCTAACAAGGCGTACTAGGGCTCGATCATCACGGGCAGTAGTCTTCTTCGGTCTTCCAGATCTAGGCCTGTCCTTCACCTCGTTAGTTTGCCAATGTTTTGCAATCAAACGACTGATTACAGTATGGTTAATGTTCAGCTGTCTGCCAATCTCTCTGCATGACATACCAGTGGTATGCATGCCTATGATTTGCCATTTCACACGATCACTTAACCTTCGTCTTGCCATAGCGGTTCACAATCAAGAGCTAATTCTCTCTGTACAAATAAACCACGGTCATGAACACAAAATTCCTAATCTTGTCGCCTAAATCTGTATGTAATGTTCTACACCTCAAACTGGACTTTTACATAACTGAACACGTGTGCTGTTTCCCGCCACGCACAGACATCAAGCGGCGTGAAGTCATGCATGCATGTGCATTTCGTACTTGGAATTATGTCAGCTAACGCGGGGACAAAAAGTATGGCATCCTAGTTGTACCATCATGTTTCTACGTTCTATTGTTTTTGCTGGTGCTTAACTTTTGCACAGGTGTATATATATATATATGGGATCCTTTACAATGGTTGTATAACTTCTGTTTATATAAATATATATATATATTAGTCTGCTGTATGAATATGTATCATGGGCGTGAGCTGCTGTGTGCCGCCTACGCCTGTGATAATTTCATACAATCAAGACAATTGTCTATATATGTACATTTATTCTCTCAGCCTTCCTCTTCAGTCACATCAATCTCTGTGCCATCTGTTCTGGTCAGTATTTGTGTACAGTCATAGACCGCCGCTTGGCATTACAATAGCTTATCTAGTCGTTTTTCAAATGATATGACTGTTGGTGCTGAAATGACAGATTCTGGCAGACTATTCCATAGGTAGCAAACTCTCAAAGAAAAGAAATTCTTCCTACGGTTCGTTCCTCCCCTCTTTTGGTAGACCTTCAGGTGATGATCACAGGTTACTGAATCATGTTGCATCTGAAATAGGGAGGTAGCGTCTGGGTCATAAATTCCAGTTTACATTTTGTATGTCTCTATCATATCTCCCCTTGCTCGCCTTTATACCATGGTAGGTAGGCCCAATGTTTTCAATCGTTCACTGTATGTGAGGTCTTTGAGGGATGGTACTAGGTTGGTTGCTCTCCGCTGAACACCTATGGCATTAGCGTGTTTTTTCAGATATGGGAACCATACTGCATTAGCGTACTCAAGGTGTGGTCGAACCAGTGCCTTATATAGTCAGGGTTCGCACGGGTCATGGAAATCCTGGAAAGTCATGGAATTTGAAAATCTAAATTCCAGGCCTGGAAAAGTCATGGAAATTTGTCATTTTGATAAAAGTCATGGAAAATGATAATCTCCCTAAATAAAAATAAAATCTGATGGCATACAAATGTAAAATAAGGAAATAAAGCTCGGAAATACACATTTCGTTTCTTTATCGCTGCGATCGCATGATTTCATTCATTATCAAAGTCATATGTCCAACCAACATAAAATGACCCAAAACAATGTAAGAATTAAAATGAGGTTAGATCGCTTCTTATGTTGGAAGGCCAAATTAAACTCTTTTGTGATTGGAGGCATTCCACTGAACTATGTCTGGACTGGAAGGAGGCCTCCCAAATAAAAACAGGTTTGTAACGCCAATATCCCAAAATAATAAATATGTACAGATGTTTTTAAAACAATTTGAGCAATAAATTCACTATTTCCTACTCAGCATATGCATTCAGCAGTATATTTATTGGCAAGATTTTTGTCCATGTGGACGATTTCGTCTCGGCCGACTTGGTTACATTATGATAATTGGATGGCGATGATATTTCGCTCTCGCTAACGTATGGGGATTCCCCTGTATATTGAATGTATTTCTTGCTCAAAGATGGTTTTATGCATTCTATTACGGTTAAAGTATGAAATAAACATGTTAATATTAATAAATAAACCCATATATTTAGCCACTAAGGGATTATTATTATTATTATTATTTTGAATCTAGCGGTAGTTACCAATTTTCGTTAGTCAGAAAAATATGTTTTGCAATATTTCTGAGCTATGACTACGTGTTATATACCTGTATAAGACTTTTTTGGCTCATATTTTGTCAAGTTTTCCCCTGCGTGCTATCTATTAGTGCACAATATATTCGTGAAAGTAACCAATTTAAGGAATGGATTTCAATTTTTTTCTTGAACACCTTGGCCAAGTAGAAGCCTAGTCTTTAAGCCTTAAATTTGTTCAAAAAAATCTAAACAAATTTCAAAGAAAATGTCAATTTGCAGACCAAGTGAAGACTATTTTAGAAAAATGTTCAACAATAGTCTTCTCTTGGTCTGCAAATGGACATTTCTCAAGACCACTACAGAAGCTGTCTTTGACTGATATGAGTGTTAAAAGGTTAATAGGCAATTTTTTGGGTCATTTTGTTCAAAATTTTCTAGAAATGACCATATTGCTTGTTACCATTTTGAACGATTTCAACCAAGTTGGGCTGAAATGGTGCTACATGTATGATCATAGGCTCTAGAACTTCCATTCAGAACTTTTATTCGTCAATTTTTTATGTGAAAACCTCAGATTTTATTTAAAATGTACCGGAAATTCTCACATGTTGACCCATTTCCCTAGATAAAAAGTGAGTTCCATATGATTCACTATATGCTATTGAACATTTTGAAACAAATTTGACTGTCTGACCTAGCTATTGATTCTTGGAGGTCATGGAATTTTTAAATTTTAGTCATGGAAAGTCATGGAATTTCAAATACTGTATAGTAGCTTGAAATTTTCTTGTTCCAGGTAAACAAATGTCCTATGGATGATGCCCATGATTTTATTAGCTTTGTTAACCTTTTCAAAAATATGGCTGTCAAATGTCAATTTCGAATCTATAATGACGCCTATATCTTTTTCCTCTGTGACATGTTCAAGGGATGTCTTGGCTCCATTTTCAGATTTCATCCAGTAGTCATATGAATCTGATTCTGTCCTGGATAATGTCATTACCTAGCATTTCATTGGGTGAAATTTCATTAACCATACTTCTGACCATGTCTGTAGGTTTGTTAAATCTGTTTGCAGTTTATCACAGTCCTCCTGGTCCTTGATTTGGCCTGATAACTTGGTGTCGTCTGCAAACATGTACACATCTGAATCGACAACATTTGGCAGATCATTTATATAGATAACAAATAGTAAGGGACCTAGCACACTACCTTGGGGAATACCGCTTGTAACATCTGACTGCATTGATGTTGCAATGTTGACCCGGACCTGCTGTTTGCGGTTTCTCAGGAAATCTTCTGTCCATCCTAGGACTTGGCCACTTATGCCGTGAGCTACTTGCCCAATTAGTCTTCTGTATGGGACTTTGTCGAAGGCCTTTTGAAAGTCCATATATATTGTGTCTGCCACACCTCCATTGTCCATAATCTCTGTCCAGGTGTCCAAGACTTGCAACAACTAATAAAAAAAATTGTATGGCCAAATTCCCAAAAGTATAAACTGGGGTAATGTGACAAGTCACCAAAACTGGAACTTGGAATTTCTAGAAAAAGTTGAAATAAATAACACAAAATTAGAACACAGTTTCATGCGACAAATTCTTACCATCCTACGTCTATGCTTAATGTATACCTTATATCCATCATCGCGGGAGTGAAATTATTAGGGGCCGCCAAAATATTGCGCATAGTTTAATAAACATCGTTTATTTCATCAAAATTTGACATAAAATGTCGTCGAGTAAAAATATAAATCCCGCTTCCGCTTATAGCCTCCCTTTGTATGACGAGATTAGGTCATTAACCGAGTAGACACTAATATTAGTACCCGGGGAGATACTGCGCAATCCATATACATAGGACGGTAGCTTTAAGTAGCTACGATAGTAACGGTGTAAACGCGTCCTATAGTGCAGTTTATAGTTGCTTTCAGAATGTACAATTTACATTTAAGAGTAATCAACAGAATGCACAGTTCAAAATACAAGAATCTGGAATGCTGTTGCGTTATTTTCTTTAATTAGGCATGACAACCGAATCAAAAAGGAAAAATTAGTACACCGCCTGAAATTGCTAAAAGAAATAAAAAGAATTATGTTCAGTGATTATTGCCTAACACTCTGCAACTAAGTATATACTTGGTATTTCATGACAGACTCAGGGTCTGCAGCGAAAGAAAGAAAATTATATGGTGATTCGACTGAGTAACCAGCTGGTTTTCTCAATGACAAAGCTTTGTGTTCTGATTAGGACTTAGTGAACACATGCGTGAAACAATCAAGAAAAAACATAATGGATACAGGCGTGAATGGATTATAACTTTATTCTTTTACTGCTGAATGATGAGTTTTGAAATCTTATAGTCTGCTCTATTTTTTCACGATTTTTTGATTTTTTTCAATTACATCGTAGAAAATCGTGATTTTCTTCAAAATCACGAAATCGTGCAAGCCTATTGGAAATCAGTCCCCTTAAAATAATCATGAAATATTAAAGAAATTGGCAATAAAGCACTGTGCTCAAAGATCGTTGGCTATAGTCTTTCCTATATACTGATCTTCAATCTATCCCGCTGTTGCTAAATTTAATATCTCTGGTATGCTATAACCATATCCAATTTTGGTGAGTAACTTAATATGTTTTACTAGCTGCTCCTCCTCATCTTAACTGAACAAGGCGGCGCTCCCAGCTTTTACTATGTCAATTGATATTTTCCCTGTAACTCTATCTCTTAGTGTCTGATATGGAATGCGAAAGAGATTAGCTTCTCTATTTACAGAAATATTATCCTCTCACTGCCTTATAGGCACTAGTCATCACTGAAGGTGAATAGTTGCACTTGTACTTTCGAGCTTGATCTCGATTTCTTGGATGTAACTGGAAAAAATGTAACAGTATACTCTAATTCGTCAAATAATTATGATAATTTCAACTTAGATTTGCTTAGAGCAGTGGTAACTGAACATATCTATTAAACAAGAGAAAATCAGTGTGAGGTGACATACCTACCCCACATGAGTAAGCCTATATCCCCAACATGAGGTATTTACCAATACCATTAGTACAGTAACTGAATGCAAATTAGTCCTGCACGACTGATTAAAGAAGCTTTTAACATTAGGCATATTGTACAATCATCCTGTCATGTTTCAAACAATTCTTTTAAACTGTAGGAGTTACAGCGGCAAAATTCTCTGGATGAACATGTGGATGGATGGGACAAAAAACAGAATACCGCCTCTATAATATAATAAATTTAAAAACTTTACAAGTGGTAAAATTGTAGTCGGATTGCAAACAATGGTCTCCTACTACTACTACTACTACTACTACTACTACTACTACTACTACTACTACTACTACTACTACTACTACTACCAGCAGCCACAGAATTAAGCAACAATAATAATAATAATATTATTATTATATTTATTATTATTAATATTATTATTATTATATGACCATATCTCCTGATACAGTAGAAAACTTTCTGTAAATCATTGATAAGCACCCCTCTTCTAGAGTCTCGGCAATAAAATTTAGAGGTGTCCTGTCAATCAAATTACTCCGAAGCGGCGATGGAATGTAGAAAGCAGACAGTAACTTTGGATTGTGAAAATTGATCATTTAAGATGCTGAATAGGCATAACTAAACAATCTAAGAAAGTGCGTTAAGGAATCTGTAAATATTGACCACTAGTATTAGTAATTATATGAATACATACCTGTTTTGAAAGCATTTTTGCTAAAAAATGGTGTCAAAAGGTTGAGAACCGTCAAACTAAACTTGACTACTGCGCAGATGCGATACACGCGCCGTGACATGATAGAACGAGAGCGATATTAACAAATTCATGAAGTTCGGTGCTCACAAATTTAAACAACTCGACCATAAATGACCTACCTGACCGACTAACCTGCCATTGCAAAATATTGGCAGATGACACAAAGATATGTATGGCAACCCAGCTACCAGTCAGATTCTAGACAAAGTATGTAAGTGGTCGCAGATATCAGTTCGGAAAACTATCAAAATTCAGAAACATTTCTAAATTCAGAAACTATTATAATGGTTTCTGAATTTAGATAAAGGGTTTCTGAATTTGGAAACCATGTGCAGAAGCTTTTTAACAATTTTCGCATTTATTGATCAGTCAACCTAAGATCTGCTTAAGAAAAATTGTTTCTAAAACCAATATGGACATGAGATACACCCTGAACAGGTGGTTATAACCTTTATAATTACTGGGAAAAAAATATGCAAACAAATTTGGAATTCCTTTGATGAATTAGTTATATATACGTGTACGTGTTGGCACTTATCCAAAACGTAAAAACATCCTATCTCCAATCTCTGAATTGAACACCCAATTGAGAAAACAAATTTTAAGTTTCCGAATTTGGAAACTTACATGTAGTGTCTATATTCAACAACGTTGCCTTTAAGATGACTACTGAAAAAAAACTATGCCAGAAAATTCGGAATTCCTCTGATGAATCAATTTTAGCCGAGTGCTGTCACCTATCCAAAACATTAAAAAAAAATCTAATCTCTGAATTGTTGTTCCAATTGAGATAACAAAATTTAAGTTTCCAAATTTGGAAACTTTAAGTGTATGAATTCAACAACATAGCCAAATTCGGAAATAGTGTGTTTTTGAATTCGGAAACGTTTCCGAATTCTGAGATTTCCTGATCTGATATGGCAACTATTTTTCAACACAGATAAAACGCATATCATGCACTTCAGCAGAAATAACCCTCAAACCAAATCAGGGCTTAAAATTTACCTCATTTGAGCACACCACCTATCTGGTCCAGGATCCATCAATGCTCCTAGAAACTAGAGAATTTTGAAATCTGAGAGATTGGCTTTGAGCCATTTCAGTTTTAATAGCACTATAAGACCACTGAATGGCAATAAAATGCCACAGCATCCATCTCTAAGTATTTAATTGACTGTAAATCAGTTAAATCGTGTTCATAGCAGCCAGTAGGATTTTAGTTTGGGCTCACTAATATGGGCGGATTTCATTTGAGTATGACTTGCAAAGTCATAGCTAATGGGTAATTTAAAGTCCTGCAAATACTATATGACAGATACACCTGATATGCATCCTGTATCAAGATCATAGGTAGAAAAAGACCTGGGAGTGCATATTGACAGAAACCTTTCATTTGATATACAATTAGCGAATATCGTATCCAAGGAGAGCAGCACAATAGGAATGACTAATCAAGAGAACCTAAGTTGCCAACATTAACCCATCTACTTTCATGCTCTTGTACAAGTCTCTAGTAAGACCTATTCTTGAGTACTGCAACTCGCCATGCTCACCAAGATTGAAAAGGCAATCACAGCTATTAGAAATAGTTCAACGCTGAGCAAAAATCTCGTCCTGCAAATCACAGAGTATAGCTACACAGAAAGACTTGAAGCCTTAAATCTCATATCACTGAAATATAGACAGTTTTGAGGAGATTTAATTGAAACATTCAATCTCATCAGGGATCTATAAAATATTGAGGAGTACTTTTTAGAACCATCAAGTATTACACAGACCAGAGGTCATAGGTTCAATCTCAACATAAATTGCTGCACAACAATGATATTCGCAAGCACATTTCCACTAATAGAGTGGTACCACAATGGAATTCCCTGCCAGTTACAATAGCCGAAGCAGGGCTCGAAATTCAACGGGTATCCGGGAATCCGATTCTCGTAATATTCCCGAAATTGAAAAATACAGGAATCCAATTGTATTCCCATAATGGTTTCCATAAATAAACTCTTAAAAAAATAGTTTCTAATCAAAATATGTCTAATTGAAATTACCATGCATATGTGTCCACATGCCAACTCGCGATTTTATTCCAAGAAACAAGATTTTTGCAAAAATCATGCCAGAAATGTATTCCTTTAATGTAAGATATAAATCATTGACATAAACCTTTGACAGTTACTGGAGTTATATTGCACCATATTCTGATAGCCTCTTGTCTAAATATAGCTCTCCTATTTCCTGGAAATTGCTGCTGCTGACTTCCTCATTACTGGGAAATCCCCTAGCACATGTCGTCTGGAAAGTGAAACTAAATTGAAGCCGTCAAAGGTTTACTACCTTATTACTGGGAAACCCCCTACCACTCATCCGCATTCAATACACAGTCAAACCTGTGTATAGTGGACACTTGTTTTTTGGGCCTTTAACATGGTGGTTCTTTGATACAAATGGAATTCTTTACAAATTAAAGCATATTTTTTAAATATTTTGAAAATAATACGACTGGACGCTGTTGCTGCCTGGTTTACAATAAATATCCCTTGTATGTTCAGTATAATACTAATTGTTTTCCTGAGTGACTAATACAATCAGATCCTGATATGCATAAGCATTAATTACTACACATACTTAATTTTATATATGGATGGGGTTCCTTATGATAATTAGGAAAAAAGATCAGCAATTTGTATGGCAACTGAGTTGTATCAGGATATAATTGTTCATGAATTCAAGGAAAGTTTGTAGTATCAGGTATGATTTCTGTGTTGTTTGTCAACCTGAACATAAAATCAGAATCATGAGAGCGAAATGTGCTCAGGGCAACTTCTGAAATATAAAATTTCATGTATAATAAGTACTAAAACAATGTGTTTATTCCGTGACAGTGTATGGCATGGAAATGAAAACCCCTCAATTGAGCTTTCTATACGGGAATCCAAAAGTGGATTCTCATGGATTCCTGTTGAGCAATTGAATTGGATTGAAAAATCCAACAGAACAAAATGCTAGTACAACAAGAAGTTACATGTAGGCAATAACAAACCAATGGCTTATGCCTTGTAAAATGATGATGGGCCTCCTAACCAGTATCGTCCGGTAAGGTCATGTGTTTTTTACGGTACATACATTGAGCCATGTGCTTAGTACTACTTACCCCTTGTGTGTGTGTGTGTGTGTGCATGTGATAAAGGATACGTATAGGTTGTATTTATTTATTATATCAGTTAGGGAAATAATATACAATACTTACAGTTTACTATGACACTACATGTATGTCCTATTGCCGTATTTTAAAGATTTATTGTCATTTTTGGCTGAGTAGGTTTATCAAGTGCCCTAAAGTTATAGTACACAGGATGAGAAATTAATACAGTGTCCAATCCAGCTTTAAACGAAATCAGTGATTTCGAAAATGTGAATGGAAAACTGGTTGTGCTTGTGTGTTGTGTATACTCTGTTCTTTGCAAGCTTGAATTTAAATATCTACGTTCCTCACCTCTAGTTGCTTTTTATGCCATTACGACTAATCAGCATAGTGCAGTTTACAGTTATGAAAAGAACATAAAAAACAAACAATATAACAAAATACTTAATCTTAAACAATTCATGAACCCTACAAGATCATATACCAGATGTTACCATGTCTTAATACAGTGAAAATAACAACCTAAATCTTTTCAGCCTGGAAGCTGTAGCTGCCAAGGACAGCAACAAGGCCCAATCAAACACAGTCCAAGATCATACTGACATAATAGTTCTGTTTTGTAGCTGAATTCAAAAGATTTACATATTACACCTTTATATTGTGAAAAACATGTATTTTCGGGTGTCGCCTCCATCAACGAATTTCACACTTTCCTATGTTGTCTTTGATTAATTTTTATTTGATTTTGATTGCTGGAATGCTGTCTATCTAGATGAATTTATACAGCCAATAAACATTGATGGAAACATATCATACTTATCGTGTACCCTTTAATTTCTAGCAAGGTTAAGCCATCCCCTCCACATGAATTTTTTGACAAGACAAATTTAACAGACTGTCATGCAGTTGGAAAGCATCTCATAGAAAGATTTAGTGGTCTATTTCTAATGTTCATGAGCTGCATTGTATAGTTTATGGAATTACAGTACGCCGCAAAAATAACTTTAATGGAAAATGCGAAAAAACCCGCGACCATAGCGCCAAAAAGACACAAAAAAATGGGACAGTTTCTGCGCTGCGTCAGTTATAAGATTTTGATGAGTTGGGAGAAAATGATTTAGCACACCAAGAATTTCATTTAGCAAGTGGATGCGTCGAAAAAAGACAATGAAACCCGTTTTGAAGAAGATTTAAACAAGTTCAAATTATTTAGGCACGTTTAAATGTTCGGTGGCTAGCATAATTTTCTTGACAAGTTTATAATTCGGGCTGTTACTGTCATCACGTTCGCGTATTAATTATGTTAACGTGATACAGCCAATTTATGTCTACTCTGCATATAAAAAATAATCCAAAACCTATTACTAAATATTAAATTATCACTAAATTTGACAGTCATATACAATTTCATACATTCACTTCTAATACATGTAGCACGTTTACCGGAATAAAACGGCATGTGAGGCTTACGAGTGCGATATTAACATACATATTTATTTTTTGTTTACTGATATTTCGGGAATTTCCTTTGAATATATGGCATAAACATTTTAAACTGTATTTTCGTAATTCTTTAGCGATCTCGCTATTCGGCACATCCCGGTGCTTTGGTTGTTTATAAAAAAGAAACTGCATAAGCAGCCGTATATGTAAGATCACACATCATCGGGGAATTCCCAAACGTCCCAAATATAGGGTGTTAACGTTTTAAACTGTATTTTTGTACTGGCCTAACTGTGCTCACAAAGCGATATCGCATACGTTTGGATTATAAAAAGAAGGAATTATGCATGTGCCTCTTCACTAGTAGTAATTGCCAGGATGACCACACGCATGGTAAATAGTTCATGTTGTCATATTTCCAGTGCGTAACATTTTAAAACATGCATCAAATCACCATCTCTTAAATTTAAAATAATTAGCGCGTTTAAAGATTTCAGTAGGTTTGTCAGAAAAAAAATGAATGGGTCAAAACATTAGACGCATCAAAACAAGAGTTTAGGCCCGTCAGAAATTGTCTAGAGAGCTCGTTCTTTATAGCATTTTGTTTTACTACGCGTTGAAAAATGGGCACGTTTTTGTTTTCCTTTTAGCACATTAAAAATGCATTTTTCGTGAGTTATTTTTGCGGCGTACCGTAGGCTAGTATTCAGGGTTCTTCCCATGATGAAATTAGTGCCGGACATTTTTGAGGTAGTACAACCAAGGGTTTGCGAGATTCACAATTTCCATAAAATTATGATTATATGATACAGTATCATACACTAAAGAGACATCTGAAGCATTATCTGGCCTATTTCCCTGTATATTTTTGACACTATCTTGAAAACCTTAATTTTAAACAATTTCAAAACTTAATTTCATAAAATAGGTGAGAAAAGTTGTGGGTCAAAAAGATAGTTTAGTCTTTAGCGCTAGTGATTCTGCTAGTGATTCTGCATAACCCTGATTAATGGATTGTCCATATAATGCTCATGTATTATAGTTTATGGAATTAGGATAGCATTGTCAATGGATTGTCCATATAATGCTCATGTATTATAGTTTATGGAATTAGGATAGCATTGTCAATGGATTGTCCATATAATTGGTGGCAACTGCTTGAAATGCCACACTGACTCTTTTATATAACACCTACAAAAATTCGTAACTTATAATAACTCTATTTTCTTCAAATTCCTTTAGAAAATGTGTCTAGGAATAGATGACTGCTTTATGCGGTAATAGAATGGTTCTGCAAATTGATGTGGACACCGTTGAAATGATGAATTCATAACTTTCATGGTTTGTACACCTTTCAGTGTTTGAAATACCATGGTTCCATGATTGGTCAATTTGTTCGGCAGCCATTTTGAATTTTCTGAAAAAGGGCTGGAAATCGTTTAATATGCTACTCCTTATTAACTGCATGGATAATTTCAACCAGCCTTGTCTGGAAGGACCCTAGGCTGGTACACTTCATCAACTGTATACAGAATTTTGACAGCTTGATTTTTTTGGTGGTCATCTAAGACTCATCTTGGATTTTCCAAAGAATGGGAATTCATTTAAACGCTACTCCTCATTAGCCGCTAAACTTGGGCAATTTCATCCAACTTTGGTTAGAAGGATCCTATATTGGTATCCTCTAGCGCCAGTGGTCATATATTATATTCTAATTAACATGTAAATAATAATCATACATTTTAAAAAACGGATGAAATTTATAAAGTACAGTCCTTGAAATTCGGACAATTTTGCCATGGCACAAAAATGCTATAGGCTTGTAAGCACATAAGTAGGGCCCATTATGGTGCAAAATGGTCAAAATTTCAAATTTGATCTAATTGATTTTTGCTGGTGTCAAATTGAATCCATGGAACTGTAGTTGAATATGACCAAATTCCAGACCTTAGCGATAACTATTTTTTATTTTTCACATTTCATGTAGTGAACTACAAAAATCATAAAATTCAGCAAGAAGCTAAAGTCCATAAGAATGGGAACTAAATACATAACATATCTCAGTGAATTATTTATTCTCTACTCAGTAATGGTCAATGTTAGTCTTATTAACTCATTAATGATAATAAATCATCTCGTGTAGAAAAATATTCAAAATTTTAACGCGATTTCATCAAATAATTTCATAAAACAACTACATAGATTAACATTGTCAATTAATTCATGTGTCATCTATCCATTTTACACTAAACAAACACGTAAGACATTACGTTGATTAATGAAACCAATTTAATTGATATTATTACCTTTTTACTAATGCAATTAACAATATTACTAAATTTACAAAAACGTGACGTACAGCCATAAAATCTCTTTGACACTAATTTTATTGCATGTGGATTTCTTTCTCATATTTTTGTGCCTAAAAGTAGATATCATGAGACCATTAAAAAGGCATATTAATAACAATTTTTAAGTAGTATATTCTTAGAGCAATATTCATTAAAACAAAACATGTTTTTGTGTCATTTGACAGAACGTGAACATCATATTACTTTCACAAAGGTATAGTCTTGAATTAATAACAACATTAATTTACAAAATATTGTAATAAATACACCAATATATTTCATATATATTAACACACAGATGCATTTTATATAGACCATGCTTCCATATCATAAAATCTTTAATTAGACAAATTATTGTCTACTTCCTAATCCTAACCAATATGCACTTACAAAGATAAAATACACAATATACATATATCAAATTAAAGTCCACAATTGTGGCTTGCAATTAGGCCACTTTATTTAAAGGAACTTCTATGGCTTTTTTAATCTGATGATATATGCAAACACAATTTTTTTTTCTTTGCACCATGAAAAATCACATATTTTCCTCTTCTTTCTATTTCAAAGTAACATGCAGTTTATTCTCAACAAAATATGGTAAACATATATATTTTAAGGTTCCTTTCATATCGTAGCTTCAGGAAATAGACAGTTCATAGTCATACATAAATGCACGAAACCTGTCAAGCTAACTCATACTATTAAAAAATTGGGTGGGCCCAACTTGGATGCTACAAGCCTGTAGCGGAACTGGTTCACCATGGCACTACTACAGCATTTTTTTCAAATTTCATTAATTTTAATCTGTGCTATACCTTTGGTGAATTGTAGAAACTTACTATGATATTATGATTGTATGATAAAATCATATTTCACTCTTTAACACTCATATCAGCCAAAAATGGCTTCTACAGTGGTCTTGACAAATATCCATTTGCAGACAAAGAGAAGACTATTTTTGAAAATTTACCACTAGAATGACTGGCTCGATAACCGAGCCAGTCATTCCGGTGGTAAATTTTCAAAAATCGTCTTCTTGGTCTGCAAATGAACATTTTCTATGAGAAAATTTGAATTTTCTTGAACATAATCAAAGGTTAAAGGGAGAACTAGCTAGGCTTTTACCACAGCTTTGCTGATTGCTGTGGCGAATTTCGAGGGCTGAAAGTATAATCATGTACATAAACAGGTAAAAAAATGTTTTGCCAAAATTAGCACTGATGGACAAATTCTGCGACCTCACAACAGACTACCGTGTGTCAGCGTCAGCCATGATACTGTTTTTTGATTGTTAGTACCAAAATGGATAAGCTTTAATAGTTTTGACATGATTGAATATAAGTTTCCTGGTGTGGGACCACTTGCAGACTTTATTTAAGTTGCTTTGCATATTTGACCTAGAGTCATTTTGCCATTATGGGTAATATGTGATAAGAATAAGTATATTTGTGGTAGTGTATTTTTTCATTGCAAGTATTTTCCAAGTATTTTTAACCAAGTTAGTTAAGTCATTTATGAAACTTATGAACAGTTTGAGACCATGTGGCACCCTAGTTATAGCATGATAATGATTCTTCAAAGACCCTGTTCTTGTTGTATTTTACAGACTACATGTATCTTATAGAAGTCACACAGACCCGACACAGTGTGCCAATGTTTGACAAAAGACCTTGTTCTTGTTGTGTTTTACAGACTACGTCATGTACATGTATCTTATAGCAGTCACGCAGTGTGCCAATGTTTGACAAAAGACCCTGTTCTTGTTGTGTTTTACAGACTACATGTATCTTATAGCAGTCACACAGTGTGCCAATGTTTGACAAAAGACCCTGTTCTTGTTGTGTTTTACAGACTACATGTATCTTATAGCAGTCACACAGTGTGCCAATGTTTGACAAAAGACCCTGTTCTTGTTGTTTTTTACAGACATGTATCTTATAATATTTATGCAGTGTGCCAATCTTTGACAAAAGACCCTGTTCTTGTTCTGTTTTACAGGTTACATATATCTTATAGCAATCACGCAGTGTGCCAATGTTTGAGCCCAGTAAGAGCAGTCTGGAAGCCGCTGCTGAAGCAGCAGCAAAGGTCAATGCTGTTCTGATAGCCAAGGGAAAACTACGACCATGGCAACTCTCACAACAGGAACAGCAAACACCCAGACCAAAGGTCAGATTCTAGGCTACTTTTGTACTAAACCTTTGATGACTCACACATTATTCACCAGCAAATCAAAATCAGTTCTTTTCATATTTCATGAATTTTGTTAGTTTTTAAAGCGATACTTGAAGATATTCTCTATCTTCCTGTCCCCTGTTTCTCTTCCTCTTTGCTCTTTTCCTCTCCCCTCTCTTCCCCACCTCTCCCCCTCTCTTCCTCACCTCTCCCCCCCCTCCCTTCCCTCCCTCTCGCTCGCACACATGCACGCTCTCTTCCGCCCTGCCTCCTCTCTTCCCCTCTCTCTCCCCTCTCTTTCTCTTCCTCCCCAGTCTCTCTTCCTGTCCCCTCTCTCTTCCTCCTCTTCCTCTCCCCTCTCTTTCTCTTCCTCCCCAGTCTCTCTTCCTCTCCCCTCTCTTTCTCTTCCTCCCCAGTCTCTCTCCCTCTCCCCTCTCTTCCTCTTCCTCCCCAGTCTCTCTTCCTCTCCCCTCTCTTTCTCTTCCTCCCCAGTCGCTCTTTTTCTCCCCTCTCTTTCTCTTCCTCCCCAGTCTCTCTCTCTCCCCTCTCTTTCTCTTCCTCCCCAGTCTCTTCCTCTCCCCTCTCTTTCTCTTCCTCCCCAGTCTCTCTTCCTCTCCCCGCCCTCTCTCTTCCTCCCCAGTCTCTCTCTCTCCCCTCTCTTTCTCTTCCTCCCCAGTCTCTCTCTCCCCTCTCTTTCTCTTCCTCCCCAGTCTCTATTCCTCTCCCCACCCTCTCTCCCCTCTCTTTCTCTTCCTCCCCAGTCTCTTCCTCTCCCCTCTCTTTCTCTTCCTCCCCAGTCTCTCTTCCTCTCCCCTCTCTTTCTCGTCCTCCCCAGTCGCTCTTTTTCTCCCCTCTCTTTCTCTTCCTCCCCAGTCTCTCTCTCTCCCCTCTCTTTCTCTTCCTCCCCAGTCTCTCTCTCTCCCCTCTCTTTCTCTTCCTCCCCAGTCTCTCTTCCTCTCCCCACCCTCTCTCCCCTCTCTTTCTCTTCCTCCCCAGTCTCTTCCTCTCCCCTCTCTTTCTCTTCCTCCCCAGTCTCTTCCTCTCCCCTCTCTTTCTCTTCCTCCCCAGTCGCTCTTTTTCTCCCCTCTCTTTCTCTTCCTCCCCAGTCTCTCTCTCTCCCCTCTCTTTCTCTTCCTCCCCAGTCTCTTCCTCTCCCCTCTCTTTCTCTTCCTCCCCAGTCTCTCTTCCTCTCCCCGCCCTCTCTCTTCCTCCCCAGTCTCTCTCTCTCCCCTCTCTTTCTCTTCCTCCCCAGTCTCTCTCTCTCCCCTCTCTTTCTCTTCCTCCCCAGTCTCTCTTCCTCTCCCCACCCTCTCTCCCCTCTCTTTCTCTTCCTCCCCAGTCTCTTCCTCTCCCCTCTCTTTCTCTTCCTCCCCAGTCTCTTCCTCTCCCCTCTCTCTCTTCCTCCCCAGTCTCTCTTCCTCTCCCCTCTCTTTCTCTTCCTCCTCAGTCGCTCTTTTTCTCCCCTCTCTTTCTCTTCCTCCCCAGTCTCTCTCTCTCCCCTCTCTTTCTCTTCCTCCCCAGTCTTCCTCTCCCCTCTCTTTCTCTTCCTCCCCAGTCTCTCTTCCTCTCCCCGCCCTCTCTCTTCCTCCCCAGTCTCTCTCTCTCCCCTCTCTTTCTCTTCCTCCCCAGTCTCTCTCTCTCCCCTCTCTTTCTCTTCCTCCCATGTCTCTCTTCCTCTCCCCACCCTCTCTCCCCTCTCTTTCTCTTCCTCCCCAGTCTCTTCCTCTCCCCTCGCTTTCTCTTCCTCCCCAGTCTTCTCTTCCTCTCCCTCTCTCTCTTCCTCCCCAGTCTCTCTTCCTCTCCCCTCTCTTTCTCTTCCTCCCCAGTCTCTCTTCCTCTCCCCTCTCTTTCTCTTCCTCCCCAGTCTCTCTTCCTCTCCCCACCCTCTCTCCCCTCTCTTTCTCTTCCTCCCCAGTCTCTTCCTCTCCCCTCGCTTTCTCTTCCTCCCCAGTCTTCTCTTCCTCTCCCTCTCTCTCTTCCTCCCCAGTCTCTCTTCCTCTCCCCTCTCTTTCTCTTCCTCCCCAGTCTCTCTTCCTCTCCCCTCTCTTTCTCTTCCTCCCCAGTCTCTTCCTCTCCCCTCTCTTTCTCTTCCTCCCCAGTCTCTCTTCATTTCCCCTTTTTCTCTTCCTCCCCAGTCTCTTCCTCTCCCCTCTCTTTCTCTTCCTCCCCAGTCTCTTCCTCCCCAGTCTCTCTTCCTCTCCCCGCCCTCTCTCTTCTCCCCTCTCTTTCTCTTCCTCCCCAGTCTCTCTTCCTCTCCCCTCTCTTTCTCTTCCTCCCCAGTCTCTCTTCCTCTCCCCTCTCTTTCTCTTCCCCCCAGTCTCTCTTCCTCTCCCCATCCTCTCTCTTCTCCCCTCTCTTTGTCAAATTCTGTTTAATCTATAGAATTTGATAAAATCTTATTTTTGTTTTTATTATTTAAATTTAATTGTCATTTCTTATCCCTTTAAGAGGTTAAATTGTTACATTAAGAAGGAAGCACCATTCTACTTCGAATAATACTTACCAGATGTACTATTATGATAATGTCTATTATCTAGTCTAGCTCAAAATAAACAATTAAAAACTCCGCACTCTCCTGCTCCTGCTCATACTGTGTCCGGGAATTACCATAGCTGCAGGTACCGAGTCAATTCCCAATCACAGTCAGATTCGTCTATTTTGTGACTTAATACAGTCACGTTTTGTTGCTCACAAGGATTGTTGGAGTGCGTCATTAGTGGCATTATGGAGGACAACGGAAAATCATCACAGGGCCAGGTTGTATCAATCTAGAATTTATACATTCGTGCCATAATGACTGTTTGAGATCTAATCTCTCAAAACAAGTGTCTGTACTTTCACGACAGACCAGAAATGTTCAAATTGACTGCATGGATGTTATCAAGCAGCATGCAATTGAGGGTGGCTTTTCTGAGCAAGCAGCGAAGATTGTTGCTTCAGCCAGAAGAGGTTCAACCAGGAAAACATATAATTATAGAATCAACAAATTTGCAGAGTGGTGTGAGGGAAGAGATATCAATCCCATTTCTGCATCTGTTGGACACGTAGCAGATTTTATCTGTCATTTATACAAAGTTGACAAACTTGTACCTTCAACCCTAGCAGCATATAAGTCTGCATTAGCGTCAGTCATTCCCAGTCTGGCCATTGAAGGAGTGGAGAATGACACCTTGAATGAAGTTATTAAAGGAATGCGCAATCTGCGACCTAGACAGCCAATTCCTATCCCAGCATGGAATCTATCTCACGTTCTACAGGTTTTAGGGCATGCTCCCTTTGAACCAATTAGATCTATAGACATTAAACTGTTACCTATTAAATCAGTTTTCTTGGTTGCAGCAGCGTCGGCGAGAAGGGGAAGCTAAATACACGCGCTTTCTGCCGAACAAGACCGTTTTTGTCATCACGGGTGAAGGTTTAAGACTACTTCCACGTCTTTGTTTCCTGGCAAAGAATCAGTCACTTAAATATCCAGGACAGCCGATCAATTTGCCAAGTTTAACTAGACATGACCCAAACTCTTCTGCTTGGTGTCCTGTCAGATGTCTGAAAATGTATAAGAAACGTACTGAGGAGTGGAGAGATGACCCAAAATCTCTGTGGTTATGTCTCAAAGCTCCTCATTTACGTGCCTCGAAAGATACTATTTCTCGTTGGATAGTTGACGCTATTCAGATGTCGCACAAAATCGCTACAGGAAAGCAGATTGATCGTGCGAATGCCCATCAGGTCCGAGCACTAGCAGCATCATCGGCCCTTTATAAGGGTGTCTCATTAGAGGAAGTGATGTCTGTAGCACAATGGCATGCCGAGTCGTCATTCACTGATTTATACCTTCGCGACATCTCCAGCGGACTTAATCTGGTAGCCGTCGCCAATTTATCGGATCTAAACTAAGCCACATCCGACCACTACTTCGCACACATCACAAAGTCTTCCACTTACACTGAACAATGGCTATGCACATGACTTGAGTACGACCGTGGATTGGGCCGAGCTCCTGTGATGAACAAGAAAAGATTAAGCACTCAGAATGGTGAGTGTTTACATTAATTAAGTGACTATAAATATATTTACTTACAGTCGAAATACCAGATTGCTTAGGTAAATAGTCTGGTACAAGAGTATACTTATCCTGTCAAACAGACATTAGACTCATTCCAATTTGAAAATCTAATCGATATACTGATATTTTTTTCAAAATTAGAAGTTGTAGTAGCTTCTTTGCACTCTACTGGACTGCCCTAGCTGAGACTTGGGGCTGACACGGGTCTGGTGGGTGTTGCATCCCCATTGACAGCCCTCTGAATTTTGTGCGGACAAAAGAGGGGGGGAGCGCGGTCTAGACCATGGAAGTTTAGCACTCTATGAGTCAGATGGCAGAACCCAAGCGTATGCCAGGGTTCTAGTCTCTTCACAACCGTCTCTGTTGGATGGTAGATGAGTGCTGGTTCGAGCCTCACCTCCCACCAGTATTTCCTGGCTGTCGAAATCCAGAGTTTATCATAATAGTACATCTGGTAAGTATTATTCGAAGTAGAATCAAAAAAGCATCCGCTTTTGTTTCTACGAGAATTCTTAATACTTGCCAGATGTACTATTGCCCCTCCCTCAGCCGCCCCGCTGAGGTGAGACTGAGCTGCTTTCGCTGTTTGTCAAGGCAAATATAAGATGAATCTGACTGTGATTGGGAATTGACTCGGTACCTGCGGCTATGGTAATTCCCGGACACAGTATGGGCAGGACCAGGAGAGTGCGGAGTTTTTAATTGTTTATTTTGAGCTGGACTAGATAATAGACATTATCATAATAGTACATCTGGTAAGTATTAAGAATTCTCGTGGAAACAGAAGCGGATGCTTTTTTGATTTTGCGACATAAGTGATGAGTGGCATTAAGCGACCAACTGTCTTTATTTTATGCTCTATTCATTGTCATGTAAATTGAGCATTTTGTCTGTGTGTATAATTTCAGCTGCCCTCAGGTACAGGACTTGTTGTTGCCGAGGTGGAGATTAACGATGTGCCGATTCAGTGTCGAAACTTTCTGACACGAGGAAACAAACAAGAACAGGTAAATAATCAGCTTGGTTTGAACTATATAGGATTGTAAAGATCGTACAAATGACTCCATTAGGGACCATGCCCCTGCCCAGCCCACAAGTGTCTTCAGATATGTGTCAGATCTATATAAGTAGCATCTTATTACTAAATGTCATCTCCTGATTTCTAAACATTAAGAAGGTGTTCATTGTGTAAGAGTTTTGCCTCCGTAGCTCGTGTTTTAACCTTTTAACACTAAAATTTATATTTTATTTATTCAAAAAAATTTCAATTTCCTCATAGAAAATGTTTATTTGCAGACCAAGAGAAGATATCTTTTGAAAATTTATCACTGAAATGACTGGCTCGGTTATCGAGCCAGTCAATTCAGTGGTAAATTTTCAAAAATTGTCTTCTCTTGGTCAGCAAATGAACTGTTCTCGTGACCAGTGCAGAAGCCATTTCTACCTGCTTGCACGTTAAAGGGATACTAATGTCATTGCAAATGTCACTTTACAGATAGGTTATGGTGCAGAGATTTTATATTGTTCACTTCTGATGTGTGGTCCTATATTTGTGTCACAATAAGTTGCTTTTTATACCCCGCCCAAAAGGTTGGCGGGTTATTATGTGATGGCGTTTATGGGTGGGTGGGAGGCAGAGTGGTTTCAGCGTGATAACTCCGCTACCGTTTATCGGATCACTTTGAAACCTCATAGGATGATTGGACTAGGTCTGAGGAAGAAACCAATCGAAATCGACGATGAACCGAAATCCAAGATAGCCACCAACCACTGACAGCCATCTTGAAAATTGGTTTCCAGACAATAACTCCATGACTGTTTATAAGATCCCATTGAAACTTGAGAGGATGACTGGTCTAGGTAGCTATTTTCTGATAACTCAGTCATTGGTTCGTCACCATGGCAGGGTATTATGCACCGTTTGCGGAGATCTTTGTTAGCATTGCAGTAATGTTATTTCATGGGCGCCACCATTTTGTCTCTTCCAGACAGATTGTCATATACAATATATTATTTACACAATAAGAACAATTATGTTGAATAATTTGAGACTGATTTGACTGCTGAACTATAGAATGCACCTGTATGCTAGAGGAAACCAATCTGTCAGTCAAAGTATGTGACATAATTAAATACATCACAGGTACATGTAGGCAATTGAATACATCATGAATGGCATATTTAAGTCTGTCATAATTGCTTAATAGCATATCATGTTATGTGAATTGTATGTCTTCACTATTTAATAAGCATTTTGTTGAATATCTTGAAACTAATTTAACTGGCCGCAGCAAAAGCACCCAGTCAAATAAGTTTCAAAATATTCAACAGCTTAGTTGTATAGATTTCTGGAAATTAATATTCAGGAAGAGTAGGCAGGGATTTTCATGTGTCTGTTAGGTGGTATATACCCCCAAAATGTAACTTGGGACCCCAAGAGTGAGTCTCCTGAAAATCTTTTGAGTTTTCCACTATTCCAATTATATTCAAAATATTCAACAGAATATTTCTTAGATCGTGTTCAAAATTGTACTAACTAATATGTTTATGTTTTTGTCTTGGAAACGTGTTAGCATATTTTTTAGCTGTATCAATGAGTTGTTGTTGTTGTTGTTGTTGTTGTTGTTGTTGGTTTATATTAGACAGTACAGCTCAGGAATAGGTTAACTTGTTTCCAAAACAAAATCAGAAACATGTACTTAGTAGGAAATGTTCTGTTGAATATTTTGAACATAATTTGATTGGAAGACATTGCTGCCTTAGGCGGCAATGTCTTCCAATCCATTTATGTGCAAAATATTCAACAGTACGTTTTATTTTGTTTTGGGTAAACATGTTAAGTTATTTCTGAGTTGCGCTGTGTCAATGACACGTCGTTTTATGGTACCTGTATGTGTTATAGATTTCTCATATAAGTGGCGCTGCTGTGTCTACAAGAGGACGGTTCATAACAGCAGAGGAGAGGATTAACCTGAAACCAGGGTATGCTATCTGCCACTCTAACCTGCTTGTTACGTGGTTACGTACCCGCTCCACCTCATATGCAACCTTTAACCCTTGAAATTTCACTGTCTTAGTTTCATGACACCTCTACAGGGAAGCTGTTGAATATTTTTAAACTAATAATTTGTTGCTGCCATAGGTCTTGAAATTGAGACACAGTAATTCCAAGGGTTATTGACAAGGCTGATATACCAAACTAGGATTACCAACTCAATATGTGCTTGTCAAATGAGATGGGAGTTATACGTCGTGCTATAGAAAACTTAATATTGTTAACAAAGACTGCTTGCTCATAATTGAGTAGAACACAGGGATATCAAATTAAGGATATGTCATTGCATAAGTTCCAATAAGCATGGGCAATGTGTTAAGAGAAAAAAAGTAAATGCAAAGAACAATTATTCAAATAAAACTTTTATGCAAGCATACCATCATCAAAGATAGTTAATGTAAATATGAAGAATTTGTTGATATGTTAAGAATTGCATGGTTAAACATGAAGGACAAGGGAAGAATGATTGTAATAGATAAACACTTAAGAGACTCGCCTTAACATGCTTACCTTGACAAACTGACCTTTACCACACTCACACTTAGACTTACTGGCCTTTGCCATGCTCACGTGTACAACCTGACCATTGCCATGACCACCTGGAAAAACTAACTTTTTGCCACACTCATCTGGACAAACTGACCGTTACCATATTCACCTGGACAAACAGACCTTTTCCACGCTCACCTGGACAAACTGACCTTTACCACGCTCATCTGGACAAACTGACCTTTGTCACACTCACGCCTAGACAAACTTACCTTTGCCACACTCACGTGAACAAACCAACCATTGCCATGGTCACCTGGACAAATCGATCTTTGCCATGCTCACCTGGACAAACTGAACTTTACCACACTCACACCTGGACAAAACGACCTTTGCCATTCTCACCTGAACAAACTGACCTTTGTCACACTCACCTGGACAAAATGGCCTTTGCCACACTCATACCTAGACAAACTGACCTTTGCCACACTCACTTGGACAAACCGACCTTTGCCATGGTCACCTGGACAAATCGATCTTTGCCATGCTCACCTGGACAAACTGAACTTTACCACATTCACACCTGGACAAACCGACCTTTGCCACACTCATCTGGACAAAATGACTTTTGCCACCCGCCACCTGGACAAAATGACCTTTGTCACACTCACTTGGACAAACTTACCTTTGCCATGCTCACCTGGACAAAATGACCTTTGCCACGCTCACCTGGACAAAATGACCTTTGGCACACTCACCTGGACAAAATTACCTTTGCCACACTTACCAGGACAAACTGACCTTGGCCACACTCACCTGGACAAACTGACCTGTGCCATGCTTACCTGGACAAATTAACCTTTGCCACACTCTCACCTAGACAAACTGACCTTTGCCATAGTTATTTTGATGACAAATAATAAATTATCAAATGATCAAACCTGTCTTTGCAGGAGTCCTGCGAAATGTCCATTTGCAGTTCTGTTGAAGAACAATTTTGAAATTTTACCGCTACAATGATTGGCTAAAAGATCCTAAATTATGAACAATATTTTCTTGGTCTGCAAATGCTGGTTTTCTATGGGAAACATGTAATTGATACAGTTTGGCCATTATGATGTATAATAAGCCCGTGCTTCAGAATCCTACATACAGCCATGAGCCACATTGTTACTGTTTTTCCATTACAGGGAAAGACCGCTATATTTGTGTGTAAAGGGACCGACTACACTCAGTGTTGAGAGTAAGTGGTATACATTGTCTACTAATACACCTCCATATTAGTCTTAGCTGAAGATTGTGGCAAAATATCAATTGATTTGAGTGCATGTGAATCAATGGTAAATGATTAAGCCATTGTGGCTTATTCTTTTTAGAGCTACATGTGTATCGACGCTTAGCTCGTCTTTATGAAGTAAAACAGGCCTAAGCGATACATCAGATGCAGGCAGCGTCCAAACTTGCTTAACCCTTTAAACCTTGAATTTCTTCAAGATTTCTATTTTTTCAAAGAAAATGCCAATTTGCAGACAAAGAGAAGACTATTTTTTGAAAGTTTAGCACTGGAATGACTGGCTCAGTTATCGGGCCCGTCAGTCCAGTGGTAAATTTGCAAAAATAGTCTTCTTGGTCTCCAAATTAACATTTCGCAAGGCCACTGCAGAAAGCGTTTTAGCTGATATAAGTGTTAAAGGAAAGGAACAGGGAACAAATGCTCTTGAATGAAAGATTTGATTATTCATCAACCTATAGCCACCAGTAGAAAGAGAAATAAATCGGAATAATTTGAAAAAAAGCAATTAAATACCATTTATGTCACGATGGTGGGAACCAATTAGTGATGCAGCTAGGGGTGGGCGATTTTTCGATATTATCGTCAATATCGCGATAAACCGAACACCGATACCGAAATCGTCATAATTTCGAAAAATCGTAAATATCGTCAATACCGACAGGACGATATTGCACTTTTAACTGTGAGTATAATATAAATAATTAAGTTAGAAATGTCATACTCTTACCTCTATTCGGTCCAGTAATATTCTTTAAGTAATAACCCATTCTACTTCGAATAATACTTACCAGATGTACTATTATGATAATGTCTATTATCTAGTCTAGCTCAAAATAAACAATTAAAACTCCGCACTCTCCTGGTCCTGCCCCTACTGTGTCCTGGAATACCATAGCCGCAGGTACCGAGTCAATTCCCAATCACAGTCAGATTCGTCTATTTTGCGTTTTTGTCAAGTCGCAATTTTAGTGTGCTCAAATTTTCGTTAATTTAAGCGGTTATCGGTTGTTGAAAGGATTTACATCGGTGGCTTCATGGAGGAACTGGGTAAATCATCACAGGGGCAGGTTGTATCAATCTAGAATTTATTCATTCGTGCCATAATGACTGTTTGAAATTTCCTTAAATTGGCACATTGTTTTAAAATGTTAGCCATTGTTGGAGTCGCTTCTGTACCCGTTAACTTTTAGTTTAATTCGGGTACTCGGTTAATTTTCTCTTGCGACTCGGTTCCTCTAAAGATGGATGCGCCCTTGGCCAAGATGGCGGCGCCCATGTATTATGTCGTTCTTGGCTTGGTGTGTCTAGGCACTCTGTTTATCGCCGATTTTAGCTTTCGCTTCGTTGTCGAGGGTGTTTGTAGCGATCAGCGATGTAGCCTTGGTTATTTAACGCTAGTCAAAGGCTGAGTTGTGTGTTTTAAAAATTTTTTCACTCAAAAAAGTTTCAAATATTTCCTGCCTAAGAACTTGATTATCATTAATTTAAGAGAAAGTTAATGTGTTTAAGAAATCTTAACTATCAAGTCGATTGTGCGTATTGCTCGTCATCATTTGTCATGTGCAGCGTTTTAATTTTTCTCTGTGTTCGCAGAAACCTAAGAATCGGGACACGTTGTGCCAGAAGTGCAACAGGTTCATGAAGCGGAAGTACTTGGGACATCACTGTGTGGCGTGCGCTCAGTGTAAGGTCGGCAGCCCTTGTGATGTGTGCGTGAAGTGGTCGTCGGCAATGGTGGCAGAGTTTGACAGGGATCGACGTGCGAGGCTGGAGAGGATCGCGAAGGACAAGGCAGCGAAGTTGCAGCAGGCGTCTCTTATGGGACTTGAAGGTCGTCTGAATGAACGAATGGATTCAGCGCTGGGCGTATGGGCGGCCCAGTTCAAGGCGATGTTTGACTCGTTGCAGTCCACGGTCCCGGTGAGGCAAGCTGGTGTAGGACAACCATTAGGTGGTCCGGCTAGTTCTGCTAGTTAACGGTCATGCACCTGCCCCTTCTCTGTCCTTGGCTCAAGAGCCGACGGTAGAGGAGGAAGATCTGCTGCTAATGGAGGATTCCGGCATGCCGGATCTTTCGATGACGGCAAGACCTAGTACGTCCCAGGGGTCGCCCTCGGGATTTGTACGGGTTTTCCAGGCGGATGGTGATGTCGACGTCCCGTCGGGCATATTCCAGCCGCTATTTGTGCAACCGGAGATGCCGGCGGAGCCGTGTTTTGCGGTTCCTGCCGGTATCCCGGCGGCGTTAGGTGCGGCTCCTATCGGAGTGACGGTACCAGCCGTAGTTAAGGCGGTCGTAGTCCCGGATCCCGTGCGGGAGCCGATGGATTGCGGGGAATCCGTGTCTGGCGATTCGTTAGACACCGGTGCCGCCGGTAGTCGCGTTATGGGTGCGCTCTGTCCTGGCAGAGACGCGTATCGTATCGCCCAGCATGGATCGTCGGTGGCCCTCTCATCTAAGGGAGAGAGGGAGGATGAGAACGGCAGTTCTTTGATGGACGAGTCCGTTTTCTGCACCGAAGCTGAATGGGTGCAGGTCCTTGGATGGATGACCAATCGTCTCGGGTTGGCATCTGATCTAGGATCTCAGCGCGATCCGGCGATGGAACGGATGTCAGAGCGTGCGGCTAGCGCTCTGTCAAGTGGCTCTTCTGCCATGCCGACACTCCCATTGGATACGCAGACTTCTGACATGTTGGAAGTTGCGGCATACCGTCTGGTTCAGCCAGACTATGCATTACCAAAGGTCCCGAAGGGGATAAGGAGTAGGGTCCGTTTTCCGGAGCTGGCCTATCATCAGTACGCCCGCGTTCCACGGCTTTCCGTTGCGGAACGAGAGGCGCTGAATAGGCCGTTGGCTGGGAAGGCTAAGGGGCGGTCACGTCCTTTGGTTTCGCAGACCAACAAAGACCCGTTCAATGAGCTCATGCTCATTGAAGATGCGGCGAGGGCAGCCATGGCTGCGCTGTCGCACGGGTGTACCGTCTTGCAGGGTATGCTGGACTGCATGGCGGAAGGCGGACAGGTGCCAGAGGCTGCTCCCGGAGTTATTCGGGATACCATGCGCCTGTCTCAGGATTGCCTGGCCAGGGTAATCACTAGAACATTGGCAGAGCGACGGAGAATGGTTCTCGATTGTGTAGAACCAGGACCGGAAATGAGGGCTGCATTATCTTCTGCGCCCTTCATTGGTCCAGGCTTGTTCGGCGGCTCGGCACGACAAGCGCTCTCCAAGGTTGCGTCAATGGTGGCGGAGCAAGAAGTGGTCGGCAAGTCGTGGAAGTCGACTAAGAGGACTCGGCCGCAACAGTCCTACCGTCAGCATAGACAGGAGCAGCAGAGGCAGCGTCCTAGATCGCCCTTCCGTCCTTCTGGCCGTGATGCCCATAGGCCATCCAGATCGCAAGGACCTGGCCGTTCGTCCTCATACAAGTCCTCTAGTAAGAGGCCGTATGAGGAAGACAGGAAGGGTGGCGGTTCGCGCCGAGGCGGCTACCGTAAGGATAGCCCTGGCGGCGGTTCCGGACCGTCATACCACAAGAAGCCGCGGGGCGGCTGTGGGGCTCGTTCCTGACGGGTTTCCGGCGGAACCACTACCGATGGCTTCGGAGACAGATGGAGTCGAGAATCTTCACCCAAGCGATTTAGCGTCTTATCGGCTAATCTTGACCGACAATTGTGTGCAGATTCCTTCCGTCGGAGGCAGACTTCAGCTATTCCTAAACCAATGGGAACAGGTCGTGCGCGACTGTTTAGTTTGTCAGTGGATAAGAAACGGCTACGATCCGGACTGGCTCATCCATCAATCGTTAGTTCCGTTAACCTCGACTCCAATATGGACTCCTGTTCCAAGGGAATCAGATCGTCTAGACGCCATTCAGTCAGAAATACAATCTCTTCATCAGAAGAAGGCCATTCACTTAGTCAAGGATCAGTCTTCTCTGGGCTTCTATTCGGTCATGTTCCTCGTACCGGAGGATGGAGACCAATTCTCAATCTCAAACCGTTGAACAAGTTTATTCTTTCTCCCAAGTTTCAGATGGAGATGGTTACAGCAGTAATGACAGGGCTGAGGAAAGGCATGTGGGGAGTGTCGATAGATCTGAAGGATGCATATTTTCATATTCCAATGTCAATTCCTTTTCAGAAGTACCTTCACTTTGCATTCCAAGACAATGTTTGGGAATTCAATGCTCTCCCGTTCGGCCTGACCACAGCTCCGAGGGTCTTCACCAAGGTGGTCCTCGCCATGACTTCTTTACTTCGCAGGAGAAACATACCTGTTCACACGTACATAGACGACTGGCTGCTGAAAGCGGGGAATCCAGTCACTCTGCGCAGCAATCTACAGGTAGTCCTAGCCTTATTAAAGGATCTAGGGTGGATTGTAAATCTAGAGAAATCAGAACTGACTCCATCCCAGGAGTTTGTCTATCTGGGAATCTTTTTCAATCTCAGGGACGGAGTAGCTTTTCCGGCGGAGAGCAGAGTCAAAAGCCTGATTGCAGTTTTGGAGTCGGTTTCTCTAGGAGCCTATCTGACGGCGCGCCAGTTTCTCAGGATACTGGGGTTACTAGTATCTCTGGAGAAGGTGGTTCCATATGCGGCACTCAGGCGCAGGCCAATTCAGATGTATCTAATGTCATTCTGGTCTCAGAGAACGGATCCGTTATCTCTGAGGATTCCAGTCAAAGAACCGTTGATATTCCACCTTCAGTGGTGGTTATCCGAACAGAATCTCCTGCGAGGTGTTCCTCTACAACCTCCTCAACCTCAGATGTCCATCTTTACGGATGCATCGTTGACGGGTTGGGGAGCGGTATTGGACAATCAGTCAGTGTCAGGGGAATGGGATCGGACCAATGCGCAGAAAGATATCAATGTGCTCGAACTATTAGCGGTGGTATTAGCACTTCGAAAGTTCGAGAGCCTGATTCAAGGCAAAGTTGTCCTAATAAGGACAGACAACTCGACAGTGGTGTCTTATTTGAACCGCCAGGGCGGGACGAGATCACCAGAGTTGTGTATGATGGTTTGGAACCTTCTGCTGTGGTGCCAAGAGAAGAATATTATTCTTCGGGCAGCACACATTCCAGGAAGATTGAACATCCTAGCGGATGCTCTCAGTCGAAGGACAGTTTGTCATCCGACGGAATGGCAGCTCAACCAATCGGTAGCGGAGGTTCTATTCAAACAATGGGGCAAGCCAAATGTCGACCTGTTTGCGATGAATCAAAACGCGAAGATGGTCACTTACGTGTCACCGATCCCGGACCCGCTAGCCTTAGCAGTAGACGCACTGGCAATAAGTTGGGAGGGGATGTACGCGTATGCGTACCCTCCAACAATTCTCATCCCGAAAGTTCTGGCAAAAATAAGAGAGGGGGAGTGCCAGGTACTACTGATCGCCCCGTATTGGCCAGGCCGATCATGGTTTACGGATCTGCTGGACCTTCTGGTCTGCAATCCAGTCTCTCTGCCAGACGCCAGAGATCTAATCTCTCAGAACAAGGGTCTGTACCTCCACGACAGACCGGAAATGTTCAAATTGACTGCATGGATGTTGTCAAGCAGCGTGCAATTGAGGGTGGCTTTGCTGAGCAAGCAGCGAAGTTTGTTGCTTCAGCCAGAAGAGTTTCAACCACAAAGACATATAATTATAGAATCAACAAATTTGCACAGTGGTGTGAGAGAGGAGATATTAATCCCTTTTCTGCATCTGTTCAACACGTAGCGGATTTTATCTGTCATTTATACAAAGTTGACAAACTTGTACCTTCTACCCTAGCAGCATATAAGTCTGCATTAGCTTCAGTCATTCCCAGTCTCACGGTTGAAGGAGTGGAGAATGACACCTTGAATGAAGTTATCAAAGGAATGAGCAATCTGCGACCTAGACAGCCAATTCCTATCCCATCATGGAATCTATATCTTGTTCTACAGGTTTTAGGACAAGCTCCTTTTGAACCGATTAGATCTATTGATATTAAACTGTTAACTATTAAATCAGTTTTCTTGGTTGCAGCAGCGTCGGTGAGAAGGAGAAGCGAAATTCATGCGCTTTCTGCCGAACAAGACCGTTTTGTCGTCACGGGTGAAGGTTTACGACTACTTCCACGTCTTTGTTTCCTGTCAAAGAATCAGTCACTTAAATATCCGGGATAGCCGATCAATTTGCCAAGTTTAACTAGACATGACCCAAACTCTTCTGTTTGGTGTCCTGTCAGATGTCTTAAAATGTATAAGAAACGTACTAATGAGTGGAGAGACGACCCGAAATCTCTGTGGTTATGTCTCAAAGCTCCCCATTTACGTGCCTCGAAAGATACTATTTCTCGTTGGATAGTTGACGCTATTAAGATGTCACACAAAATCGCTACAGGAAAGCAAATTGATCATGCGAATGCCCATCAGGTCCGAGCACTAGCAGCATCATCGGCCCTTTATAAGGGTGTCTCATTAGAGGAGGTGATGTCTGTAGCACAATGGCATGCCGAGTCGTCATTCACTGATTTCTACCTTCGCGACATCTCCAGCTCACTTAATCCGGTAGCCGTCGCCAATCTGTTAAACCTAAACTAAGCCACGTCCGACCACTACTTCGCACACATCACTAAAGTCTTCCGCCTACACTGAACAAACGTTATGCACATGACTGAGTACGACCGTGGATTGGGCCGAGCTCCTGTGATGATCAAGAAAAGATCAAGCACTCAAAAATGGTGAGTGTTTACATTAATTAAGTGACTATAAATATATTTACTTTCAGTCGAAATACCAGACTGCTTAGGTAAATAGTCTGGTACAAGAGTATTCTTATCCTGTCAACCAGACATTAGACTCATTCCAATTTGAAAATCTAGTCGATATACTGATATTTTTTCAAAGTTAGAAGTTGTAGTAGCTTCTTTGCACTCTACTGGACTGCCCTAGCTGAGACTTGGGGCTGACACGGGTCTGGTGGGTGTTGCATCCCCAGTGACAGCCCTCTGAATTTTGTGCAGACAAAAGAGGGGGGGGAGCGCGGTCTAGACCATGGAAGTTTAGCACTCTATGAGTCAGATAGCAGAACCCAAGCGTATGCCAGGGTTCTAGTCTCTTCATAACCTTCTCTGTTGGATGGTAGTTGAGTGCTGGTTCGAGCCTCACCTCCTCCCACCGGCATTTTCTGGCTGTCGAAATCCGGAGTTTATCATAATAGTACATCTGGTAAGTATTATTCGAAGTAGAATCAAAAAAGCATCCGCTTTTGTTTCTACGAGAATTCTTAATACTTACCAGATGTACTATGGCCCTTCCTCAGCCGCCCCGCTGAGGTGAGGTAGAGCTGCTTATGCAGTTTGCCAAGGCAAAATAAGACGAATCTGACTGTGAATGGGAATTGACTCGGTACCTGCGGCTATGGTATTCCCGGACACAGTAGGGGCAGGACCAGGAGAGTGCGGAGTTTTAATTGTTTATTTTGAGCTAGACTAGATAATAGACATTATCATAATAGTACATCTGGTAAGTATTAAGAATTCTCGTAGAAACAAAAGCGGATGCTTTTTTTAGTCTTTGTCTAAGGTAATAAAAACTTAATAAACTCCAAAATAATCTGTGTTCATTTAATTCATGGTTTGTTTGCACTAATAACATGATTTAAAGTACAAAATAATCCTTTGTTGTTCACTTTTCATAATTACACAAATAGACGACGCCATGTTTTTTCTTGCCTCATTCTGGGTATTAGTCAGTAGGGAATACCATTTGCACTACTCACATTCCATTCTGATGACGTCATTACTACAGGTCAAGCTATTTATCCATTAGTCATTGATCTGCATGGTTACACATTCTTCTGACCATGAAAGATTTAAACTTTAAAACTTTTGAGGTCGATAGGAAACCACACACACTTAATCCCTTATCAATACCACAGCTTGGAACGGTGGGTGAGGGGGAAGTTAATCTCTTGCTTTACCGTTTTTATGTAACTTTATACAATATATTTAGCATTTTTAAACGAATCAGATCTAAATTCATTCCACATATAACATTACGGATTTATTCTAATTGAGAAACGTCCTTAAAATAAAGAATTTAGGCCTAATTATTTCCAGTCTTCTATCTGTTGTGGCAGTCTTTGCTGCAGAGTTAACTGGGTTAATTTCACACATCCCGACTACGCCTTGAGATCAATGGATAAACCCGCTAAGTAGTGAGCGAATTTGAATAGGTCTACAATGGAGCAAATTAGTATTTAATATTACAGACCAAATAAAATCTGATATAATTGTTTCCAGTCTTCACGCTGGTTCTCATTCAAAATCATGCAGTTATTTTATTAATTAGCGGCGGGCGTGATAACAGCTGTCGGAATTCTGCAGTGTGAATTCTGATTGGCTCAAGTATGATACGGCGGCCAATCAGATCTTGCTCTGCGGAATTCCTTTCTGCACAATGAAGTTAATGCGTATTCCTTGCTCAATCCTTTGACAGTTGTCGTGAGGTAAAGATAACACAAAATACAACACAAGAACAAAAGAAAATCCTTTATTTGTCTTATTTGTGATGAATACGGTTAGTTGCATTACATTCGTTGCTTTAAACTGTATATTGAAGGGTGTATTAAATATGCGGAAATGGCAATCATGGCGTCTTAATTTACGGTTTCAATGCAACACATTTAATGAAAATAACTTGCCGACGCCACCAATTTGAAATACATGTTATTCTATGTTTACACCCTAACTCCACACCCCACCCAAATGACGATATATCGTGATACCGCGGTATTTTAATGAGATACCGATATCGTCATGGCTTGAACAATATCGCCCAACCCTAGATGCAGCTGTGTGCTCTGGTATACGCTGAGAGAATTAATAATATTCTCTACAGCCGGTCACATAAGCTCAGTTATATTCGTGCTAAACTGATTAGCCACTACTTCCTGCAGGTAAAATACTGTCTAATTTTAAAACAATTTGGCTGAAAGCCATTGTTTCCAGAGACAAGATCTACATTCAGTTACACATATTTCAAAATATTCAGTAGACATATTGTTGTGACCTTGGAAACCAGCAGTGTATCATTTTGACCGAAACTTGTTGCTTCCACCAGAAACAGTGACTCAAATATGTTATCAAAAGGATCAATAGTGAATTAACAGTAGCAAGTTAATCACTCTACAACAGCGCCTATAGAGAATACTATGTATACTGCTTATAAAACTATATTCAGGTGTGCTTTAGTTATATTCGAGTACGCAGTATATCTACACAGACAGTTGACACACGGCGGAGTGTGAAGCACCAGCTGCATCACTAATTGGTTCCAGGTTAAGGGCTCCTAGATTTGGTAAATGCTTTTTCTCAAATAATCCCGATTCATATCCATTCTTTACCGGTGGTAGTTTATTTAATATTGTGTAAAATTAGAAATAAACATCTTTTGTTATATTTCCCTTTTCCCTTCCTTTAAGTTTTGTGTTTAGCTTTGCAAATGCTACATATAATGTCTCCTGCCCATGGTCACCAAGCGTGTGCTACATGTGTTTTAGGTAGCGTAGACTATCTTAGGTAGTGTGTACTACATGTATCTTAGGTAGCGTGGGCTATCTACCTTTGGCTGCATGGGTGGGCGCGATACCTTAGGCAACGTGGATGGGCGCACTATCTTAGGCAGCGTGGGTGGGTGTGATACCTTGAGTAGCATGGGTGGGCGCACTACCCTAGGTAGCGTGGGTGGGCGTGCTTCATTAGATAGTGTGGCTGGGTGCGCTGCCTTTGGTAGTGTGGGTGGGCGTGCTGCCTTAGGTAGTGTGGGTGGGCGCGCTTCCTTAGGTAGCATGGGTGGGCGCGCGCTGCCTTAGGTAGAGGGGGTGGGCGCGCTACCTTAGTTAGTGTGGGTCGGTGCACTGCCTTAGGTAGCATGGGTGGGTGTGCTGCCTTATGTAGAGCGGGTGGGCACGCTGCCTTAGGTAGCATGGGTGGGTGCGCTGCCTTAGGTAGCGTAGGTGGGCGCACTGCCTTAGGTAGCATGGGTGGGTGTGCTGTCTTATGTAGAGTGGGTGGGCGCGCGCTACCGTAGGTAGCGTGGGTGGGTGGGTGTGCTGCCTTAGGTAGAGTGGGTGGGTGCGCTACCTTAGGTAGTGTCGGTGGGTGCGCTGCCTTAGGTAATGTGGGTGGGCACGCTGCCTTAGGTAGCATGGGTGGGCGCGCTGCCTTAGGTAGAGGGGGTGGGCGCGCTACCTTAGGTAGTGTGGGTCGGTGCACTGCCGTAGGTAGCATGGGTGGGTGTGCTGCCTTATGTAGAGTGGGTGGGAGCGCTGCCTTAGGTAGCGTGGGTGAGTGTGCTGCCTTAGGTAGTGTGGGTGGGTGCGCTGCCTTAAGTAGCATGGGTGGGTGCGCTGCCTTAGGTGGAGTGGGTGGGTGCGCTACCTTAGGTAGCGTGCGTGGCTGCGCTACGTGGACGCGCTACCTTAGGTAGCATGGTAGGTTATCCTACTAGGTAATGTGGTAGGCTATCTTAGGTAACAATAGCTTTGAATAACTCGTATTGCGATTAATGCACTAATAATAGATTAGTTTGATTATGTTGAGCACAATGTTCCTTTCAACACTCTTAGATCATAATGTCCTTGTAATATGTATTGTCTGCTGTGTTGAAATGGATCAGCATTTGGTATCTAGTGTTACTTCCCCAGTCCCTGTCAAGTGTATGTATGTATATATATGTACATGACTTAAATATTGTGAATTCCGGACCAACTCAATGGTGCTTAACAAAATTAAAAGTATGCTCTTCTGAATAGATATATACTACTAAAAAGTTGCTACGGATATTGTCAATCAAAGGTCGGAACCGAACTACGCTTTGTTGGTCCACTCCTCTGTCAAGGCCTGGCCAAGCTCATGGAGGCTGGTACAGTCGCCTGAAACTGCCTCCACTCCCTGGAGATGACATTATGACTGACTCCAAGGGCAACAGCTATAGTAGCCAGCACTTTATTAAAACAAAATTCCCTGAGTCTTTCCTGATATTCCCCCGAGAAATTTCAAAAATTTCCTGAGAAATATTTTCACTTTAGCGAGGTTACTGGGAAGTCAAGTTTCTGCAAAGCAACTAAGATCTGCTGATAACATGTACAACAGAGTTGACACCTCTGAATACAAAAATTGTCAATGGATACAATTTGGACACATGCCTCAAGACTCACATACAGCAAAGTGCGAAACCGTCCCTTCTGAGTCACTGTCAAATCCCATGAGTTTTCCCTGATTTCTGGTGTTTGTTTCAAAATTCCCTGAGTTTCCCCATACTGGAAAAATGGAAACTGATTTTCAAGATTTTCTCTGATTTCTGGGAACGTGTTTTTTACTGCATCCAGCCGCCTTGCAGCAGATCAATGCTACAAACAAAGTTCCTGAATCAGCAAATTCATTCAAATGCAATGAGAAAAGGAATTCTATTGTCTTCTGTGGGAAAACACATGTATGCTTCACTGAATATCATCAGATCTCACTTTTCAGGCGTAATCCGGGCAGGCACGAGAAAAGCACGCATGTATGCTTCCATGAATGTCATCAGACCACACTATCCAGGCACACTCCTGGCAAGCATGAGTAAAGCACACATGTGTCATCAGACCGCAATTTTTTCGCTCAATCCTAACAAGAATGAGTAACACCCAAATGTAGGCGTCCATGAATGTCATCAGACTGCACTTTTCACGCTCAATCCTAGCAAGCATGAGTAAAGCCTAGGCGTGCGCAATTTTTGCTTCAAAACATCCCGATCGATTTTATTTAAAAAATGGCGATTTTCGATTAAATCGTAGGTCCAAATTCCCAAAAGTATAAACCTGGTAACGTGACTTGTTTCTAGAAAATGTTGAAATAAATGATACAAAAATAGCACAAAATTAGAACACATTTTCATGCGACGAATTCTTACCATCCTACATGTATGCTTAATGTATACCTTATATCCATCATCGCGGGAGTGAAATTATTAATTGGGACCGCCTAAATATTGCGTATAGTGTAACAAACATTATTTATTTCACCAAAATTTGAGATAAAATGACGCCGAGAAAAAAATATAAATTACATGATGTATCAGCTTCTGCTTATAGCCTCCCTTTGTAGGATGAGTTTAGGTCATTACCGGAGTAATATTAGTACCCGGGGAGATACTGCGCAATGCACATACATAGGACGGTAGCTTTGAGTAGGTACGAGTGTAGCGGCGTGAACTCGTCCTATAGTGCAGTTTGTAGTTGCTTTCAGAATGTACGATTTACATTTGAGAGTAATTACCAGAATGTACAGTTCAAAATCAAACAATCTGGAATGCTGTTGCTTTATTTTCTTTAATTTGACATGACAACCGAATCAAAAAGGAAAAAGTATTGTACCGCCTGAAATTGCTAACTCTAGAATTAAAAAGAATTATGGTCACTGATTGCCTAACACTCTGCAACTAAGTATATACTTGGCATTTCACGACAGACTCAGGGTCTGCAGCGAAAGAAAGAAAATTATATGGCGATTCGACGAGTAACTAGCTGGTTTTCTCAATGACAAAGGCGTTACCACGCTATTGTTAGCTTGTTTATCGTAGCGCTTTGCGTTGTGATTAGTAATTATTCGACACGTGCATGGCACAGCGGGATATAAACACAATGAACACAGGCATGAATCGATTATAATTGTACTCATGTACTGATAAAATGCGACGGAAAAGTACACACTTCAGATTTTTAAAAAACATGAAACTTTTGACGATTTTCCGATTTTTCCTCAATTACATCGTAAAAATCGCGATTTTAAAAATAAATCGACCTTCATGATTAAATCAAAAAATCGCGCAAGCCTAGTAAAGCCCAAATGTAGGCTTTCATGAATGTCATGAGGCCGCACTTTTCACGCTCAATCCCAGTGAGCACGAGTAAAGCAATAACAGTTGACTGCTTACTGTCGCTTTCACCTGCACAATGTCGCTTTTCCCTGCACAATGTCCATACCACCTGCACAATATTGCGTTCACCTCCAAATGTACATTTCACCTGCACAATGTCCATTTCACTGTCGTGTCTTTAATCACATTCACCCTTTACCCCTCGAATTTGTTCAAAAAAATTTCAATTTTCTCAAAGAAAATGTACGTTTGCAGACCAAGAGAAGACTATTTTTTTTAATTTAACCACTGAAATGACTGGCTCGATTATCGACAGTCATTCTGGTGGTAAATTAAAAAAAAAAGTTCTTGGTCTGCAAATGGACATTGCTCAAGACCACTGCAGCAGTGTTTTTTGGTTCATACGAGTGCTAAACAGTTAAGATTAGGTTGGGATACCTTTGTGGTAGGAAAGTCTTGTATATTTATCGAGAAAACCCTTATCAATGTTTAAAATAGCATGTACATGTGTATACCAGTAATATGTTATATTTATTTGCATCGCTACTTTCTTTTCCAGCTGCGGTTCATCAGATCAACTACGTCATACACAGCTACACAAAGCTAAAGTCAACATCTCGCTTCTCTCCAACTACAATAGCTATGTCACAATCAATGATGGCACCACCACCAGCATTAGGTCCACCACCTCCAACACTAGGTCAACTACCACCAACACTAGGTCAACTACCACCAACATTAGGTCAACAACTCCCTACATTAGGCCAACCACCATCAACATTAGACCAGCCACACCCAACAGCGGGCCAACCACCCCCAACATTGGACCAACCACCACCAACATTGGGCCAACCACCACTAACTTTGGGCCAACCACCCCCTGTATTAGGTCAACAACACATTGCATTAGGTCAACCACCCCCTGCATTTGGTCAACCACTATCTACATTATGTCAACCACCACACACATTAGGGCAACTACCCCCAACGTTAGGTCAGCCACCATTAGGTCCCCTTCGCCCACCTATTCTTAGCCAGCCTCCCCCGCCATTGATGTCGATCACTACACAGCAACCTCCAGGGGTAAGTCCTGTAACTTTAAGATTTGTGTACTTTATGGAGATATGTATGGAAATAACGAATTTTTCTGTCGATATTAAACGTTTTAATGGACAAATTGAATAATGAAAATCTGAATTGTTAGCTGCGGAAAGTAAACCACTGTGTCTCCTAGTTATTTAATCAGTCAGTCAGTCATAAACGCTTGTTCTGCGCTGTAGTTTCAAGAGTTTTTAATACACAGTATTCAACAATACCTATGGTTCTACTGGAGAGATCTGGCTCCCAAAGATTTGTGATACATTTGGGGTCAAAATGTCAAATATCAAGTTCACAGTCATGACAGTTACAATTAGAAATTATTCCAAATCGCTAATGCCACGAATGTTGCACAAATTTCTGCTTGTTTACATACACGTAACAAGATCGGTCGCTAGTCACGTTAGACAAGTGGTCGGGCGAGTTAGTTAATTAATTAGTTTGTTAAGCATTTAGGTAGTTCGTCGGTCAGTTAGGTAGTTCGTCGGTCAGTTAGGTAGTTCATCGGTCAGTTAGGTAGTTCATCGGTCAGTTAGGTAGTTCGTCGGTCAGTTGAGTTTTTCATATCCAGTAGTCAAACTTGTTGTATATATGCGTTGTTGGCTTACGGTATGTAGCATAATGAAATCCGGTCAGTGTGACCTACATTTCACACTTCAGCAGCTACAGAGATTCTATCGACATTGTGGCTTAGTAAATTTAGGAAATGTTCACTTGCTGGCCAAGCGAAGAGTAAATTTGAAAATTTACCACAGGACTTTCTGGCTCAATAGACAAGCCAGTCATTCCAGTGGTAAATATTCAAACATAGTCAACTCTTGTCCAGCAAATTGACATGTTCTATGAGAGAATTGAAATTTCTTGACGAACTTTGTCCATTAAAGGTTTAAAATCACCAAGATATATACATGTATCTGTTGTGTGAGAACTGACTACAGTACGGCACAGAAATTACTTAACATGTTTACAAAACAAAATAAAACATGCAGTTGAATATTTTGAACATACTTGGATTTAACCCTTAAATTTGTTCAAGAAAACATCCATTTGCTGACCAAGAGAAGACTGGGTTTTTTTTAATTTACGGAGTTATGGAGTCAGTCATTACAGTGGTAAATTAAAAAAAATAGTCTTCTCTTGGTCTGCTAATGGACATCTCTCAAGAGTACTGCAGAAGTAATTTTTGGCTGATAGGAGGGTTAAAGGTTTTTTATGCTAATAATATTCAACAGAATAATTTTCTAACATGTGTCTGTTTTTGTCTTGGAGCCATTCACATGTATTTATGATCTGTACTGTAGTGAGATAGAGAGATATAATACAAAGATAGGCACATATGATGATATGCTGTTATGTTATGTACATGTTCTGTATATCTGAGCACCAGATGATATTTATTACATTTTCTGGATGTATATTTGTTATTTTCAGTCTGCAGAGATACAGGAGAGGTTGTTCATCGGGCTGGAGAATACACCACCTGAATTTGATGTTACGGCTAAAATAGTCGGTGTACAGGTATGCAATGGACCTTTCCAGTTTTAGCTACATATGCCCCGCCCATCACTACCTAAGCTCCACCTACACCTTGCTCGTGTTGGGATCGATCGATCCCTGAACTCCCTAACTATCAATTTCCTGAAAACTACAGGTAAGCTGTTAAATATTTTGAAACTAATTTGACTTGGTGCTGCCTAGCAACAGCGTAGAGTCAAATTAGTTTCAAAATATTCAATAGAATGTTTATTAAATGATAAAGACATACAATTCGTACAATGTGTCTGACTATTAAGCACTAAAGACGCACTATTTAGAATCATTCATGACGTCATGTCCTTCACGTTATGTAGTTGATTATGATGTCATGTGATGGATGGATAAACTTGGAAAGGTCCATTGTGTTCAACCCGCAAATTATGTTTATCTAAATGTTGAGCTAGAACATAGCTAAAAAATAACTATTGAATATTTTGAACAATTAAATTGGAAGACAATGCTGCCTAATTATTTTCAAAATATTCAACAGAACATTACCCTTTATGTTAAACAATTCCCAGTCACAACAGACTCAAATAATATGGCGTCTAATAGTTGTAATGGCTGTGGTGTCTGGACCCGTCATGCTGAGTAAATTGCATAGACATCAACAGTATCTTCCAAATCTCATGCGAATTACTCTTTATTTATTGGTATATGGGACATCTAATTAAGGTAGTACCATTTCATAAAGTGATTTGGACACTAGGAGGGTAACTTTGTACATCAAGTACATTCCTGGAACACTAGGAGGGTAACTTGTACATCAAGTACATTCCTGGAACACTAGGAAGGCAACGTTGTACATCAAGTACTTTCCTTGAACACTAGGAGGTCAACTTGTGCATCACGTACATTCCTTGAACACCAGGGCCCGTATTCACGAAGAGGGCTTATGCCCTAGAAAAGGCGTAACTACGGCGTAAGCCCCCAAAGTGGCATAAGTCGTATCCATGAAAAGGGCATAACTTGCGCCCATCCATAAAATCGGGCGTAACCTATGCCCTCCAACTACAAGGCCTAAGTCATTATTTACAGCATTTTTGGCGTGGTCTCGAATCTTAGTCGAATTTCGGATATTACGAATTTTATAAATTGAATTTGCATTTAGCTGACTTTTTGTAAATGTTAAGTGTTATTTAATGTGAAGCAAATAGCAGGTGTTTAAAAAAAAAATATTTGAGCTGAATACTTTTCCTATTTCTGTATTCAAAACACCCACGGTGCGCTGAATGTGAAACTGAAACAATCTGGTAAATACGGTAGAGCGATAAGTCATTGCCTGGCAACGAGCGCGCGTGAACGACCTGAATGACGTGCTGCGCTCAAAGCAAGTTTACCCAAAAAGGCTTCAGAAAGCTAAGGAAAAGTTGTAAGAATATAAAGATTACATGCTTTCGCAGCACTTAGTTTTTGTAATGTCAAGCATATTACTAATGAATGGTTATATGCTAGGTTAGTCCGACTCAATAGAATGAATGTTATTTATTTATTTATTTGTTAGTATTAGCGTACATACTAAATTTTGAGTCGATGGTAGCTAGCCTGTTCCGTATTCCACGTTGTAGTGAAGGCCACACATTTTGACAGCTGTTGACGCATACGGTACCATGTCAAATTGCGGCCTATTTGACCAGCGATTTCTAGCCTTACAGTGACGCATTTATTTACGCCCCTCTTCGTGAATACGGCATAACGACAAGGCGTAACTCGAGGGTGTAAGTTATGCATGTGATAACTTCGTGAATACAGCCCTAGGAGGGTAACTTTGTACATCAAGTACATTCCTCGAACACTAGGAGGGCAACTTGTACATCACGAACATTCCTTGAACACTAGGATGGCAACTTTGTTTGTCAAGTACATTCCTTGAACACTAGGAGGGCAACTTGTACACCACGTACATTCCTTGAATGCTAGGAGGGCAGCTTGTACATCACATACATTCCTTGAACACTAGGCATGCTAGGAGGGCAACTTTGTACATAAGTACATTCCTTGAACACTAGGCATGCTAGGAGGGCAACTTTGTACATCAAGTACATTCCTTGACCACTAGAATGGTGACTTGTGCATCACATACATTCCTTGAACACTAGGAGGGCAACTTGTACATCACATACATTCCTTGAACACGAGGATGGCAACTTGTACATCACATACATTCCTTGAACACTAGGAGGGTAACTTCTACATCACATACATTCCTTGAACACTAGGAGGACAACTTGTACATTACATACATTCCTTGAACACGAGGAGGGTAACTTCTACATCACATACATTCCTTGAACACTAGGAGGGTAACTTCTACATCACATACATTCCTTGAACACTAGGAGGGCAACTTGTACATCACATACATTCCTTGAACACTAGGAGGACAACTTGTACATCACATACATTCCTTGAACACTAGGAGGGTAACTTCTACATCACATACATTCCTTGAACACTAGGAGGGCAACTTGTACATCACATACATTCCTTGAACACTAGGAGGGCAACTTGTGCATCACATACATTCCTTGAACACTAGGAGGGCAACTTGTACATCACATACATTCCTTGAACACTAGGAGGGCAACTTGTACATTACATACATTCCTTGAACACTAGGAGGGCAACTTGTACATCACATACATTCCTTGAACACTAGGAGGGTAACTTCTACATCACATACATTCCTTGAACACTAGGAGGGCAACTTGTACATCACATACATTCCTTGAACACTAGGAGGGCAACTTGTACATCACATACATTCCTTGAACACTAGGAGGGTAACTTCTACATCACATACATTCCTTGAACACTAGGAGGACAACTTGTACATCACATACATTCCTTGAACACTAGGAGGGTAACTTCTACATCACATACATTCCTTGAACACTAGGAGGGCAACTTCTACATCACATACATTCCTTGAACACTAGGAGGGCAACTTGTACATCAAGTACATTCCTTGAACACTAGGAGGGCAACTTGTACATCACATACATTCCTTGAACACTAGGAGGGCAACATGTACATCAAGTACATTCCTTGAACACTAGGAGGGCAACTTGTACATCAAGTACATTCCTTGAACACTAGGAGGGCAACATGTACATCAAGTACATTCCTTGAACACGAGGATGGCAACTTGTACATCACATACATTCCTTGAACACTAGGAGGGCAACTTGTACATCACATACATTCCTTGAACACTAGGAGGGCAACTTGTACATCACATACATTCCTTGAACACTAGGAGGGCAACTTGTGCATCACATACATTCCTTGAACACTAGGAGGGCAACTTGTACATCAAGTACATTCCTTGAACACTAGGAGGGCAACTTGTACATCAAGTACATTCCTTGAACACTAGGAGGGCAACATGTACATCAAGTACATTCCTTGAACACGAGGATGGCAACTTGTACATCACATACATTCCTTGAACACTAGGAGGGCAACTTGTACATCACATACATTCCTTGAACACTAGGAGGGCAACTGTACATCAAGTACATTCCTTGAACACTAGGAGGGCACCTGTACATCAAGTACATTCCTTGAACACGAGGATGGCAACTTGTACATCACATACATTCCTTGAACACTAGGAGGGCACCTGTACATCACATACATTCCTTGAACACTAGGAGGGCACCTGTACATCACATACATTCCTTGAACACTAGGAGTGCAACTTGTGCATCAAGTACATTCCTTGAACACTAGGAGGGTAACTTCTACATCACATACATTCCTTGAACACTAGGAGGGCAACCTGTACATCACGTACATTCCTTGATAACTAGGCATGCTAGGAGGGCAACTTGTACATCACATACATTCCTTGAGCACTAGAATGGTAATTTGTACATCAAATACATTCCTTGAAGACTAGGAGGGCAACCTGTACATCACGTACATTCCTTGAACACTAGGAGGGTAACCTGTACCTCACATACATTCCTTGAACACTAGGCATGCTAGGAGGGCAACTTGTACATCACATACATTCCTTGAGCATTAGAATGGTAACTTGTACATCGAATACATTCCTTGGACACGAGGAGGGCAACTTATACATCACATACATTCCTTGAACACTAGGAGGGTAACTTTGTACATCAAGTACATTCCTTGAATACTAGGCATGCTAGGAGGACCCTTGAACACTAGGAGGGCAACTTTGTACATCAAGTACATTCCTTGACTGGCAACCAGTACAGCTGAGGACAGGTGTGATGTGCTCATGATTTTGTATATGTAATTTATCTAGCGCTGTATCTTTGTGCTCTCTAGACAGTAGCTGATAGGATGTTATTCCTGTCAATAAAGAGTTGCCATATAGGCTACTTGTAGCTGTGGTGTGGACAGAGTTATGGAATAAATGAAACAATTTCTACATGTACATAAATATCTCCTCGCCCTGCTCTTGAATTCAGAAGTATTTCCTGCAGGTAGTATTTGGCTAAGAGTATCTTTTTAACCATGTGGTACCATGAAGCACATCCTCTTAATCATCAAATTTATTCAAGAAAATTTCAATTTGCTCTGAGAACATATCCATTCGCAGATCAAGAGAAGATTGCCGAGCCAGTCTGATTTTAGTTGTAAATAAAAAAAAAGAGATTTACTCCTGGTCTGAAAATGGATATTTTTCAAGCAAATGACTTCAGATGCCGTTTTTGGCCACCTTGAATGTTAAGGTGTTAAGATAATTCTCTAGTGATTTGGAAACACACATTGGCTATATATCTATAAGATACAACATTTTAGTGTTTATTATAAATAATTTCCAATACGTTTCTGTGCAGGAGAGAAGTTTGGTAGAACTTTCTTAACTATCCATTCTTTTCGTTATGCAGGGTTCATACTTACATCATATAGTAACAGAGACAGGTGCCCGAGTGATGTTACGAGGACAAGGGTCTGGATTCTTAGAAGCAGAGACAGGGAGAGAGGCGTTCATGCCTCTACATTTACATATACAGTGAGTGCTTGTATTATCTGTCCTAGCAGAGGGAGAGAGAATCAGTGAGAAGGAGGGAGCGTGTATGAGTGAGTGAGAGGGATGGAGGGAGTGATGTATTCATACCTCTACATTTGCATATACTGTGAGTGCTTGTATTGTCTGTCCTAGCAGAGGGAGAGAGAATCAGTGAGAAGGAGGGAGCGTGTATGAGTGAGTGAGAGGGATGGAGGGAGTGATGTATTCATACCTCTACATTTGCATATACTGTGAGTGCTTGTATTGTCTGTCCTAGCAGAGGGAGAGAGAATTAGTGAGAAGGAGGGAGCGTGTATGAGTGAGTGAGAGGGATGGAGGGAGTGATGTATTCATACCTCTACATTTACATATACTGTGAGTGCTTGTATTGTCTGTCCAAGCAGAGGGAGAGAGAATTAGTGAGGAGGAAGCGTGTGTAAGTGATTGAGAAGGAGGGAGGAAGAGAGGCAGTGATGTATTCATACCTCTACATTTACATATACATTGAGTACTTGTATTGTCTATCCTAGCAGAGGGAGAGAGAATTAGTGAGGGAGAGGGTGAGTGTGTGGGTGTGAGAGCGGAATGGAGGCAGTGATGTATTCATACCTCTACATTTACGTATCCTGTTAGTGCTTGTATTGTCTGTCCTAGCAGAGGGTGAGAGTAGCAGTTAGAAAGATGGTGAGTGTACAGGTGTGAGAGAAAGAGAGAGTGACTGCATGGGATAGTGAGAGCGAATGAGTCTATGAGAGAGGGATGGAAGGAATGTGGTTTATTAGCTGAGCTTACATGTATGCTAGGGCAGCCGTCCACCATCCATCCGTACGGTCAAATCACATCTCACTTATGCTTTGACCGATTTCAACCAAATTTAGTGGGGGGTGGGGGGCAGATCATATGGTGGTAGGCGTATTCAGTGGTCACTTTTTTGGCGGTCATTTCCGAAAATTTTCTGGAAATCATTAAAACGCTACTCTTCCAATATAAATGGCCCAACTTCAAAATTTGTGTAGACTAATTCTATGCTGTAGGCTTCAAAACTTCTAACTAGAATTCTGACTGGTTAATGCTTCTGATGGCCATCTTGGATTTTCTGAACAGTTCTGGAAAGCAAATAAAAGCAGCTACTCCTCACTCATCATGAATTTTCTGGAAAATGACAGGAAATCGTTTAAAACACTACTCATTAACCACTTGGACACTTTCAAGCAGACTTGGTTGGAATGACACTAGGGTGGTAGGTTTCGGAACATGTATAAAGAATTTTGATTGGTCAATTTTTCTGGCAACCATCTTGGAATTTCACGAAATCAGTTAAAAGCCTTAGCTCCTTAGTAATCACTTAGCCGATTTCAAGCAAATTCGGTTAGAGGGACCCTAGAGTGGTATGCTTCAAAACTTGTGTACAGAATGCTGATTGAGCAATGTTTTTGGTGGCCATCTTAAAAATTGTAGGAAATCATTTAAAACACGCCTCCTCATTAACTGCATGGGCAATTCCAACCAGACTTGGCTGAAACAATACTAGGTTTGTAGGTTTCGGAACTTTATACAGGAATTTGCTTGGCCAATTTTTCCGGCGACCATATTGGATTTTCTGGAAATCAGTTAAAATGGTACTTCTCATTAACCGCTTGAAAAATTTCAAGCAAACTTGGCTGATAGGACTCTAGAGTCATGTGCTTCAGTGCGTGTATACAGAATTTTGATTGGTCATTTTATTCTCCGGCCATCTTGAACTTTCCGAAAGATTCCTGGAAATTGTTTAAAACGCTACTCGTTAACCGCTTGCTCCAGTGGCCATCTCATTTTCCAAAATAACATCTCAGGAACTGCTGAACAGATCATGCTGATAACTAAGGGTGATTAAAGTTTGTTCAAGAGAACTTGATCCTCGATAAAACATGGTTGTCATGGACCAATCACAATTTTGGGTTTGATGGCCATATCAGATTGTTTTATTGGCTGGATGGAATTTAAGATTCAATCTGATTGTGTGGTCGGCATTCATAATTACTTTCCCACTAAATATCGATTGTACTGAATTCCCAGTTTTGTATTTTATGTCTTGTTACTGCTGAATTTAAAGTATTATGTCTATTCTTCGTTTTCTAGACATCAGACCATAGAAGGCTTTACGCAAGCTAAGCAGTTGGCTGAAAACCTCATTGCTACTGTAAGTATCTTCTGAATGTCGTCATTATTTCTATTCTGACTTATTAATATATATATATGTATATATATATATATATATATATATATATATATATATATATATATATATATCAACTATACTTTTTATGTAGCTTCTAAGTATTCCGTAATTCTATTAAATTTTGGATGTCAATAACTACAAAAGAATATTTAAAAATGAGTCAACTAAACTTTATTCAGTTTTTCTCCCAAATTCATAGAAGGCCGATCTTGCTTGGTGACATACATGTAAGGAGGAACATTATACTGTATTGTTAATTGTTTAAAAAAATAAATACTAAAATTGTAAAATTTGAATGCTTATTTAAAAATTTTAATTAATTACTCAGTATGTATTTTATTGTTTGCGGTGTTTTCTTAGCGTTCATGCTGATGCTGATGATTGTGCAAGGGTCTACTGGATGTAAGATCCAGTCTGGATATAAACAGTTCTTTGCTGTAACAATGATACTCATTTAGCCGTATTGAAGCGTCCTATTACTGTATCTACTATAAATGTGTAGTCAATGAAAGTTACTTTATATCTCTCCCCTCTGTTATCATATGAGACAGTCATTACTTATTATTGTTTTTATCATGTTTCGCCTATCATGTGTCCATCTAGGCCTGAACTTTATTGGATAACTTAGCGTCTACTTGTGATAACTTAGCGTCTACTTGTGATAAGTTAGCGCCTATTTGTGATAACTTACTGTCTATTTGTAGTACATGTATGTTCATGCAATATATGCATATGTTTATTCTGGGTTTCTAAAGACGGCTGTTAGTTTTTATCCATCTCTCCATCCATCCAGCCCTTTGTGTGTGCAGATTTCTGTTTTCGTTTGATATGTTAGCTTCTACTTGGATTTTGATTAAATGTTTTGCTCACATGTTTTTGAACAATTTAAGGGGATATTGCAATTTGCAATTGTTTCTGTCCATCTGCCCGTCCATCCATCTGTTATCCAGCGATTTCCGTAAAAAACTAATTTGTCATGTGAATTACTCATATAAATGCGGATTGCAAGACGGCGTTTGTTTCATTCCACCTAATTTGTCTTGTATGTTACCACCCGTATTGTGAGATGACATTTACATTGCGCTTCACTGCCTCCCTGTGGTGGTGAAGATGGGTCAAAAAGTCAAAATTAGGAAAGCGTAAGGATTTTCAATGGCGTACATTTATCATCGATTGCACATTCTATCATATGTATTATTGCCTCGCTCTTTGTCCAGAGAAGATAGTTGTTATTTTTGGTGTCGAAATGCCAGGTCAATGTTACATTGTACAAAGTAACAACTTTGGTTGCCACGTAAATACTAGTAACTCAAGTTCTGTGGATGTGGTTTCAATAATAGCATGTAGATTGTTTTGAGTATCATTTTGTTTGTAATGTATATTTTGGAATCATATGCGTGCATGAACATAGACACTCAAACAATTACAAGTCTGGATGTATACAATATTTGTTTTACACAATCAACTTTTGATAATTTTCTATGTACAGTGCATCTCATAGATTAGTAAATTTGGTTCCAAAACAAAGACATATAGTTAGTAAGAAATGTTCTGTTGAATATTTTGAAAACAATTGGATTAGAAGACATTTCAAAATATTCAACAGTACGTTTTATTTTGTTTTATAAACATGTTAAAGGTGCATATTCACATAAATGCTTGAAAATAAAATTGTTAAAATTGTGTAATTTTAGAGGCTTAAATTATGTGGCTAGATGTAAGTAAATGAAATAAATCCTAACATATGATGCTTTCATTATGTATAAATTAGGGCTGTAACGATTCACTGATATATCGGTGAATCGCGATGCGCATGCTCACAATATGCATATCATATCGTGACCTGTCGTATCGATACACACGCGATACAGGAAAATATGCCTATGGCATCCTTCATGCGTTAACATTGTCAGGTAAGCTATAGCTAAAGTTATGCACAAGTGCACCATTTTCACTAAATTTCATCTGAATATGTTAATTATTTGTTTATCTGCAATGAGAGACGGAGAGTGGCATAAAATGGACAGATTCAGATGAAACTTAGTGAAAAAATAACGTATCGTGTATCGTATCATGATCAGTGTATCGTGATACCCATCGTATCATGATCAGTGTATCGTGATACCCATCGTATCATGGCAAAAAATCGTTACAGCCCTAGTATAAATAAATTTTGTATTTTTCGTTGTGCCTCTAATTTATATAAATTTATACATAATTTAATCATCATATTTTAAGATTTATTTCGTTTCCTTGTATCTAGCCACACAATTTAACCCTCTAAAAGTACACAATTTAACATTATTTTATTTTTAAGCATTTAGTGTGAATATGCACCTTTAAGTTATTACTGAGCTGTATTGTATTTGAATTTTCCGCATGATATTAGAGCTGGGCGGTCTGACGGTAGTACCGTGAGGACCACGGTATACCATGAACCGATACCGTGACCGTTGACATTTCCAAATACCGTGAATACCGTCCATAATGGTTGACCAATATTTGAAAAATATATTCATAAAATCTGACTTGACCAAGGGTAAATAAGTGCTAATAGTGCCAAAAATACAGGCATCTCTAACTATTAGCCGAGGTCAGGTGAAAGGGTTGTTGTAAAAACAAACATCAAGACGTCAATTACAAATTAATGACGGGCAGAATTGTATGTCAAACGTACGTCTTGAAAGTCTCACGGTAAAATTGCTTTATTTAAAACATCTAAACTCATTCTCTGGCTGTCCGCCGGTAGTAATTACACTATAATATATTCCCTATTACCGTTTCTATTATTTGTAATTTATTACTCCAAGCATTTTGTCACCGAACAAACACGCTAGAATAACAAAATAACATACAAACTGCGTGCTATTCAAACACAACAGCGATCTCGCAAAGACGTATCTGATTGGTTGTTCATGAAGTAGACCGTGGGAAAATACATTACGCTGAATTTATCAATGAAAATTTACTAAAACGTAGTATTTGCTCGCGCCGTTTTGATCACATGCTAAGTTATTTTTTATTTTTCAGGCTTGTTTTAAGAAATTTCTTTAAGGATTAAATCCAGTTTAAGTAACGACACCTAAAATTATAGTGTTTTAGTTTTTGTAATTCATTTTTCAACTGGCTACACGTCGGAATAGCTTTTTACACGCATTGTTCACGTGAAGCATGGCGAGTAACGAGTCTGCACATCGGGTACTCTGTAATTATCAGAAGCTTTGGAATCGGCTCTATTCAATGTCGTGTTATATGTATGTGTATAGGCCTGTTTTCGCGAGTAACAGAATATACGACTCCAACAGAAATAAAAGAGTACAACACTCGCCCCGTTTAAATACTCGCGGATTTTGTCTGGACTCTGTTTATCAAAGCGCTCGACTGCCAAACTAAAATTTACCGTTTGCTGGTCGCGCGCATTAATAGCAAGAACACTCCAGATTGAAACTAGTGCACCGCAATGTCTCAAACAGCGGGTAATAGTTAGCGAGTCGACCACACCCTTTGACCGATATTCCCGTGAATGATATTACGTCAATAAAAATAGTGACCTAATAAAATCGTGAAACTAAACAGTCGCAATAGCCATGTTTTTCTTCTCTAAATCAGGAAGCCGATTTATTTATTTTACCTATATTTACCGTTGATTGGAGATGGCAGTGAAAAGGAAATGGAAAAAATTGTTCGAATTTGGTGGCATGCCTCAAGCTCAGATGACGGTATACTGTGGTACCATGGTATTTTTTCATGGTACCGATACCGCCATGTAAATATCAATACCGCCCAGCTCTACATGATGTGTAACTGAAAATTAAACAATCACGAAATAATTGAGGAATCCAGTTTCAGCTATGCCCCGCCCATCTCTACCTACTCCAACTCTTCGGCCATGTTGGGATCAATCAATCCCTTCACTCTCTGAATCTCAACTTCCAGAAAACGTATACAGGTAAGCTGTGGAATATTTTGAAACTAAGTTAACTGAGTGATGTTGCTGCGCAACAGCGCCCAGTTAAATTAGTTACCAAGATATTCAACAGAAGTTTATTAAATAGGATAGTCATACAATTCGTACTTGACAGACTATTAAGCATTTAAGATGGACCAAATCGTGTCATTCCTGATGTAATTAATTATGTTGTCAGTCTACACATGACGTACTTAATTATGACATCATATGATTGATTGAGAAACTGGAATCCTTCATTTTGTGATAAGTACCTCGAGGACTGCTTCCCGCTCTGCGCCATCAGACAGGACATATATCACAGCTCTTATTACATAAATGCGAAGATATCTTACTCACTGTTCATTTGAAATTAACTATTGTTGCTTAAGATATTGTTTGAGAGTCAGTGTTGGGCTGGTGCCTTACATAATCATACACATTAAATTGTAAATTCTCGTCTGAAATGTGACCAACCTATTATTGAGAGTGCATTGTGTGTAATCTGGTATACCTGTACAAGCAGGGTTCACCTTTATTTGAAACTCTAGCTCTCCTGAATTGCCTTAGTAATGACAATCCCAGATGATTTTAGGACAACCATACACACATCTAATATGTCTAAGGCACGCTTTCCATTTAAGCGATTCCGAGTACGTTTCCCCGCGCAGAAAAGTCTGTCTAGTACATTTATATAGATTAATTTCCACGTGAATGCGTGTGGAGTACACGCGTGCTGAAAAAAAAGGTGCCTAGTAAGCAACTTTTGCGCGCGTGTTTTGTTTCTATTGGCCTTGTGCGCATGCGTGTTGGCTTGCAACCAGTTTGTTAAATGGCTTGTCGAATTAGTACTGTATGCAGACACAATAACGAATGGCTTGCAACAACCAGGTAATCTCTGTGCATGGAAACATACATACACGCTCACGAAAACGAGTGCGATAAAATCTGCACGGAAACGCTTACATGGAAAGCGGGCCTAATGCTTGAATATCCGCTTCACCACATGGTGTGTATCTAGATTGTTGTACAATTGTTAAAGAAATGGATCACATGATCATATATTCTTTATAATTTCTAGATCTGAAAATTGCATATTAATCAAAGACATGTCTTTCTCAGGTTACAGAGCGGCTAACGCAGACCCTTTAAGATGTAAGAAATATTCTGTTGTATATTTTGAAACCAATTTAATTGGAAGAGACAGAACGCTTTTCTTACATTGCAATTGATATTATACCTCAAATTCAGGGATGGAATCATAAATATGAGGCCATACTTTCTTCTTTGAGGGAAATGTATCGGTGCTATTTCATACAAAGGTGGACCTTGCTCGTTACATTGTATGGAATAGAACAAATTGTATGGCATAGACCTGTGGAATGATATGTTTTGTCCATTCACTGTGCCATGTGCTTCTGACTGACTTAATATTGTTATTTACCATAATGAACTAATAGTGTGACCTTCATTTCTTTATATTTCTGGCTTCTGTAAGACTTAGCGTCAACTAATTAACAGAGTGTTCACAGATTGTTGTTACAGTAAAGACAATGTTGTGTTCTTTTCTCCGAAAGACAATGCTTATTTAATGTTTAGAGATCTGTCAATCCATTGAACTAAATCTTATAGTCATACCCCTTTGGGAGTTTGCACTAAATCTTACAGTCATACCACATTGTGAGAGTTTGCATCTTGATTCTGGCAAATTGTTCATTCTATGTATAATAGGAATCATCTCATTTTCAGTCATGTAACCATGGTAACCAGTATGGATGTAAAAGACCAAAGAAATTTTAAACATGGAAACATACAATGATGTGACGTATTCGAAATGGAAATGAGATTATTTTTGCACTTTAATGTTCTACAGCTGGCTTCAGAAATGTCCAATTACAAGCCAAGAGAAGATTATACCTGAAGGTTTGCCACTAGATAACTTGCTTGATAACAGAGCCAATCATTCCAGTCGTAAAGTTTTCAAAATAGTCTGCTTTTGGCCTGCAAATGGACATTCATTAAGTAAAAATTTAGATTTTCTTAACTATTTAAAGCCCTGTATCAGTTGAATGGACGTTGTTACACATAGTACTTGGACAACAATATACAAACATGACTGTAAGGGCTGTACATTAGGCTTGCACGATTTTTGCTTTGAAACATCGCGATCGATTTTGTAAAAAAAAAATCACGATTTTCGATTAAATCGTAGGTCCAAATTCCCAAAACTATAAATCGGGGTGACGTGACAAGTCACGAAAACTTGGACTTGGAATTTCTATAAAAAATTGAAATGATAAAAAATAGCATGAAAGTAGAACACAATTTCATGCGACAAATTCTTACCATCCTACGTCAATGATTAATGTATACCTTATATATCCATCATCGCGGGAGTGAGATTATTAATTGGGACCGCCTAAATTTTGCGTATAGTTTAATAAAAATTGTTTATTTCATCAAAATTTGGCATAAAATGTCGTTGAGAAAAACCATATTTCACTTAAAGAGTATACTTACCTCCCTAATACTCTTTGATATTGCTAAATATCGGCTTTCACTCAATAAAACACTCAGATTAAAAAAGTTAGGTGCCTCTACTGGGCAGGGAGTCAGATGACAGTCAGGCGGATGCCAGCCCCACCACCGCGCATGCGCCGACTAGTACTTCCTCTTTGCTAATTTATTGGCTGAGAGACAACTCATGTTTTCTATGCTCATAGGCTTTTCCTTAATTTCTGAAAGTTTTGGCTGTGTAGAAGTTCTATTTCTCCTGGATTAATATGGCAGAACGTGTTACTACTCCAGAGGAGCGCCCAGGACCTAGCCATCGGGTGACTTCTATTATATTTTAGCGAGTTTTTCCCGGTGTGATGTGTTTCCGGGACTCACGTTTATCATGATAAGCGCCTAAAATAACTAGTTTATTTCGAAATGGCGCTATGAAATACTAATCTCTCTGTGTTTATGTCCACAGGTATCTACCTAGGAGTGTTAGGACATCACATCTTCAGAGAGTTTGGTTTTCTCTCCACCAAGGTTTTATTTCCTACTAACATTGTAAGGTTATCTAACCAAAAATCTTTTTTCCAGTGAGTTGGAGGCCTCAAATGAAGGTCTGCTCACTTTGCCCTCTTGATCCACTTCCTTCCCCCTAAGGTGGAGAGAGTTAAGAGGTCATAAGGTTGGTGGAGCGTCCGGTTCATCAGATCAGATGGTTTGTCTATGCTAAAGACTCAGGTACTCTAGTTATGATATGAGGCATTTCTATTATATTTGACAATATTTATAAAATCTTACTGCCATTTATCATTGTTTATCTGATGTTTGTATAGTCTGTATAAACTATCCGGTCTAGTTAGAATGTTCTGGATATGATTACAATTCGTCCTTACACCTGGAGGTTTTGTTTCGGATCGATTTAACTTCTTATTTTTGAGGTTATGACGTCATAATCAGCATTACGCCTTACTATCAGTTATAGGTTTTGTCCAACGCTGGATTATTATCATTATTAGCTTGGGTCTTATGGCCCCTTCCTCCTTGTTTATTTCGTGCTGTGTTCTAATTCAATATCTGTAATACTCATTGTCTTCATCCTCTGCTGTGTTTCAGAGGCCTGGTTGTCCTTCATGTGGAAGATTTATCCTTGACAAGTTCTTCCCCCATTTATGCTCCCAGTGCAGCCCATGTGGGCCATTGTTTAAATGTGAGATCTGTAAAAGATGGGGTGGGGGGGAACTAATGTCTGAATTTCTCTCATTACAGACCAGGGAGAAGGCTCCAGAGGAGGAGAGGAAGAGTAAGAAAGAGGCTTCTGGTAAGAAGGGTAAGAGGAAGGCCTCGTCTGCTATGGATATGGAGGCCTTCCGTATTGAGATGATAGGAGAGATGAAGAGGACAATTGAAGATTTGGTCCCAGAATTGCTTCGTGGCATGCTTCCTGGTCCAAATCGTTTGTTGTCCTCTTCATCTGCTCCGGAGCAGATAATCCCCGCCTCTGAATCGGTGCTATTTAGGGACCCATCAGTTTTCGACCATGATTCAGAGGTGGCCCTAATAGAGGGTGAAATCCACGGTAAAAACACTGGCAGCAGGCTTGCCGCGCCGGTTGTTTGTGGTCAGGTGTCGCTGGAACCTGCCTGCCTATCAGGCCAGGATTATCCGCACCCTGCAGGTACCAGTTCCTCCTATGGTACCTCTCCTGGCCAGTCCGGGTTAGCATTCTTTGCTAACCTGGAGTCTAATCTTTCTGGCCAGGAAGAAGAGGATTATCTGCTGGGTTCTCCTGGCGGCGTGGCCATGGACATTGACGTGCATGCACCCCTCACGGGGAACACGGGCGACATTGTCCACGGTACTACTCACGCAGGAGTAGTGTTCACGGCGCAGAAGGTAGACCGGGCTGGATCTGATGCCCAGTTTTACTGCATTCCTCGGCTTGCCGATGGTGTAGCAGGTGCTGGCCAGGGCCGTGGTGTGGCGAAAATTTCCCCACGCAATGCCACGGCGCCTGCTCCTGGTCAAGCCAGTCAGTTTAGCATGCCTGTTCTTTCAGGCCCGCATGCTTTCTCTGGCTTGCCAGGTGTATCAGTTCCTCCAGCCACGTACACACCTGTGATTGCTCAGGAGGATGACGAAGGCCCTCGTCTAGTAGAGCATTCACAGGTGGCCACGGAGGAAGACTGGTCTGACGCTTGTCAGTGGCTAATTAACGTCAGGCCAGATCTTGCCGTGGTTCAGTCGGCCAGTCAACGGGACCAGCGCCCGTGGCTGGCAGGTAAACCGACTGTTACCGCTATGCCATCTTTGCCGTTAGCTGATCATATTGTTGATATGTTCACTGCGGCGGAGACGTCTATTAGTGCACATGGACGTTTAGCGAAGGCCCCCCCCCCCCCCGTGAAGTGGCAAAGCAGTGCCGTATTACAGCTGATCAATATCAGCTATACGGTGTAGTACCGAAGCCAAGCATGGATGACCGTGCAGCGCTGGGTGAAGATACGCGGCCAGGTTCCCGGTCTGACACGGGAGCACTGTGTTCGAACGTGTTGCGTTCGGCTAACACCGCGTTACGTGATGCGGAAGAGAGTTTGAGGGCGTCCATTGCGGCGCTTTCGCATGTCTCACAGTTGTTACAAGGGGTAGTAACGGCATCCGCATTACATCAGCCTAGTCCGGTGACTGTCCAAAGAGCCATCCAAGATGGAATTAACTTGGCTTTGGACTGTTTAACCCGGTCTGTAACCAGGAGTGTCCGGGCGAGGCGCACGTTTGCTCTTGATAACTTGTGCCCGTCCCAGGATTTGTATAATAGGCTGCTGCGTACACCTATAACAGGTCCTGGTCTCTTTGGAAGTGAGGGATGTAGGCATCTCCAGGAGACGGTTACCCTGGTCAATAACCAGAGGGCATTAAAGGAGCAATTTGAAGTGCTCCGTAGAGAGCGCATTCGCGCGACTCCCCCTGCGTGTCATTGAGGTGGCGGTGGCCAGGTCAGAGGCCAGCCACCAGCGCAGCATCGGCCACGGCCGCATGCGCTTCGGCCAGCAGCAAGGGGGCCGCAGGCTCCTCCGGCGCAGCCAGCCAGGCAGCCGCCCGCGCACCGTGGTGCGGGCCGTGGTGTGCGAGGATCTGGTCGTGGTAATCGTCCCTGACAGGGTGATTACCACAGTAACAGCTACTCCAGTGCATCTGCACCAGGAGACAGTTCCACTCTTGCGCTTCTTATGTCCACCTCTCTCCCTAGGTGGACCAGTGGGAGGCCGATTGGCCAACCACATGCAAGAGTGGGAACGGTTGACTCAGGACCGTTTAGTCTTGCGATGGCTTTCAGTCTGGTATCATCCCGACTGGATAACAGGTCCACCATCACGACGTTCTCTGGTGCCGGTCTGGACTCAAATTCCAAGAGATCCAGATCAGCGGTTGTGTATAAAGGAGGAAATAAATTCCCTCATACACAAGGAAGCAATTCAACCGGCGCAAAATTGCCCGGGCTTCTATTCAACCGTGTTCTTGGTAACGAAATGCACTGGAGGGTGGAGACCAATTCTCAACCTCAAGCCATTGAACAAGTTCATAGACACACCCAGTTTCAAGATGGAGACTGTGAGATCGGTGTTGGCAGGGTTGGAGAAGGGAATGTGGACAGCTTCAATAGATTTGAAGGATGCTTATTTCCACATTCCAATAGCGAGGGGTTTCCGTCGCTTCCTGAGATTTGCATTCCATGGCAGACAGTGGGAATTCAGGGTGTTACCCTTCGGAATTTCTACGGCTCCTCGGGTCTTCACCAGGGTGGTTCTTGCGATGACAGCATACCTCCGCAGGAGAAACATAGCAGTCCACACGTACATAGACGACTGGCTGTTAAAAGCACACAACCAGGAAAGTTTATCAGCAAATCTGGAGATAGTTTTGAAAACTCGCAGATTTAGGCTGGATAATAAATTTTCAAAAATCAGAGCTGACTCCATCCCAGAAGTTTGTTTACCTGGGAATGTTCTTCGATCTGGAGATAGGATATGTTTATCCTACTCAGGAGAGGGTCCAGATACTCATCTCAGTAATACAGTCAGTGTGCAACAGTCGTCATCTCCTGGCACGGGTTTATCTGAGAATGCTGGGATTGATGGTTTCTCTGGAACCAGTCATTCCTCAGGCGGCCTTACGCAGGCGGCCGATACAGTTATTTCTCATGACACAATGGACCCAGAGTACAGGTTCACTGGACTTGAGCGTGTCAGTGTTGGAGCCTCTAATTCATCACCTTCAATGATGGTTGAAGACAGAGAATCTCCTGGCGGGGGTAATGTTAACCCCTCCTCACCCTCAGTTAACGATGTATACAGATGCATCGATGGAGGGATGGGGAGCTTGGCTGGAAGAATCCACAATAATAGGGCTTTGGAATCTGGAACAGTCAAAGGAACATATCAATCTACTGGAATTAAGAGCAGTAGTCCTGGGCCTGGAACATTTCTTACAGAAAGTTCAGGGCAAGAGTGTTCTAATTCGATCAGACAACTCAACAGTAGTGACTTACATAAACCGCCAGGCGGAACGAAGTCGCTCAGTCTCTGTATGATGACTTGGAAACTGCTTTGTTGGTGCCTGGATCACAGGATTACCTTGAAGGCAGTTCATATTCCGGGAAGGTTAAATCTGTTAGCAGACTCATTGAGCCGAAGGATGAGTGTTTTACCTACGGAATGGCAACTAAATCAATGTGTGGCGGATCGTCTGTTCGACCACTGGGGAAACCCAACATAGATTTATTCGCAACGAAGAAGAATGCGAAGATGACGACGTACGTCTCTCCGATTCCAGATCCAAGCGCTTTCGCAACAGATGCGTTAGCTATCAGCTGGGTGGGAATGTATGCATACGCATTCCCTCCAGCAATCCTGATTCCAAAAATTCTTCAGAAAATCAGACAGGAGGAGTGCCAAGTACTTCTGATCACCCCAAATTGGCCAAGTCGATCATGGTATACGGATCTGCTGGACCTTCTGGTCTGCAATCCGGTTCCTCTGCCTCTGATGGACAATATTATCTTCGAGGGCAAGAACCGTCACAACAATCCGTCAATGTTCCAATTGACTGCGTGGATGTTGTCAAGGAATCTGGAATTAAGGAGGGCTTTTCTGAGCAAGCAGCCATGTTCATGGCAAAAGCCAGGAGGGGGTCAACCTCCAGAGCATATAATTATAAAATCAACAGATTTGCAGAATGGTGCTCAAAAAGATGTATTAATCCAATGGATTCATCTATTCAGGTAGTAGCCGATTTCCTCTGTCACCTGTATGATGCCTATAGCCTCAAGCCTAACTCTATTGCTGGCTATAAGTCAGCTTTAATGACAGTTATCCCTTGCTTGGCTAATAGGGGAAGTGATGAAGTAAATACATTAAATACTTTAATCAAAGGCATGGGCAATCTAAGACCAACGAATCCCCCAGTGATTCCGTCTTGGAGTTTATGACTAGTGCTTCAGGTGCTAGCTGATAGCCCGTTTGAACCACTAAGCTCCATTTCTATGAAAATGTTGACGCTTAAAACTGTATTTTTAATTGCTGCGGCCACGGCTAGGCGTAGGAGTGAGATTCATGCCTTGTCAGCCGAAGCAGACCGTTTTGTGGTTACAGGGGAAGGCCTTAGGCTTCTACCCAGGATAAATTTCATGGCGAAAAACCAGTGAAATATCCGGGTCAACCGATAATTTTACCAGCTTTGACTAGGTTTGATCCTAATTCAAAACTATGGTGTCCAGTCCGAGCATTAATCCGGTACAAACAACATACTCAAGATTGGCGGACGGACCCAACAGCGTTATGGTTGTCATATATTGAGCCCCATGGCAGGGCGTCAAAGGACACCATTTCCAGGTGGATTGTAGAGTGTATTCAGTTTTGCTATAAATCCGCCACAGGTAAACAAGTTGACATGGCCAGGGCTCACAGTGTCTGAGGTGTAGTGGCTTCCACTGCCCTATTTAATGGGGTACCTGTGGATGACATTATGTCAGTAGCTCAGTGGCACTGTGAGTCAAGTTTTACCGACCATTATCTCCGTGACACCTCGAATTCTCTCGCCGTATCAATTTTGAAAAGCTAATCTAGGTGTACATATTTTGATGCGGTATCCTCATTTTTTATATATTTCCCATTTAATCAATGGAAACATCTACTTTATGGGCTGCATCAGTCTTCTCCAATGGGGAGATGATGACAGCACTAATCTTCCACAAGGTGAGTCTTGTGTGTGTTGTCCATGGTTTTTTGTAATGTCACGTGACCGTTCATTATTAATATGGTGATGGTACGTGATTTTATGTGGTTCATCATTGAGAGTATACGAAAATGGAGTTTTTTCGTCTGTCCTATAGTACATGGCACTTGTACGTAGAGAGCGTATGGGACATTGAGGTCATTCGCGTCTTCCTCCCATGAGGAGGGGGGGGGGGGGGGCCCACGCATATGACATTCGGTCATCTCTCATCCATCGGTTTGTGTTAGCCGATGTTTTTTCAAATCCTGACTGTTTTCACACAGTTTCAGAAGTTTAAGTGCCTTAAACGCAGAAAAGCGTATAGGGAAGAGCTGGTCTTTTGACCTCGCCTCCCTCCCGCCGAATTCCCTGTCGAATTCTGGCAATATCAAAGAGTATTAGGGAGGTAAGTATATACTATGGGTACCGAAGTTCGTGAATCTAAACAAGTAATGCACTCGTGAAAGAAAACTCTTAAACAGATCTGCACAAGAATTTAACACAATGTGAAATAACACTTCCGAATACAAATGAAAAGATTTCAGTACAAAATTTTAATTTTTAAACAAATCCCAAGCATTTGAACTGACCCACCTCGCCAGGTTATGTGTGAAATAGCGGTACCGAATTTCATGCATTGGTGATTATGCATCTTCAGCTGTCTGGTACATGCTTGTAAATCCTTAAATATCACTGTATTAGTTTGTTGAATGTTTCCAACTGCTAATTTTTCCCGTTTTAACCGATAAATTAGTCCTACAAATGAATGTATAAACTATAAAAGCAGTTGATACATTTGAAGAGAAGAAAAAACCCCAAATGGATGCAGCTTTCGTTAGGTAGTGACATCACATGAAATTCACAAATATTAATAAACTGAAGAAATGAGCTAACGCTAGGGTCTTTAAAACATGATCAGCAGGCATAAAGGAAAGAATAAAAAATATTTCTATCGTTAAAAATAACATGTGTGCACTTTATGTTAATTTTGACATTTTGGTAAATGATTAATAAGCACCCACTCCTTCCCCTAGAGCCTCTCCAATAAAATTTAGACGTGCTCTCCCGTCAATCAGGCTAATCCGACGCGTCGAAAAAATGTAACCAAAGCAGGTGGTAACTTAGGATTGTAAAAATTGCTCATTTTAGGTGCTAAATAAGCGCAAGTAAGTAATCTAAGAAAGTGCATTAAGGAAGTTTGCAATTTTTATCACTACCATCAGTAATTGTATGAAAAGTTTCTTGTTTTGACCATATTTTGCTCAAAACTTTGTCAAAAGCTTCAGAACTGTCAATCAAAACATGGCTACTGTGTAGATGCATTCCATGCAACGTTACATCATAGAACGAGAGCGGTAAAAACAAATTCACGAATTTCAATACTCACGAATTTAAGCAACTCGACCATACTCTTGAAGTGAAATAAACGAAATCACGGATTTCTTTTTTCACGAGAGAGTTGATACTTACCTCCCTAATACGGACCCGGCCTCTCCACCCCACAGAGGCTCGGTCTTCAGGCTCTTAATAGTTGCATGTGTGTCAGCCAATAAATTAGTCAGAGGAAGTACTAGTCGGCGCATGCGTGGTGGTGGGGCTGGCATCCGCCTGACTGTCATCTGACTCCCTGCCCAGTAGGGCCACCTAACTTTTTTTATCTGAGTGTTTTATTGAGTGAAAGCCGATATTTAGCAATATCAAAGAGTATTAGGGAGGTAAGTATCAATTCTCTCGTGAAAAAAGAAATCCGTGATTTCGTTTAAATCACATGATGTATCAGCTTCTGCTTATAGCCTCCCTTTGTAGGACGAGCTTAGGTCATTACTGGAGTAACACAAAGATGCTAATATTACCCGGGGAGATACTGCGCAATACACATACATAGGGCGGCAGCTTCAAGTAGCTACAAGAGTGATGGTGTAAACTCGTCCTATAGTGCAGTTTATAGTTGCTTTCAGAATGTATGATTTACATTTAAGAGTAATCAACGGACCGCATAGTTCAAAATACAACAATCTGGAATGCTGTTGCTTTATCTTCTTTAATTAGACATGACAACCGAATCAAAAACGAAAAATTATTACACCGCCTGACCTTGTTATTAATTGAAATTGCAAACTCTAGAAATATAAAGGATTATGTTCACTGATTATTGCCTAACACTGCAACTAAGTATATACTTGTTATTTCACAACAGACTCGGGGGTCTGCAGCGAAAGCATGAAAATTATATGGCGATTCGACGGAGTAACTAGCTGGTTTTCTCAATGACAAAGGTGTTACCACGCTATTGTTAGCCTGTTTATCGTAGTGCTTTGTGTTGTGATTAGTAATTATTCGGCACGTGCATGGCACAGCGGGATATAAACACAATGAATACAGGTGTGAATCGATTATAATTGTACTCATGTACTTATAAAATGCGACGGAAAAGTACACACATCAGATTTTAAACAAACCTGACATTTTTAATGATTTTCCGATTTTTCCTCAATTATATCGTAAAAATCGTGATTTTAAAAATAAATCAAACCTCACGATTAAATCGAAAAATTGTGCAAGCCTACTGTACATGTGACTTTGATATGGCTGATAATCTACATGTATTATGCTCAGTCGTAACCATTTCTTGTCTACATTCACAAAGGAGCTCGCTCTTATCATTTAAAGCTGGTCAGTGGTGTATATGGAATATGTAGCTTAGAAACATTCACTAATATCACTGTCTCTTAACACTCTGCTGGTCAAGCTGGCCTCTGTGCTATGGTCTAGAGGAATGTCCATTTGCAGGCCAAAAGAAGACTGACTATCTTTGACAATTTATCACTGAAATGCATGGCTCAATAAATGAGGCATTAAATCTGGTGCTAAATTTTCAAAAATAGTTCACTTAGCCTGCAAATGGGCAGTCAATAAGCAAATAGTTTGATTTTCTTGACAAAGTTTGTTTGAAAGAGGAAGTCATATTTGTAGCATATTGTCAAAAAACCACAAATTACTTGCTGCTAAATAGTCCTATTCCAGGATCGCAGATTTCTTCCTTTTGTGCATGTAAGGAGTAAATGGTTAACGCTTGACTGATCACTTGACTTTCTTTGGCCCATGCTCAGTAGATTTTTAGAAAGGTACCTTTGACTAAATTTGGTTTCAAATTATGTTTATCATTCTGTTCCTTCCCCACTGCTCACACTCAATTTAGCTTGAAATATAATTTCTACGTGTATATCACTGAAACCAACAATCCATTGGATATACTAGCCCCTAAAATGCCTTTCTTTTTGCATCAACTAATTGAGATCTTTCTCCAGGTGTTGGAAGACTTTCAGCAGTTTCAGGCAGCGAGTATGGGTGGTGTACTGATACCACAGTTCAGTGTGGACATTGCTGGAACAATAATCCCGGCCAACATTCAGCATCAGAGTAAGTTCCGCATTAATTTCTGGCACATCTTTCTTGCAGGAATCAGGTATAGTATCGGGAGTACAGTCGACATTGTATGATTCTGTTTGTAAAATTGAATGTGAATTTTGGTGTCTGTACATGAAATTGATTGACATGCATTTGAGAGGTATGCATATGATGTTACTAAGCACTGACTAATGCATATGCTATAATATATAACTTTGATTCTAGCCACTGCTTGCTGTAACATGAAGGTGAATATCCCTGAATCATATGATAATGTATTATTAATAACATCTCCAGGCTTTATTTCTGTCTGGATATGTGTGAGCCAGGAACCACTCACTAGCTTTGTGTGAATGTTAGATAAATGACAGCACACATGGCAATAGAGTGGACATGAAATGCTGACACTAAGCTGGTGACTGCTTGCTACATCTACAGTAATTTATAATGTCTAAGATATCTAGCCTATGATGACGGAAGTTGTGTATTTTAAATTATTTCACGCAGCCATTGACTTTTGAATGAATTCTGTTTAATAACAAACTATGAAGGCATTATCAACAGTATATTTAGCAAAATTACATCCACTTATATGTTTGTAATGCGAGTTTAGTTCTACAATTTGTGCAAAACGGTATTATTTGTGACTAGTGAGGCAAAATCTCAGAGTGGTGACAATGAGATTTGAACGCTTGCCTCAGAAATGATCCCTTATTCTACAATTTCTTATCAATGTATCTAAATTGTGTGAATGATTTTAACGTTTACAAACAATTACCTGCATTCTATTTAGATATAATATTTGCAGGTTTAGGACCATAGAGATGAGATTTGTGCACAAACATATTTAATTTGAACCTGATTGTATGTAGTGTGTGTTAATGTTTGACCATATTTTCCATTGTACACTCAATGTAGCTTTATCCACAGATTCTGCCTGTGTCCGTCTATCAGGATTTCCAAGGATTAATATTTCATTTATTTATTACATTACCTGTTTGTTGTACATTGTTTATTTATAATACATATTACAATGTATTTGAGTAGTGCTTAGAGCACTGAGATTTCAAACATTCTTTCATTTGATATGATGGTTGGTACTGAGTTTTGAAACAGTGTTTCTGTATGATGTTGCTGTCTAGTGTCTATGACAGCAACAAGTTTTGGCAACAATTTTTTCCAAAAAGAATTCCAGCCTTTCCTCTGTTGACTCTGCAGCGACACTTCTTTACATCAGTGCGGTAATGGAAAACACTGCAGCACATACATGACATAGGCTTGTGCGATTATTGCTTTGAGTCATCACGAGTGAATATTTAAGAATAATTGCACATGATTACTCGATTAATCAGCCTGCTTATGAATTACCTATACATAGCGGTAACAAAAAAGACATATCACTAACGAATACTGCAACTGTGGTCAGCAATGTCCATTTGGAAGGCAAGAGAAGACTGAAAGTGTATTACTAGATGCTCAAGCCAGTCATTCCAATGATACATTTTCAAAAATAGTCTTGTCTTGGCCTACAAATGGACATACCTTTGCTAAAAAATGTCAATGTTTGTGACCGACCGCATTAAAGAGTAAATTAAGAGGTAGGTTTTGAAATATTTTATGCAGTAGAAATTATTCACGATTATTCAATTATTTAATTTTTAATCATTTTAAATTCATGATTTAAAAAATAATCTTGATTTTCAATTTAATCGTGCAAGCCTAGAAGCACAGCGACCCGATAAGCCTCATTCCTTGCACTGTACCTGTGTATGAATGCTGGACATTGTACTGGTGTCAGAAGCGTTACATTAACACCTTAATTAATGGTCCAGCCAAACAAAAATGGCTTCTCCAATGGTCTTGGGAACTGACCACTTGCAGGCCAGGAGAAGAATATTGTTTAACCTTTACCACTGGAATGAATAATTCGATAACCGATCCAGACTTTCAGTGGTCAAATATAAAATGTACCCTTCTCTTGGACTGCAAATGAACATGGACATATAAAAAATTATAATTTTCTTGACCAATTTTGACCATTAAGTTATTAAATTAATTTAACTATTCTCATTGGAAAAACATTTAAATATGTGATTACTTTCAAATTGAAATACAGGAATCTTACAGATGATCGTGAATAAGATATTTCTTAATATCGGTAGACTGGTGGTGGAATAGAAAGCAGACGAATGGGCCCTTCTCATATCTCTCCTCTATCATAAATATAATCATTATCAAGTGTTTATATTAACATGTGTCATCTCATCTTACTTTTCATTTCTTGTCATGCATTTCTCATGATAGTAAATTTCAATGTGACCAAGATACTGATAATGTACTGTTTTGATATCAACACAATAATTTCAGTATTGTTTTGATTTGGTTATCAACAGGAAATGTTGTATATATGAACAAAGAAATGCTTCCACACAACCCATTTTATCTTCCTGTTGTAAATAGTTTCAAATTTTTTAAAGAATTTCTACTGGAACATTTGCACAATATTTATTAACCATTTTATAGTCAATCCAGCCAAAACCAACCTCTGCAGTAGTCTTAAGGAATGTCCATTTGAAGGACAAGGGAAGACTATTTTTGAAAATGTTCCCCTGGAATGACTGGCTCGATAACTGAGCCAGTCATTCCAGTGGTACATTTTCAAAAATAGTGTTCTTCAAATGGACATTCACTCTGTAACGTAAACGATTCTTGACCACTTTTGATCATTAAATGGGTCAGCAGTCTGTTAGATTTGATACACACTTGACATGAGTTTGAGATGCACAATATGTTAGATCACCATCTGTAGCTAATGCTACATTCTTTAAAAGAGTGAAGAAAGAAATTCAAGGTAAAATGCCCTTAGGTCTTATTTACATATCAATAGGAACATTAGTGTCCTCCCAGAGCTGGAGTTAGGTCTTATTTACTTATCAATAGGAACATGAGTGTCCTCCCAGAGCTGGAGTTAGGTCTTATTTACTTATCAATAGGAACATGAGTGTCCTCCCAGAGCTGGAGTTAGGTCTTATTTACTTATCAATAGGAACATTAGTGTCCTCCCAGAGCTGGAGTTAGGTCTTATTTACTTATCAATAGGAACATGAGTGTCCTCCCAGAGCTGGAGTTAGGTCTTATTTACTTATCAATATGAACATGAGTGTCCTCCCAGAGCTGGAGTTAGGTCTTATTTACTTATCAATAGGAACATGAGTGTCCTCCCAGAGCTGGAGTTAGGTCTTATTTATTTATCAGTAGGAACATTAGTGTCCTCCCAGAGCTGGAGTTAGGTCTTATTTATTTATCAATAGGAACATGAGTGTCCTCCCAGAGCTGGAGTTAGGTCTTATTTATTTATCAGTAGGAACGTTAGTGTCCTCCCAGAGCTGGAGTTAGGTCTTATTTACTTATCAATAGGAACATGAGTGTCCTCCCAGAGCTGGAGTTAGGTCTTATTTACTTATCAATAGGAACATGAGTGTCCTCCCAGAGCTGGAGTTAGGTCTTATTTATTTATCAGTAGGAACATTAGTGTCCTCCCAGAGCTGGAGTTAGGTCTTATTTATTTATCAATAGGAACATGAGTGTCCTCCCAGAGCTGGAGTTAGGTCTTATTTATTTATCAGTAGGAACATTAGTGTCCTCCCAGAGCTGGAGTTAGGTCTTATTTATTTATCAATAGGAACATGAGTGTCCTCCCAGAGCTGGAGTTAGGTCTTATTTATTTATCAATAGGAACATGAGTGTCCTCCCAGAGCTGGAGTTAGGTCTTATTTATTTATCAATAGGAACATGAGTGTCCTCCCAGAGCTGGAGTTAGGTCTTATTTACTTATCAATAGGAACATGAGTGTCCTCCCAGAGCTGGAGTTAGGTCTTATTTACTTATCAATAGGAACATGAGTGTCCTCCCAGAGCTGGAGTTAGGTCTTATTTACTTATCAATAGGAACATGAGTGTCCTCCCAGAGCTGGAGTTAGGTCTTATTTACTTATCAATAGGAACATGAGTGTCCTCCCAGAGCTGGAGTTAGGTCTTATTTACTTATCAATAGGAACATGAGTGTCCTCCCAGAGCTGGAGTTAGGTCTTATTTATTTATCAGTAGGAACATTAGTGTCCTCCCAGAGCTGGAGTTAGGTCTTATTTATTTATCAATAGGAACATGAGTGTCCTCCCAGAGCTGGAGTTAGGTCTTATTTATTTATCAATAGGAACATGAGTGTCCTCCCAGAGCTGGAGTTAGGTCTTATTTACTTATCAGTAGGAACATGAGTGTCCTCCCAGAGCTGGAGTTAGGTCTTATTTATTTATCAATAGGAACATGAGTGTCCTCCCAGAGCTGGAGTTAGGTCTTATTTACTTATCAATAGGAACATGAGTGTCCTCCCAGAGCTGGAGTTAGGTCTTATTTATTTATCAGTAGGAACATTAGTGTCCTCCCAGAGCTGGAGTTAGGTCTTATTTATTTATCAATAGGAACATGAGTGTCCTCCCAGAGCTGGAGTTAGGTCTTATTTATTTATCAATAGGAACATGAGTGTCCTCCCAGAGCTGGAGTTAGGTCTTATTTACTTATCAGTAGGAACATGAGTGTCCTCCCAGAGCTGGAGTTAGGTCTTATTTATTTATCAATAGGAACATGAGTGTCCTCCCAGAGCTGGAGTTAGGTCTTATTTACTTATCAATAGGAACATGAGTGTCCTCCCAGAGCTGGAGTTCGGTCTTATTTATTTATCAGTAGGAACATTAGTGTCCTCCCAGAGCTGGAGTTAGGTCTTATTTATTTATCAATAGGAACATGAGTGTCCTCCCAGAGCTGGAGTTAGGTCTTATTTATTTATCAATAGGAACATGAGTGTCCTCCCAGAGCTGGAGTTAGGTCTTATTTATTTATCAATAGGAACATGAGTGTCCTCCCAGAGCTGGAGTTAGGTCTTATTTATTTATCAATAGGAACATGAGTGTCCTCCCAGAGCTGGAGTTAGGTCTTATTTACTTATCAATAGGAACATGAGTGTCCTCCCAGAGCTGGAGTTAGGTCTTATTTATTTATCAGTAGGAACATTAGTGTCCTCCCAGAGCTGGAGTTAGGTCTTATTTATTTATCAATAGGAACATGAGTGTCCTCCCAGAGCTGGAGTTAGGTCTTATTTACTTATCAATAGGAACATGAGTGTCCTCCCAGAGCTGGAGTTAGGTCTTATTTACTTATCAATAGGAACATGAGTGTCCTCCCAGAGCTGGAGTTAGGTCTTATTTACTTATCAATAGGAACATGAGTGTCCTCCCAGAGCTGGAGTTAGGTCTTATTTACTTATCAATAGGAACATGAGTGTCCTCCCAGAGCTGGAGTTAGGTCTTATTTACTTATCAATAGGAACATGAGTGTCCTCCCAGAGCTGGAGTTAGGTCTTATTTATTTATCAGTAGGAACATTAGTGTCCTCCCAGAGCTGGAGTTAGGTCTTATTTATTTATCAATAGGAACATGAGTGTCCTCCCAGAGCTGGAGTTAGGTCTTATTTATTTATCAATAGGAACATGAGTGTCCTCCCAGAGCTGGAGTTAGGTCTTATTTACTTATCAGTAGGAACATGAGTGTCCTCCCAGAGCTGGAGTTAGGTCTTATTTATTTATCAATAGGAACATGAGTGTCCTCCCAGAGCTGGAGTTAGGTCTTATTTACTTATCAATAGGAACATGAGTGTCCTCCCAGAGCTGGAGTTAGGTCTTATTTATTTATCAGTAGGAACATTAGTGTCCTCCCAGAGCTGGAGTTAGGTCTTATTTATTTATCAATAGGAACATGAGTGTCCTCCCAGAGCTGGAGTTAGGTCTTATTTACTTATCAATAGGAACATGAGTGTCCTCCCAGAGCTGGAGTTAGGTCTTATTTACTTATCAATAGGAACATGAGTGTCCTCCCAGAGCTGGAGTTAGGTCTTATTTACTTATCAATAGGAACATGAGTGTCCTCCCAGAGCTGGAGTTAGGTCTTATTTACTTATCAATAGGAACATGAGTGTCCTCCCAGAGCTGGAGTTAGGTCTTATTTACTTATCAATAGGAACATGAGTGTCCTCCCAGAGCTGGAGTTAGGTCTTATTTATTTATCAGTAGGAACATTAGTGTCCTCCCAGAGCTGGAGTTAGGTCTTATTTATTTATCAATAGGAACATGAGTGTCCTCCCAGAGCTGGAGTTAGGTCTTATTTATTTATCAATAGGAACATGAGTGTCCTCCCAGAGCTGGAGTTAGGTCTTATTTACTTATCAGTAGGAACATGAGTGTCCTCCCAGAGCTGGAGTTAGGTCTTATTTATTTATCAATAGGAACATGAGTGTCCTCCCAGAGCTGGAGTTAGGTCTTATTTACTTATCAATAGGAACATGAGTGTCCTCCCAGAGCTGGAGTTCGGTCTTATTTATTTATCAGTAGGAACATTAGTGTCCTCCCAGAGCTGGAGTTAGGTCTTATTTATTTATCAATAGGAACATGAGTGTCCTCCCAGAGCTGGAGTTAGGTCTTATTTATTTATCAATAGGAACATGAGTGTCCTCCCAGAGCTGGAGTTAGGTCTTATTTACTTATCAATAGGAACATGAGTGTCCTCCCAGAGCTGGAGTTAGGTCTTATTTACTTATCAATAGGAACATTAGTGTCCCAGAGCTAGAGTTTCTCATCTGACATGAGCTTATAGATAGCTTGGTTATTATAATTTATGAGATTTTGTTTAAACTTTCATTGTCACCAATGCAATGTAATGATGTTTACGAATTGATATAGTATGTATCTATTTTTTATACATGTAGATTCTCAAATCATTGTAGATTCTCAAATTCTTGTAGATTCTCAAAATCTTGTAGATTCTCAAATTTCATCTCATGTTGATTTTACATGGGTGACAGACAAAACACCTGAAGTTCATTGTATGCAAAACTTTCCCAAGCATCCTAAATTTAAATATTATTAATTATAATTAGTACTCTTTTCTCTCATTCATTTCTTGGTACTAATATGTCTGTGATATATCTTACTTGTACAAATCTAATGATTACATTTCCTCAGCAGCTGCTTGGTTTGCACCTTTTCTGCCAATATATATCATTGACTGGATCATGATGACAGGGGTGCGTTCAGGAGCATGAATATTTTCAGTTCACCAAACATTTTGTTCAGTCACATGTTAGGCCCATAGATATCTATTGGTGACCCTACTACGTGACACCGAACAAAATGTTTGGCGAACTGAAAATAGTCGTGCTCCTGAAGGCACCCCAGCTGTATGCTTGCAGTACAGTCATGTAGTATAAAATGTGAGTAAAACACAGTCAAAGGAAAACAAACTTGTTTCCAAATATTTATGTTTTGTTGTTATAAACATGGCTAAATATCTGCAAAGACACAGAGATCAGATTCTGAATCATCTGACCTGTACAATATAGCTGGTAACTGTTTTTATTTAAAGTAAGCTTGCACGACTATTGTTTTGAGTTATCGCAATTGATTCTTTAAAAATAATCATGATTACTTGATTAATCAGAAGTATAAATTGCCCAGATATAACAGAATTATCAAACTTGTAATTATCGGGACAATAATGGCCTGGTTGGGTATGCAAAAAAAGCACTGTATCCACGACCCATTTCTGATTGTGAAATGTCTAAAAAACCACCCAGAGAGAATCTACGCCAGAAGTATTAACATAGCACGAGAATTCATAGCGACCAACATAAAATTATCCAAGACGGAATCAGAGCTATGACAGGGTGTTTATTTAATTCACCATTTGATTACTCTCACTGGGCTGTGTGTGGGGGTTGGCCAGCACGTTCAAATATCAGTTGTCTTGAGATGAGCGTAATGGAATTCACACCTGGGCATCACGAGTTTGGGTGGGGTGGATGTGGTGTGGAATGGTGACAATATTTTAACCATTTTAACGGGTTCACACCGTGCAATAACATTCTTAGTGGGATTGTAATTATTCTACAGCAACTATTTGGTGACTGCTGTCAAACTACTTACTACATAAATACGGGATGCGATATTCATGTCATGCCATGCTTATACTAAGGATACAAGACATGATATTCCGCCATTGCGCAAACGCTTGCGAAGTGGCACGTTGCTTGTTCCAAGAAAGAGTAAAATTGGTTGGGTGTTGTGTGGTGGGTTGGACCATTGTGGTGAAATATTGTCTGCCTTAAAGATTATTTTTAGTAAAAGAGAACCAACTACATATATAGGAAAATATATTCATTAATTTCTGATTGTGATTAAGCATGATTAAAAAAATAGTCACAATTTTCGCTTTAATCACATAATCGTGCAAGCCCATGTTTAATCTTATTGATCCATATATGTATTATGTATCGCCTATTTACAATGCTTAGGATGTGGATCTAACACCAGCTTCTGATCTTATTTCATTCATATAATTCTGTGCATGTTTTCTGTAAAAATGTGTAATATCAATCGCAGAGTTTATGATGTTACAAATGTTAGTTCGACGATGAAATGTGTCCCAGATAAATTGCATGATACGTACATTCTCCAGTGTACAATAGAAGAATATATGGGATTGTTATCTGATGATGTCCGCAGTCTTGTTAAGCGATTGTCTAATAAAAAGACAATGATGTTAATGAACAACAAATGATGATGTCATGATCATACAATTGTCATGTAATGAGAACAAAATACTAGACTCGGTTTCATTACATGTTTATATAACGTCAGCCTTCCCCAGCTTATTAATGGTTTTTTCAATCTTTAATTGTCATCGTCAGTATTTTTCAAGAATGTAGTTGTTTTCACAGAGTGAGTCAATTGTCAAATCAAGAGAATATTTTCGAAATTTTACCTGCTGAATGTCTTAATGAAGTTCGATTAGCTAATTAGACTTAGTTATAGTTGACTATATGTAGTTCACAGTTGACCGTGAAATATTTAAGTAGCTTGGTAACTATCGGCGACCCGCCTCCTGAGCTTGGTCGCAAATGGTTAAATTTCAAAATTGTTATAAAATTCAAAATGGCAGGTGGCCTATGCCAATGTTAAATGCACATAAAATAGTAAATATTTAATTAATTAATTTGTTTGATGAAAGTACATTACTATTGTATGTCAGTGTTCCCATTTTTTTCATGTAGACATTGAAATTTTAGCGTGGCAAAAATACCCATTTTTGTAGCCAATCAGAATATTAGATTTTGTTACATGGAAATGGTTAATGGTGACTGGTACCAAACTCCAAATGTTCTTCAATGGCAAATATCTAACTATCCAACGTTCAATGTGGCATAGTCAATGCTAAGTATGCTATGGCACCGATCTAAAAAACGCCTGACTAGATATACTGACCAGCAAGAAGAACCTGAGGGAGCTAAGAATCCTCGCTGAGGACAAGAAACAGTGGCCAAAGAAGGACTGATTACAACTGCAGGATGCTTTCAAACTACTGCAGCCACAGAACACGGTATCCATACATGGATAATGCACATGGTGTGTAAACAAACTACTGCAGCCACAGAACACGGTATCCATACATGGATAATGCACATGGTGTGTAAACAAACTACTGCAGCCACAGAACACGGTATCCATACATAGATAATGCATATGGTGTGTAAACAAACTACTGCAGCCACAGAACACGGTATCCATACATGGATAATGCACATGGTGTGTAAACAAACTACTGCAGCCACAGAACACGGTATCCATACATGGATAATGCACATGGTGTGTAAACAAACTACTGCAGCCACAGAACACAGTATCCATACATAGATAATGCATATGGTGTGTAAACAAACTACTGCAGCCACAGAACACGGTGTCCATACATGGATAATGCACATGGTGTGTAAACAAACTACTGCAGCCACAGAACACGGTATCCATACATAGATAATGCACATGGTGTGTAAACGAACTACCCAACTATGGCTCGCTAATTGAATGTGTCTGTGTAGAACCCATAGGTGGGTTTATAAAATGGGGTTCAGAATGATGGTCTCGCACCGCACCCCCACCAGCCTAAGCAGTATTTTTATATTTTAAAGTAAAATCAAAGCATAAAAATAAACGAATTTGATGATTGTCCACATTGCCATATCCATATGATCTATTGTTTATCAATAGTAGAATAAAATAGAAAAATCTTAGATGTTTGTTCTCACTCCCCCCCCCCCCCCCCATCTCCAGTCATTCCAGTTGTAAATTTTCCATCATGATATCCTCTTAGTCTGACAATTGACTTTATTCAAGGTCAGTGCATACGCGATCTGTGCCCACCTTTATCATTAAGCAATTATACCTGGATTGTTTTCTCTTCCAGTGCTTTATATGGCTAAGTGTAACATTCATTGAAGTGATGATATTTATAGAATCACTACTGACTGATCCACGAATCATATTTGAATGATATATATTATAAACTGTCATGGAGTAGAATTTACCTGACGCTTGCAAACAATTGCAAAATGTACAATTCTTTTGCTTATCATTAACTCTGACTCCTGCTGCAAGCCATCAGACAATAATTTCATTTGGGCAATAACTCTGAATCTGCTAAATATTTTGTAAACAATTTGACTGAAAGTTGTTGGTGGCTAGCCCACCGACAACTTTCATTCAAATTGTTTTCAAAATATTCAGCATATCCAGTGTTACCCACCCGTGGAAAATGTAGTCTGCAGAAATTCAGCAGACGGACAGTAACATATGTGTTTAATTTGTCTGATAGCATTGCTGCATCAGCTGCTCCTTAAACTGTATTGATTGGTAATGATATTATATTCCTCATGAATGAATGTGTGCTTGCTAATTGTTTGTCATGTTTCCTATAACTAATGACTTGTTCATTTTGTCTGATATTATGTCCAATGATTGTAATGCACTAAAACTATATTTCATTTTTCTAACAGGGATGGTGGGCCATGTGCATATCAAACTCTTAGCTGGCCATGTTTTTACAATTTCTACATGTATAAAAATAGATTGTACTGTTCAATATATTGATGCCTTTGAGTGAAAGCAATCAAAATGCTGTATATTTTATTGCGTTTCTGCATGCGCAAGTGTACAATTAAATATTCCCAGAGTACAGCTCAGAATTAAGTTAACATGTTTCCAAAATAAAAACACCTTCTTCCAATCTAATTATCTTGAAAATCGTCAATGGTATGTTTTGTTTTGGAATCATGGTAATTTATCTCTCGGCTGTACTCTGTCTGCTGGAGTTTGTTATACGTGAACATAAAACACTAACAGACATACAACAGAAGCAAAACATTCTTTCTATGCTACATGTAAGTAATATTTGAACTGTTTTGATTATTCTGGTGCCAGGATGTAGGAGATAAGCCTAATGCAATCAGAAAATGAAACAGCTTTGTTTTTCCTCTTAATTTGTTGAGCACTGTATTTTTTGTAATTTAATCAAATAATGCAATACAATGAAGACAGTGCCATTGACTGGCGGTGGTGGGTTGCTTTGTAATAATACAAGACAGTGAAGACACTACCATTGACTGGTGGAAGTGGGTTGCTTTGTAATAATACAAGACAGTGAAGACACTACCATTGACTGGTGGAAGTGGGTTGCTTTGTAATAATACAAGACAGTGAAGGATACCATTAACTGGTGGAAGTGGGGTACTTTGTAATAATACAAGACAGTGAAGATACCGCCATTGACTGGAGGAAGTGGGGTACTTTGTAATATTACAAGACAGTGATGACTACCATTGACTGGTGGAAGTGGGTTGCTTTGTAATAATACAAGACAGTGAAGACACTACCATTGACTGGTGGTGGTGGGTTGCTTTGTAATAATACAAGACAGTGAGGACACCACCATTGACTGGCGGCAGTGGGTTGTTTTGTAATAATACAAGAGAGTGAAGACACTCATTGACTGGTGGAAGTGGGGTAATTTGTGCTAATACAAGACCATGAAGACACTGCCGTTGACCTGCGGCAGTGGGTTGCTTTGTAATAATACAAAACCATGAAGACACTGCCTTTGACTGGCGGCAGTGAGTTACTTTGTAATAATACAAGACCATGAAGACAGTGTCATTGACTGGTGGCAGTGGGTTACTTTGTAATAATATAAGACCATGAAGACCCTGCCATTGACTGGCGGCAGTGGGGTACTTTGTAATAATACAGGACCATGAAGACACTCATTGACTGGTGGCAGGGGGGTACTATGTAATAATATAAGACCATGAAGACACTACCATTGACTGGCAGCAGTGGGTTACTTGGTAATAATACAAGAGAATGAAGACACTGCCATTGACTGGCGGCAGTGGGTTGCTTTGTAATAATACAAGACAGTGACGCCACTGCCATTGACTGGCGGCAGTGGGGTACTTTGTAATAATACAAGAGAATGAAGACACTGCCATTGACTGGCGGCAGTGGGTTGCTTTGTAATAATACAAGAGAATGAAGACACTGCCATTGACTGGCGGCAGTGGGGTACTTTGTAATAATACAAGAGAATAAAGACACTACCATTGACTGGCGGCAGTGGGTTACTTGGTAATAATACAAGAGAATGAAGACACTGCCATTGACTGGCGGCAGTGGGTTGCTTTGTAATAATACAAGAGAATGAAGACACTGTCATTGACTGGCGGCAGTAGGTTACTTTGTAATAATACAAGAGAATGAAGACACTGCCATTGACTGGTGGCAGTGGGGTACTTTGTAATAATATAAGACAGTGAAGACACTGCCAGTGACTGGCGGCAGTGGGGTACTTTGTAATAATATAAGACAGTGAAGACACTGCCAGTGACTGGCGGCAGTGGGGTACTTTGTAATAATACAAGAGAATGAAGACACTGCCAGTGACTGGCGGCAGTGGGATACTTTGTAATAATACAAGAGAATGAAGACACTGCCATTGACTGGCGGCAGTGGGGTACTTTGTAATAATACAAGAGAATGAAGACACTGCCATTGACTGGCGGCAGTGGGGTACTTTGTAATAATACAAGAGGATGAAGACACTGCCAGTGACTGGCGGCAGTGGGGGTACTTTGTAATAATACAAGAGAATGAAGACACTGCCAGTGACTGGTGGCAGTGGGGTACTTTGTAATAATACCAGAGAATGAAGACACTGCCATTGACTGGCGGCAGTGGGGTACTTTGTAATAATACAAGAGGATGAAGACACTGCCAGTGACTGGCGGCAGTGGGGGTACTTTGTAATAATACAAGAGAATGAAGACACTGTCATTGACTGGCGGCAGTGGGTTGCTTTGTAATAATACAAGAGAATGAAGACACTGTCATTGACTGGCGGCAGTGGGTTACTTTGTAATAATACAAGGGAATGAAGGCACTGCCATTGACTGGTGGCAGTTGGGTACTTTGTAATAATATAAGACAGTGAAGACACTGCCAGTGACTGGCGGCAGTGGGGTACTTTGTAATAATACAAGAGAATGAAGACACTGCCATTGACTGGCGGCAGTGGTGTACTTTGTAATAATACAAGAGAATGAAGACACTGCCAGTGACTGGTGGCAGTGGGGTACTTTGTAATAATACAAGAGAATGAAGACACTGCCATTGACTGGCGGCAGTGGGGTACTTTGTAATAATACAAGAGGATGAAGACAACTGCCAGTGACCGGCGGCAGTAGGGGTACTTTGTAATAATACAAGAGAATGAAGACACTGCCATTGACTGGCGGCAGTGGGGTACTTTGTAATAATACAAGAGGATGAAGACAACTGCCAGTGACCGGCGGCAGTAGGGGTACTTTGTAATAATACAAGAGAATGAAGACACTGTCATTGACTGGCGGCAGTGGCGTACTTTGTAATAATACAAGACAGTGAAGACACTGCCAGTGACTGGCGGCAGTGGGGTACTTTGTAGTAATACAAGACGGTGAAGTCCCTGTCATTGACTAGTGGCAGTGGGGTACTTTGTAATAATACAAGAGAATGAAGACACTGCCATTGACTGGCGGGCAGTGGGGTACTTTGTAATAATACAAGACAGTGAAGACACTGCCAGTGACTGGCGGCAGTGGGGTACTTTGTAGTAATACAAGATGATGAAGTCCCTGTCATTTACTGGTGGCAGTGAGGTACTTTGTAATAATACAAGACAATGAAGACACTGCCATTGACTGGCAGCAGTTGGGTACTTTGTAATAATACAAGAGAATGAAGACACTGCCAGTGACTGGCGGCAGTGGGGTACTTTGTAATAATACAAGAGAATGAAGACACTGCCATTGACTGGCGGCAGTGGGGTACTTTGTAATAATAGAAGAGGATGAAGACACTGCCAGTGACTGGCGGCAGCGGGGGTACTTTGTAATAATACAAGAGAATGAAGACACTGCCATTGACTGGCGGCAGTAGTGTACTTTGTAATAATACAAGAGAATGAAGACACTGCCAGTGACTGGTGGCAGTGGGGTACTTTGTAATAATACCAGAGAATGAAGACACTGCCATTGACTGGCGGCAGTGGGGTACTTTGTAATAATACAAGAGGATGAAGACACTGTCATTGACTGGCGGCAGTGGGTTGCTTTGTAATAATACAAGAGAATGAAGACACTGTCATTGACTGGCAGCAGTGGGTTACTTTGTAATAATACAAGGGAATGAAGGCACTGCCATTGACTGGTGGCAGTTGGGTACTTTGTAATAATACAAGACAGTGAAGACACTGCCAATGACTGGCGGCAGTGGGTTACTTTGTAATAATACCAGAGAATGAAGACACTGCCAGTGACTGGCGGCAGTGGGGGTACTTTGTAATAATACAAGAGAATGAAGACACTGTCATTGACTGGCGGCAGTGGGTTGCTTTGTAATAATACAAGAGAATGAAGACACTGTCATTGACTGGCAGCAGTGGGTTACTTTGTAATAATACAAGGGAATGAAGGCACTGCCATTGACTGGTGGCAGTTGGGTACTTTGTAATAATACAAGACAGTGAAGACACTGCCAATGACTGGCGGCAGTGGGGTACTTTGTAATAATACAAGAGAATGAAGACACTGCCATTGACTGGCGGCAGTGGTGTACTTTGTAATAATACAAGAGAATGAAGACACTGCCAGTGACTGGCGGCAGTGGTGTACTTTGTAATAATACAAGAGAATGAAGACACTGCCAGTGACTGGTGGCAGTGGGGTACTTTGTAATAATACAAGAGAATGAAGACACTGCCATTGACTGGCGGGAGTGGGGTACTTTGTAATAATACAAGAGGATGAAGACACTGCCAGTGACTGGCAGCAGTGGGGGTACTTTGTAATAATACAAGAGAATGAAGACACTGCCAGTGACTGGCGGCAGTGGGGTACTTTGTAATAATACAAGACAGTGAAGACACTGCCAGTGACTGGCGGCAGTGGGGTACTTGGTAATAATACAAGAGAATGAAGACACTGCCAGTGACTGGCAGCAGTGGGGTACTTTGTAATAATACAAGACAGTGAAGACACTGCCAGTGACTGGCGGCAGTGCGGTACTTTGTAGTAATACAAGACGGTGAAGTCCCTGTCATTGACTAGTGGCAGTGGGGTACTTTGTAATAATACAAGAGAATGAAGACACTGCCATTGACTGGCGGCAGTGGGGTACTTTGTAATAATACAAGACAGTGAAGACACTGCCAGTGACTGGCGGCAGTGGGGGTACTTTGTAGTAATACAAGATGATGAAGTCCCTGTCATTGACTGGCGGCAGTGAGGTACTTTGTAATAATACAAGACAATGAAGACACTGCCATTGACTGGCAGCAGTTGGGTACTTTGTAATAATACCAGAGAATGAAGACACTGCCATTGACTGGCGACAGTGGGGTACTTTGTAATAATACAAGACAGTGAAGACACTGCCAGTGACTGGCGGCAGTGGGTTACTTTGTAATAATACAAGACAATGAAGACACTGCCATTGACTGGTGGCAGTGGGTTGTTTTTAGCTCGACTTTACGAAGTAAAACGAGCTATTGCGATACCCTGTACGTCGTCCGGCGGTGGCGTCCAATTTGCATTTAGCTCAACTTTTCTGTTTATGTGTCAGGTTTGGTCAATCATACTCGACCCAAACTTGGGCACATGCTTTCTTATAAGGATACGACATCTCACGATAACCTCGGGGTCAAAAGGTCAAGGTCACTGTGACCTTGGTAAAAACCTTGTTCTTTCAACATTAACACTTACAATTTAGCTCAACTTTTCTGTTTATATCTCAGGTTTGGTTAATCATACTGGACCCAAACTTGGACACATGCCTCCTCATAATAACACTGCATCACACAATGATGTTCTGATCAAAAGGTCAAGGTCACTGGTATGCATGGCCTACCGTCTGTCATCCGTCATCCATCCATCAACCTTTGTTTAAAAACACTACTCATTAACCGCTTGGCGGATTTCAATCTAATTTGGCTGTATGGACCCTATGGGAGTAGGCTTCAGAATTTATATGCAAAATTTTGATTGGTAATTTTTTAAAGTTAAAATCTTAGATTTTATGAAAAATTTACCCAAAATTTTCAAACCACTACTTATTAACCGCTTGGCAGATTTCAACCTAATTTGGCTGGAAGTACCCTAATCCTTTAGGTTTCAGAACATATATGGAGAATTTTGATTGGTCAATTTCTTTGTGTGAAAATCTGATTTTATGAAAAATTGACCGGAAATTGTCAAAACTCTACTCCTTATGAACCGCTTGGCAGATTTCAACTTACTTGGGCTGGAATGACCTTATGGGGCTATGCTCCAGAAGATATGTACAGAATTTTAATTGGTCATGTTTTTTGGTGAAAACCTTAGATTTTATGAAAAATTTACCGAAAATTGTCTAAACGCTACTCATCATTAACTGCTTGGTGGATTTCAACTTAATTTGGTTGGAAGGAGCCTGAGTGGCTAGGCTTCAAAACTTGTATACATAATTTTAATTGGTCGAGTTTTTTGCTGAAAACCTTAGATTTTATGAAACAAGTACTGGAAATTGTCAAAAGGCTACTCCTCATTAACCACTTGGCGTATTTCAACTGGCTTTGGCTGAAATGACAGTAGGCTTCAGAATTTGTATATAGAATTTTGATTGTTATATTTTTGGGGTGAAAATCTTAGATTCTATGAAAAATTTACTAGAAATTGTCAAAGCGCTACTCACCATTAAGTGCTTGACAGATTTCAACCCTAGTTGGCTGGACAGACCCTATTGTAGTATGCTCCAGAGCATTTATTCAGAATTTTAATGGGTCAATTTTTTTTTGGGGGGGTGGGGAAATCAAATTTTATGAACAATTTACCAGAAATTGTCAAAATGCATCTCCCCATAACGCAACCAAATTTGGCTAGACGCATTCTATAGTGGTATGCTCTAGAACTTCTGTTCAGAATTTTTGTTGGTTGATTTTTTAGTGGCCATTTGAATTTTTCAAAAATTTTCCTGAACCATTCAGAACGCTACTCCTTAATTAGGGGCCCAATTTCAATGGAAAGGGTGTCGATGTTGGAATGGTCCTATGGCAGTAGGCTTCAACATATCAAACGAGAATTTTGATTGCTGAATTTCTTTGCGGCTATCTTGGATTTTTCGAAAATTATCTGTCATGTCTACCAGTATTTAAATGCAACAGGTTTAAATGCTAAGAGTGCAGGTTAGCGTTACAGGCCCTTGGGCCTCTTGTTGATAAGGCCTCTATATTTATTTTATGTTTGAAGTCAACCTTCATAGGTCATTGCAAAGTCGTAAAGTCGAGCTTCATAGTTGCATTGCAACCACATTTCTGTTTTAATGTCCATTTGCAGTCCAGAAGACAATTTTTTTTAATTGACTACTGGAATGACTCTCAGTCATCGATCCAGCCATTCCAGCGTTAAATCATAAAAGATTGCCTTCTCTTGATTTGCAAAGGGACACTCCTCAAGACCGCTGCTGAGGGAGGTTTTAGATGGCTTGACCACTAAAGGGTTAATTAACCAGTTGCTTCATGAGTGTATGGCAGTAGTAGTAGGCTCTCTATACACCTGCTTACTTTCATTAAGATCAATAACCCTTTCAGGATGAAGCCGGCCATGACCGGCCACTGCAGAGGTCTTCTCTTGGCCTGCAAATGGGCATTCAATAAGTAAATATATATACATATATATATATATATATATATATATATATATATATATATTTTTTTTTTTTTTACAAATTGAGTCATTAAAGGGTTAATGAATCTGTGTGACACCATATGTAGGAGTTAATGTTATATTTTAAATAGACAATGGTTGTTAGATTTGAATTTCATTTTTAGACACAGTCTCTGGTACCCTGCTGATTCCACAGCAGCCAGCGCCCGCATCCATGCCACCACCATCGGCTTCGTACATACCTATACAAGGTGAGTCTGGTAGCGCTTTGAGATACTGTAAATCTTCGTTAAGTTTTGGTCAATGGATATACAAAGTGGAGGTATGGCTCGACTTAATGATCTGATTGGTGTCCAGTTTCCGAGAATTAGGTAGAATACTGAAATTGTTCAAAATGCCCTGATGCTTTCACATTAGCGACCCAGAACTAGTTTTTATGAGCCATAGCATGTGTTTCATCTTTGGAAGGAGGTACAGTACTCACTGAGTGAGACAACAGTGTTCATAATCGGTTCGCGTGTGTATTTTGTGACTGAAGAATGGCCTGTTGGAATTGCCTTGTTGCTTAAGCCTCATCGCCCTAAGGTGGTTGTCCACATGTTGTTCAGTGTGCTTCACAAGGATCTTGGTGTGGGGCTACTTGTTAAATGAAATTTCACATCTGATACCACCCATAATCCATTCTTGACATTTTATCTTTTTATCATGCTGACAATGAAAGATATTCAGGCTTTAGTAGCTAAATGTTGATACCATGATTTACTTTTCAACCAATCACAAAAAGACGAGCGTGTCTGCCTCGCTATATGTGCTCATTCATAGACGTGTCAGGCATAGGTTGGCAAGATGAGCTGCTCAATATTTTGAACCTAATTTGAATGATAGGATATGAATGATATGGAATCTATAAAACATAATCTATCGCTCCAATACAACACCATCGAGATGAGATTACATTAGTATCACTTTAGGAGGTCTAAGGACTGAGTGAAACATACTGTGGCATACAGTCAGCCTCAAGGTCATTTACTGCACTGGAGTGTACACTCAATGTTGTCGCTTCCAGAAACTGAAGAGGCTCTGACGGAGGTTGTTGAGCTAGCTAGTAGTAAACCCTGACTGCCCATGAAGACCTGATGGAGGTTGTTGAGCTAGCCAGTAGTAAACCTTGACTGCCCATGAGAACCTGATGGAGGTTGTTGAGCTAGCCAGTAGTAAACCCTGACTGGCCATGAGGACCTGACAGAGGTTGTTGAGCTAACCAGTAGTAAATCCTGACTGCCCATGAGGACCTGATGGAGGTTTTTGAGCTAACCAGTAGTAAACCTTGACTGCCCAGAGGACCTGACAGAGGTTGTTGAGCTAGCCAGTAGTAAACCCTGACTGCCCATGAGGACCTGCTGGAGGTTGTTGAGCTAGCCAGTAGTAAACCCTGACTGCCCATGAGGACCGGATGGAGGTTGTTGAGCTAGCCAGTAGTAAACCTTGACTGCCCATGGCCCATGAGAACCTGACAGAGGTTGTTGAGCTAGCCAGTAGTAAACCCTGACTGGCCATGAGGACCTGACAGAGGTTGTTGAGCTAACCAGTAGTAAATCCTGACTGCCCATGAGGACCTGATGGAGGTTGTTGAGCTAACCAGTAGTAAACCTTGACTGCCCAGAGGACCTGACAGAGGTTGTTGAGCTAGCCAGTAGTAAACCCTGACTGCCCATGAGGACCTGCTGGAGGTTGTTGAGCTAGCCAGTAGTAAACCCTGACTGCCCATGAGGACCGGATGGAGGTTGTTGAGCTAGCCAGTAGTAAACCCTGACTGGCCATGAGGACCTGACAGAGGTTGTTGAGCTAACCAGTAGTAAACCCTGACTGCCCATGAGGACCTGATGGAGGTTGTTGAGCTAGCCAGTAGTAAACCCTGACTGGCCATGAGGACCTGATGGAGGTTGTTGAGCTAGCCAGTAGTAAATCCTGACTGCCCATGAGGACCTGACCGAGGTTGTTGAGCTAGCCAGTAGTAAACCCTGACTGCCCATGAGGACCTGACAGAGGTTGTTGAGCTAACCAGTAGTAAACCCTGACTGCCCATGAGGACCTGACAGAGGTTGTTGAGCTAGCCAGTAGTAAACCCTGACTGGCCATGAGGACCTGCTGGAGGTTGTTGAGCTAGCCAGTAGTAAACCCTGACTGGCCATGAGGACCTGATGGAGGTTGTTGAGCTAGCCAGTAGTAAACCCTGACTGGCCATGAGGACCTGACAGAGGTTGTTGAGCTAACCAGTAGTAAACCCTGACTGCCCATGAGGACCTGATGGAGGTTGTTGAGCTAGCCAGTAGTAAACCCTGACTGCCCATGAGGACCTGATGGAGGTTGTTGAGCTAGACAGTAGTAAACCCTGACTGGCCATGAGGACCTGATGGAGGTTGTTGAGCTAGCCAGTAGTAAACCCTGACTGGCCATGAGGACCTGACAGAGGTTGTTGAGCTAACCAGTAGTAAACCCTGACTGCCCATGAGGACCTAATGGAGGTTGTTGAGCTAGCCAGTAGTAAACCCTGACTGCCCATGAGGACCTGATGGAGGTTGTTGAGCTAGACAGTAGTAAACCCTGACTGCCCATGAGGACCTGACAGAGGTTGTTGAGCTATCCAGTAGTAAACCCTGACTGCCCATGAGGACCTGATGGAGGTTGTTGAGCTAGCCAGTAGTAAACCCTGACTGCCCATGAGGACCTGACAGAGGTTGTTGAGCTAACCAGTAGTAAACCCTGACTGCCCATGAGGACCTGATGGAGGTGGTTGAGCTAGCCAGTAGTAAACCCTGACTGCCCATGAGGACCTGATGGAGGTTGTTGAGCTAACCAGTAGTAAACCCTGACTGCCCATGAGGACCTGACAGAGGTTGTTGAGCTAGCCAGTAGTAAACCCTGACTGCCCATGAGGACCTGATGGAGGTTGTTGAGCTAGCCAGTAGTAAACCCTGACTGCCCATGAGGACCTGATGGAGGTTGTTGAGCTAGCCAGTAGTAAACCCTGACTGCCCATGAGGACCTGATGGAGGTTGTTGAGCTAGCCAGTAGTAAACCTTGTTGAGCTAGCCAGTAGTAAACCCTGACTGCCCATGAGAACCTGATGGAGGTTGTTGAGCTAGCCAGTAGTAAACCCTGACTGCCCATGACGACCGGATGGAGGTTGTTGAGCTAGCCAGCAGTAAACCTTGACTGCCCAGAGGACCTGACAGAGGTTGTTGAGCTAGCCAGTAGTAAACCCTGACTGCCCATGAGGACCTGATGGAGGTTGTTGAGCTAGCCAGTAGTAAACCCTGACTGCCCATGAGGACCTGATGGACGTGGTTGAGCTAGCCAGTAGTAAACCCTGACTGCCCATGAGGACCTGACGGAGGTTGTTGAGCTAGACAGTAGTAAACCCTAACTGCCCATGAGGACCTGACAGAGGTTGTTGAGCTAGCCAGTAGTAAACCCTGACTGGCCATGAGGACCTGACAGAGGTTGTTGAGCTAGCCAGTAGTAAACCCTGACTGCCCATGAGGACCTGGCAGAGGTTGTTGAGCTAGCCAGTAGTAAACCCTGACTGCCCATGAGGACCTGACAGAGGTTGTTGAGCTAGACAGCAGTAAACCCTGACTGCCCATGAGGACCTGATGGAGGTTGTTGAGCTAGCCAGTGGTAAATCCCGACTGCCCCTGAGGACCTTGGTGTAGCGAGGACATCGCACCCAGACCATCAATGAGTTTGCAACTTTGTTGCATTGCCATCAGCCTGTACATGTCATACGATAGCTGATGCACATTGTCCAAAAGTGGATCTATATAACTGTAGATAGCACTATACATTCAATACATTGTTCGATAAGTAATGTGACAAGCCCTATTGGCAGAAATCATCTCTACCCATACAGTCTTCAGGAGACCATTTGAACCCCAAACCTGAAGAAGCCATCGACCATGAAATAAAAAATGGGATAAGGTTTGGAAAACACTGCATCTTGGTTTGGAGCTTAATTTGTTTGTAATTGTATATCCAAATAATTTTGACATCTGTTCACATACATGTAGTTCAACATCATGGACAGACTCGATGTACCAAACAACATATCGGGCAAACCCAACATACCGGGCAGACCCGACAGACTGGATAAAGGCAACATACTGGATAGAGGCAACATACTGGATAGAGGCAACATACTGGACAGATACAACAGACTGGATAGAGGCAGCATACTGGACAGACACAACAGACTGGATAGAGGCAACTTACCGGACAGACCCAACAGATTGGATAGAGGCAACATACTGGACAGACACAACAAATGATAGGGGCAACATACTGGACAGACCCAACAGACTGGATAGAGGCAACATACTGGATAGACACAACAGACTGGTTAGAAGCAACATACTGGACAGACAACGGACTGAATAGTTGCAACATACTGGATAGAGGCAACATACTGGATAGAGGCAACATACATGTACCAGACAGACACAACAGACTGAATAGAGTCAATATACTGGACAGACACAACAGACTGGATAGAGGCAACATACCAGACACAACAGACTGGATAGAGGCAACATACCAGACAGCCACGACAAACTGGATAGAGGCAACATACTGGACAGACCCAACAAACCAGACTCAAACAAAATTCTGGGCTTACTGATCTGCAGTACATCTGGCACTTCTGTACGGTGTGTAATAGGAAATGTAGTTTCAAAAACAACGTTTGTACAACGCAATGTGTGTATCCTTGATGCTGTATAACTGTAACAGCTGGTCAGCTCCAAAGGAAGCTCTAGACAAACTTGATGCCATGCAAACACCTACACACCATCACTGAACATCAATGGCCAGACAGCATAATTTCCAATGATGCACTGTACAACATGTAAAATACGTCGCCGCTGTCTGTAAAGGTCGGCCAGCAAAGATGGTCTATGTTTGGCCATGTGCTATGGATTCCAGAAGAGACACCAGCACAGAGAGCTTTGGAATTCGCCCTACTGGGAGCCAGCAAATACAAAGCCAGGAGAGGACATCATTGCATAAACCTTTTAAGCATGCTGCAAATCGACCTCAAGAAAACAGGATTTGGTAAACTCGTATCAGGAATGACCATGAGTGCACTGATTGTTTGTTATTCATCAGTATTGATAAGTGGAATATGCCTGAGGAACACTTCAATGTGTATTATTATGGATAGTGCACAGTCTATCATGTGGTATATATTAAGAGAAGAGTATTGCGACAGTTCTCTATAAACATCTATCTGTAATACTTCATATCCAGAGTTTAGATTTATATGATGTTCACAGTAATTCTCTACAGTAGTCTATGTACTAATTTCAAATTTTCTGTTTTAAATCCTTTAACCCTCAGAATTTATTCAATAAAATTTAAATTTTCTCAGAAAATGTCAATTTGCAGACCAAGAGAAGACTATTTTTGAAAATTTGCCACTGGAATCACTGGCTCGGTTATCGAGCCAGTCATTCCAGTGGTAAATTTTCAAAAAATAGACCTCTTGGTTTGCGATTGGGAATTTCTGAAGACCACTGCAAAATCTGTTCTTTGCTGACATGAGTGTTCAAGGGTTAATCAACATGAAAATGTAAATTAATTGCTCAATGACTGTCCATTTGCAAGCCAAGTAAAGACTTTAAAAACTTACCAATGAAATGACTGCGTTGGTTATGGAGCCAACCATCCCAGTGGGAAATTTTCTAAGATTATCTTGCCCTGCAGTGAGCAATTTCTCAAGACCACCGCAGCGATATTTCCTGGTCGACTTGACCATTACTGTTGACTTACTGTTATTCTGTATTCAAGGCAGTAGTGGTCCTGTCAGCATATCGGGAGCAGTGGCTAGTGTATCAGCAGGAATACCACATGGTGTTGCGGTACCGCTTCCAGGCCAGCCCATCTTCAGTGTGCCACCACCACCACTAGCAAGTTTACAGACAGCACCGGGACAAGCAACACTACAACATCAGACAGTTGTTGCCACCCTGCCAGTCGATTCAGGTATATAATAACTCTATTGTATAGTCTACTTGATGATTCAGATATATAATTACCATTCTGTTTGCCATTATTTGCAATATATCTGTGATAATGTTCTCGCTGTTTAGTTTATCGTTGAGATATTATATATATTTTTTGAAAGCCCTAGGAAATTTCATGTTTTAGTTTATTATCCTCCACCCACCCCTGTTTTTACTAACTCTTGGTTTTTGTGAAGAGATCTTAACTTCTACTCAGAGTATGTGGATGGAACATGGCTTATGGGACTAAGAAACAGCAGTTAATTTCTTGGGTCAGTCCTACCGTCCATCTGGTAACTCCTACACTACCGTCCATCTGGTAACTCCTACACTACCGTCCATCTGGTAACTCCTACACTACCGTCCATCTGGTAACTCTTACACTACCATCCATCTGGTAACTCCTACATTACAGTCCATCCGCTTTGCTTTAGTTATGGTAGTGCCTATGCACGCTGATTTTAGGTTGTAGCTTTTACTTGCTGTATTTAAAAAAAATGTGGTTAGTTTAGATAATGGGCTATTATTATTATTATTATTATTATTATTATTATTAATCAATCTACAGTCTCGCCTGCTTTGCTAACTGGACAGCCACCGCCAATATTATTAGCGCAGACTCAGCAACAGCCACAACAGTTTGCCGTGATCAGTCAGATGTTACCTGCACCTGTGGAATTCACGCAACCAATTAATGTTGTTTCACCTAGTGGCCAGGTAACTCAGGTCGCCGCAGCACTACCACCTGGATCCATTACCGTACCTGTGACAGGTCTACCTCCTCCAAACATAGTGATTCCATCAAACTTGTCAACACCTAGAGTACAAGCTGTGTTACCCGGTGTTTTGCCGCCAGGTGCAACACCTCAGCTAGCTCAAGGTGTGCTGCATGGCCAGGAACAACTAACATTTATACCTGGACATATACAAGCCGGCCATGAATCGGTACCCACTCATATGCAGTTGCAACCAGGACACATTCAGTTCCACACTCTTGCGGCTCATCAGGTACCCGCTGGACAGATGCCGCCACCATCTGGTCAGTTGTCGCCAGGTAGCGGTCAGCTACATCTTAACACTGCCATACCACCTCCGGGTCAATTGACTGCCAATATTCTTATGGCACCTTCACAGTTAATGGCTAATCTGGGACAGATACATGTTAACACTGGAGTACCACCCCCTGTACAAGTACCACACAGTGTAGGTGTTCCACCACCAGTCTCTATAGTCACTGTATCCATGCCAGTGGTTTGTGTCACATCATCTGTGTTCACAATGTGTAATTATTCGCCGACATATACTGTGTCACGGATGAATGGAATGAATGGTGAGAGTGAGCAGAATGGAGGTTCAGTAACATATACAGGAATTCCTCCACCGCCTTCGACAGACCTAGCCACAAACAGGCCACCACCATCAAAGGTAGTGCGATCACGATCTCCACCTCGGAGGCGCTTCCGGGAAGAGAAAGAGGAGGACACGGTCCCAGAGAATATTCTGGGTTACCAGGTATAGTTGATAGCTTACATATGACTGATTATTAGCTCGCCTAGCCTGAAAGGTCAAGTTAGCTTATGCCGTAGCAACCGTCCGTCATATGTCCGTCATCTTTTTCTTTAAACAACTTCTTCTCCAGACCCACTAGGCCGATTTCAATTATATTTGGCAAGACGCATCCTTAGGGCATAGGGATCCAACTTTGTTCAAATCTTCGGCGCAGGGATTGATGCAAAACACATGAAATATGATCTAGAGCAACAGCGGAACCAAATTTGTTCAAGGGAACTTGATTGGTCAAATGGTTCAGCGGCCATCTTGGTTGAGCTAGTTTTAATGAAAACGAGTTCTTTTCCAGAACCGCTGAACGAATCGGGTCGAAATTTGGCAGATATGATTAGGGAAAAAGGGCCATTTAAGTTTGTTCAAGGGAAGTTGAATCGTCAAAAACATGGCCGCTGTCAGCCAATCAAAATATAGCGTGTTTGGTGGCCATATTGGATATTTTTATTTGATGGATTTTGAGGCCGAAATTGTTTTTATATGTGTTTTGCAGTATTCTGATCTCAAATTTGTAATTTTCGAAAGGGTTTGGTGGCCATCTTGGATTATTTTCCCACCTTAAGCTCCCATACTAAAGCAAAGGGAAACTTAAAATGTCTTCTCGAGAACTACTCAGACAATTTCAATTATATTTGGCAGGAAGCATCCTTAGAGCATAGAGATTCAAGTTTGTTCAAAGGAAGGCGATTGTCCAATTTGGCAGGCGGCCTTCTTGGATTTCGGCCGATTTTTAGAAACGTCTTTAAATATCTCCGAAACTGCTAGTGGGATTGATGCAAACCCCATGAAATATGATCTATGGCAAGAGCTGAACCAAGTTTGTTCAAGGGAACTTGATTGGTTAAATGGTTCTGTGGCCATCTTGGTTGACCTAGTTTTAGCGAAAACGACTTCTCCAGAACTGCTGAATGGATCGGGTCAAAATTTGGGAGATATGTTAAAGGACTAAGGGCCATTAAAGTTTGTTCAAGGGAAGTTTAACCGCCAAAAAACATGGGCGCACTGCACCAATCAAAATATAGCGTATTTGGTGGCCATATTTGATTTTTTTATTTGATGGATTCTGAGGCCCGAAATTGTTTTTCTGTGTTTTTGACTATTCTGATCTCAAATTTGCAATTTTTGAAACAGTCGGATAAACAGTTTGGCGGCCATCTTGGATCATTTTCATGCCAAAAGCTCCCATACTAAAGCAATGGGAAATTTAAAATGTCTTCTCGATAACTCCTGGGACAATTTCAATTATATCTGACAGGAAGCATCCTTAGGGCATAGAGATTCAAGTTTGTTCAAGCAAAGCCGATCGGCCAATTGGGCTGGTGGCCATCTTTGATTTTGGCCGATTTTTTTTTAAATTTCTTTAAAAATCTCCGAAACCGTTTGTGGGATCGATTCAGAACTCATGAAATATCATCTAGGGCAAGCACTGAACCAAATTTCTTCACTTGTGAACTTGATTGGCCGAATCATTCGGCGGCCATCATGGATGACATAGTTTTCGAGAAAATGATTTCTCCAGAACTGCTTAAGTGATCGGGCCGAAATTTGGGAGATGATATGGATGACTAAGGGCCATAAAGTGTGTTCAAGAGAAGTTGATACTTAAAGATACATGGACTCTGTTTTTTTGTTACAATTCTGCTCAACTCATTAGAGTTCTACTTATTGTTAATGAACATTCTAGTTGAATTGGTTATGGTCCAGGTGAGCTATACAGTCCGCTTGGGCCTCTTGTTGATAGTGTCAGTCTGTAGTATATACAACAGACTACTGTGTTATGCTAAATATCTCAGAATCATCTTAACCCTTTACCCTTTGAATTGTTCAAGAAAATTTCAATTTTCTCATAGAAAATGTCCATTTGCAGATCAAGAGAAGGCTATTTTTGCTAATTTACCACTGGAATGACTGGCTCGGTTATTGAGCCAGTCATTCCAGTGGTATATTTTCAAAAATAGTCTTCTCTTGGTCTGCAAATGGACATTTTTCAAGACCACTGCAGAAGCTGTTTTTGTCTTAGAGGAGTTTTAAAGGGTTAATTGGAAGATGTTGGTGCCTATGGCAGTAATGGTTTCCAGTGAAATTATTGTAATAATGTTCAAACGTGGATTTAAATATTTTGCCATTCCATTGTTAATCCTGTCACAAATGGCTTCTGTCATGATCTTCTCTATCATGACCTTGTCCATCATGACCTTGTCAGACTTTAGCCATTATCTTGTCACGCCTGCCAAACCTGGCCTCTACCGTGGTATTGAGAGGAGAGCAAGAGAAGACTGAAAATGTACTATTGAAATAGCTGTCTTAATAACAGAGTCAGTCTTTTCAGTGGTAAATATAGTTTTCTGGAAATTGATACTCAGGGAGTTCAGGGATCGATCGATCCCAACACGGGTGAAGTGTGGGTGGAGCTTAGATAGAGATGGGCGGGGCATAGAAAAAACTGTAATCCTCCATTAGCCCTTACCACTCTGATGTCAAAATCTTTAATTGTCAAATTAAATTAAAAGATGAACTGGTGTTCATTTTTCAACAAATTTGATGGAAGATGGTGCTGTCGTAGATAGCAACATCATCCACCAAAATTGTTGAAAAATGTACACCAATTTCTTTGCTATTGACAGAGTAAAAGATAGAATGAGCGTGGTAAGGGTTAATGATTTCTAATTTTCTTGGTGTTGCAATATCAATTATTAATCCTGGTATTATTCTAGCATGGACCACCACATTTGACGAACCTGGTATCCTCCAGTCCAACTCCACAACGTCAGCTGAGCGCGAATAGCAGCCACCATCATCATGAGAAGTCCCACGCTGAGAAGGGCGGGGAGTCATACCGGTATAGACATCCATCCAGTAGTCAATCACACACAGAACAGAGGAGTTCTCGCCATCACAGTCATCATCAACAGTTGAGGTACTTAATTGTAATGTCACCTGTTTTAGACTACTGAGTGGTACAATAGCCTGGAATGTTCACGTGGCAGGTTATGCGACTATCGAGGTATACATTAGCAATTTCTGATTATTTCAAATATCTTTATACTGAGCACCTGAGGGTATAAACCTTACACTGACAAATCGCCGCAAGCGTATATTCTTTACTATATAAAGCTTAGTCTGTTGAATAGTTTGAAATTAATTTGTCTGGAAGTCATTGCTGCCTGCATCAATGGCTTCCAGTCAAATTAATTTCAAACTATTTTACAGTTTTGCTGTATGGTAACATTGAAAATAAGATATGGGGAATTCATCAGTGAAAGTGTTAAGATAGTGTGTTTAAATGGTCTAATAAAGATCTGGTTTTAAAGGGTTATTGTGAGTGGATAGGTATTCACTTTAGATATTTATTGTGCCTGGTTAATATTTAATTGTTAGAGTAAAATTAAGATAAATACTTCGCTTTTATTCTTGTAAACAATCTCTATGATATTTCTGTTGATTTAGAAGACCACCATGGGAACCAAGCTCAAATGTGCATAAAGACAAGCATCTAATGCCACCACCATCCGCTCGACTTAGTCAAGGTACATATTTGATATATTAAGTGAGTTAACTAAAGCTAGACCTAACGATGACTACCAAGAAACTAGGCTCGTGCGATTATGTCTTTGAGTGATTCACGATCGATTATTTAGGAATAATCGTAATTACTTGATTAATCAGCTTGGGTACAAATTACCCAGACGTAACATCAAAGGCATATTAATGACGAATGCTGTAATCGTGATTAGACATCTCCATTTGTAGGCCAATAGATTATTTTTGAAAATGTATCGCTGGAATGCCTGGCTCGAGACAATCATTCCAGTGATACGTTTTCAAATATAGTCTTCACTTAGCCTACAAATGGACATAATTAGCTGAGCAAAAGTAGATTTTCATAAGCAATCGTAATTAAATGTGGGTTTTGAAATATTTTATGCACTAAAAATTATTCACAATTATTCGATTATTATCCCCACGTTTTAAAAAACCGTAGATAATGTAATCGCCTCCGTCCATCTGTCTATCCATCCATCCATCACACTATCTCCTCCCAAACTGTTGCAGCATTTAGCTAGAAACAGGAAGGGGGATTTAGTTAGAAACAGGGAAGGGGCTTATAGCTAGAAAAGGGAAGGGGCTTATAGCTAGAAAAGGGAAGGGGCTTTTAGCTAGAAAAGGGAAGGGGCTTTCAGCTAGAAAAGGGAAGTGGCTTTTAGCTAGAAAAGGGAAGGGGCTTTCAGCTAGAAAAGGGAAGGGGCTTTCAGCTAGAAAAGGGAAGGGGCTTTCAGCTAGAAAAGGGAAGGGGCTTTCAGCTAGAAAAGGGAAGGGGCTTTTAGCTAGAAAAGGGAAGTGGCTTATAGCTAGAAAAGGGAAGTGGCTTATAGCTAGAAAAGGGAAGTGGCTTATAGCTAACAAAGGAAAGTGGCTTAAAGCTAGAAAAGGGAAGGGGCTTTCAGCTAGAAAAGGGAAACGGCTTATAGCTAGAAAAGGGAAGTGGCTTTTAGCTAGAAAAGGGAAGTGGCTTATAGCTAGAAAAGGGAAGGGGCCTTTAGCTAGAAATGAATTCCTATGCTTCTGTTCATGAAGATCTAAAAATATCACAGCAATCACCACAGTTTATTGTCACTATGAGTCTGGCAGACAAAGATATCACAAACAATCACCACAGTTTATTGTCACTTGAGTCTGGCAGACAAAGATATCACAAACAGTCACCACAGTTTATTGTCACTATGAGTCTGGCAGATAAAGATATCACAAACAATCAGCACAGTTTATTGTCACCGAGTCTGGCAGACAAAGATATCACAAACAATCACCATAGTTTATTGTCACCGAGTCTGGCAGACAAAGATATCACAAACAATCGCCACAGTTTATTGTCACTGAGTCTGGCAGATAAAGATATCACAAACAATCACCACAGTTTATTGTCACCGAGTCTGGCAGACAAAGATATCACAAACAATCACCACAGTTTATTGTCACTGAGTCTGGCAGACAAAGATATCACAAACAATCACCACAGTTTATTGTCACCGAGTCTGGCAGACAAAGATATCACAAACAATCAGCACAGATTTTTTTGTCACTGAGTCTGGCAGACAAATGTTGCATTTATGTTAATGTTATAGTGGTGTAGCCAGTAAGTGGCTTCTACAGTGATCTTAACCCTTTAACATTTATATCAGCCAAAAATGGCTTCAGCACTACTAGTCTTGAGAAAGGTCCATTTGCAGACCAAGAGAAGCATATTCTTGAAAATTTACCACTAATCACTGGCTTGAAAACCGAGCCAGTCAGTCATTCCAGTGGTAAATTTTCAATAAGTCTGCTCTTGGTCTGCAAATGGATTATTTCTATGAGAAAGTGGAAATTTTCTTGAGAAAATTTGATGGTTAAAGGGTTAATAAATCTCCATGTGCAGGCCAAAAGAAGAATAGTTTATAAAACTCACTATTGGAATAACTGTTGCAATAAACCTCGAGGCGAGGCAGTCATTCCACTGGTAAGTTTTAATCGCCTCATGAAGGCTGACTGGATATAGTAATAAGTATTTCCATCCGTTTGTCCATTTCTTTCTCAGCATTTCTTGTCAATACATCTCTTACAGTTTGTTTGTGATTTTCGTGAGATGGCCATTGACCAGTCTATCAGGTTATATAGAATTCTAGTCAATGCAATCCATCCATGAGTTTACATGTAATTCCTATTCTTGTGAAAGCTGGCATGTGTTATCATTCCAACCTGTTAAATATTGGTTTTCTCACCTGTTAAATTTACCATTCCCGCCTGGTATGGGTAAGCTTTCTCACCCAACCTCTCTGCCCTGGTTCAACCTACAATAATATACTGTATAATAATTTCCAGGTTTGAAGAGATCAACGTCACCACCAGATACATCACCATCAGAACGGAAGAAGTCACGCAGCGCACTGGCCGGTGTAACAGGTAAATAATGCACACCATAGGCTAAGCTCCTTAGAACAGGCTTGTCCATTTTAATTAAGCCTCAGAAAATGTTCATTTGCAGATCAAGTGAAGCTTATTTTTGAAATTTTACCCCGGCTCTGTTACCGAGCCAGTCATTCAGTGGGTAAATTGTCAAAAATTGCCTTCTTGGTATGGAAATGGAGATTTCTCAAGACCACTTGGGAAGCTGTTGTGGGCCAGCTTTAATGGTATAGGATTAAAGCTAAAGTTAGTTAATCAGTTAATCAGTTAATCAGTTAAACAGTATGATCTCTATCAATCCATCAATCAAGTCTTCTATGCCCCGCCAAGCTCCACGCCTTGCCCGTGTAGGGATCGAACGATCTCTGCACTCTGAATCTCAATTTCCAGAAAACTATACAGGGAAGCTGGTGAATATTTTGAAACTAATTTGACTGGGCGACCAGCCAAATTAGTTCCAAAAGATTCAATAGCGTGGTTATTAAATAGTAAAGACATACAACTCGTACGACGATGTAGTCCGTCATCAATTAAGAGTTCATGATGAACTTAGCTACGTCATCCATGACGTAGTTGATTATGATGTCAGCCTGCATGTCACGTAGTTGATTATGATGTCATATGATTGACTGTGAAACTGGTATCCTTTATGTGCACAGTTACGTCAATCTAGCACTAAAATGTCACTGAGCTTTCATGACTGCTGTCAGGGTTTTTTATGGGTCATGGAACATGGATGTTGTCAGGTCAGGGTTTGTATGGGTCATGGAACGTGGACATTGGCAGGGTTTGTATGGGTCATGGAACATGGACATTGTCAGGGTTTGTATGGGTCATTTAACATGAACATTGTCAGGGTTTGTATGGGTCATTTAACATGAACATTGTCAGGGTTTGTATAGATCATGGAACATGAATGTTGTCAGGTCAGGGTTTGTATGGGTCATGGAACATGGACATTGTCAGGTCAGGGTTTGTATGGGTTATGGAACATGGACATTGTCAGGTCAGGGTTTGTATGGGTCATGGAACATGGACATTGTCAGGGTTTGTATTGGTCATGGAACATGGACATTGTCAGGGTTTGTATGGGTCATGGAACATGGACATTGTCAGTGTTTGTATGGGTCATGGAACATGGACATTGTCAGGGTTTGTATGGGTCATGGAACATGGACATTGTCAGGTCAGGGTTTGTATGGGTCATGGAACATGGACATTGTCAGGTCAGGGTTTGTATGGGTCATGGAACATGGACATTGTCAGTGTTTGTATGGGTCATGGAACATGGACATTGTCAGTGTTTGTATGGGTCATGGAACATGGACATTGTCAGGGTTTGTATGGGTCATGGAACATGGACATTGTCAGTGTTTGTATGGGTCATGGAACATGGACATTGTCAGTGTTTGTATGGGTCATGGAACATGGACATTGTCAGGGTTTGTATGGGTCATGGAACATGGACATTGTCAGGTCAGGGTTTGTATGGGTCATGGACATTGTCAGTGTTTGTATGGGTCATGGAACATGGACATTGTCAGTGTTTGTATGGGTCATGGAACATGGACATTGTCAGGGTTTGTATGGGTTATGGAACATGGACATTGTCAGGTCAGGGTTTGTATGGGTCATGGAACATGGACATTGTCAGGGTTTGTATGGGTCATGGAACATGGACGTTTTCAGGGCTTGTCTAAGTCATGGAACAACCAGCCTGCCAGCAAGTCCAATTTGCAGCCAACGTCTCAATGAGCCTTTGACAGTCGATAGATGCACATGGTTATGTCCACTAAACACATGATCGGACATGGAGTCATTAATTCCCAGCCCATATGTGAAATTTCTTCAAATCTGGAGCTACATGTAGGCTTGCACAATTGCTTCGATTATTCGATTAATTGCGATTGTTCTTTAAAATATGATCGTGGATGGTTGCAAGACTAAATGATCGAATAATCAAAAATTTTCAATCTCCAAGATAGTTGTGTTTCAAAATATAAAGTACAGTACAGATCTTAGTTAGCTTTACTTAAACGCATCCTAAAGCTCGTTTAAAACGCGTCCGTATGGCGTCATTTTCCAGTCATTTTCTCGTAGTGATTTGCTTAGACATGGTGCGTTTGATAAAATCTCAATACGCATCTTGAATTTTATCTTGACGGGTTGAAATTTTGACACTACGGGTTTGGCATTTTGAATGACGGGTTTAACTTTTTGCCCTACACGTTTGGTAGCGTTTGAAAATTTTACGATAAATTAAACGCGCCATCAATTCCAACCTCGGTTCTCCAGTTCTTTCGACGAGTCCTATGGCTAGAAGCAAACGGGTACCCGGTTCCTAGTCTATGCAGAACCACTTATCAGTACATGTTTCCTCCGTACATGTATCTCGCGTGCTTTGCAAACTTTGAGCGATTCATACAGCAGATTTTAACTTATTTACGTCAATTTGTGGCTGGATTTATCAGAAGATGTATTTAATTTAGTGTTTCTTCGTGGGATTCGTCTAATTTCTGCGCTTTTGAAAATCTCGATATATCTAATGCCGAATGGACAATCGTCTTGAACTGCAACACCATTCCATTCTGATGACGTCATCGTATATATATTTAACCTCGTTATCTTTGATTGACAGAGATATGTTGGAAAAGCCATCAATGGCAAATGTGATTGGTTGAACTAATCTCATGACGCTTTGACAGTTGTGTACTATTAGACGACAGTAAAAAAGCAATATAACCTAAACAAGGATTTCCAGACTTTGGCTGTGATCTGGACAAAAACCAAGTTGGATCCAGATTGGGTACAAATTTTAATCTATGGATATATCGGAAACAAACTGGTCAGATTGTGCTCAAATTTTAATAAAGGAGGTTGTGTGATCATACATTAAGATTTAACAACCCTGGAAGTGATCAAAAGAAAAATTATAGGCTGTGGGTTACAATCTCTGATAACTTGGATCTATCTGACGATGGAAAGTAAGTGATAACTAGATTGTTTGGTCGATGGCGTGTCATAGCAATCGACCACATTCACTACCCCAGGGGAGGAGCCAAATGTAATACCAGAAATGTGGCTGCAATGCAACCATGAATCTCGACTTCATGACAGCAATGAACTCTGATGATTGACTTCAAAGATAAAATAAACTTAGAAGGCTTATCAACAAGGGGGCCAAGGGCCAGTAACGGTATCCTGGACGGTGTATGGCAATAAGGGCTGCCAGCAGAGAAGGCCGCTACTATGTCAAAAAAGGCTGCCTATAAAATATACCGAGTATGTACATACCTATCTATCTATCTATCAAAACTTCAAAATATTCAGTAGGTTGCCTGTATACCCTTATCTAACTTCCACTTCTATATTCTTTTGAGATGAGGCGGACATAGAGGCGAACTGTCAAAATATCTCATCTGATGACGGGTGTTGCTAAGCACAGAATTATAAAAAAAAATTCTGAATAGAAGTTCTAGAGCCAACTACTGCAGAATCCTTCCGCCAAATTTGGATATAATCCACCAAGCGGTCATGGAGAATATGCATTTTGGCAATTTATGTCCAGCCAACTAGGGTTGCAATCTGTCAAGCGGTTAATGAGGAGTAGCGTTTTGACAATCTCTGCAAAATTTTTCATAAAGTCAAAGATTTCCACACAAAAATTTACTAATCAAAATTCTGTATGCATGTTTGGAAGCCGAAAGCATAGGGTCCTTCCAGCCAAATTAGTTTGAAATCCAACAAGCGGTTAATGTATGTATGAGACACGGCATCACACAATGATGTTCTGGCCAAACGGTCAAAATCACTGATACGCATGGCAACCATCTGCTGTCCGCCATCCATCCGTCAACTTATTTTTTTAAACATAAGTTGACGGATGGAATGCGGACAGCAAATGGTTGCATGTGTATCAGTGATTTTGACCTTTTGGCCAGAACATCATTGTGTGATGCCGTGTCATTATAAGGAGGCATGTGTCCAAGTTTAGGACCAGTATGATCAACCAAACATGAGATATAAACAGAAAAGTTGAGCTAAACGCAAATTAGACGGTGCTGGGTGACGTGCATGGTATCACAATAGCTCATTTTACTTCGTAGGTGAGATAAAAATGGCCTCTTGCACTCTATAGTAACCTACAACATTTGTTTGAATTCCATCCACCGCTTTCGGAGGAGTTACATTACACAGACTGGCGTGGATCGCTGTGAAAAATCTGGAGGTCTTACGGGGAAATGATCTGTGAGAGCAGGGGTTAAAATTAACATGAGCGCGAGGTTAGCAGAAATTGACCAGGGCTAGTACAATTTGTAACTGACCAATCCAATGGTAACAATTTGACATGTCAACTCTTTAATGGTCAAGGTGGTCACAAAATTCCTCTACTGTGAACAGAGCAAGACGACTATTTTTGGAAATTTACCAGTAGAATGACTGGCTCGATAATTGAGCCAGTCATTTCAGTGGTAAAATTAAAAAAATAGTCTTCCCTTGGTCTGTAAAGATTTGAAGGGCTATAGTAGAATCTAGTAATCACTAGTCCTATCTAAATGTAGTGGTTCATCTGGCTTAATTTAAAACTATTGAGAGGGTGTCAAATGATGTGCGAGAGTGTGGGCAGGACTATGGGAAATCTAGATAAATCTGGAAGACACCAATCTCTGACTACATAAAATAAATGTTGTCAGCCAATCCACAATCATATGGATAACCCACATACCAAATTTGGTTGAATTCCACCCAACTGTTTGGGAGGAGATAGCATGATGAATGGATGGAGACAAATGTATCCTAATTTTTTCAAAACATGGAGATAAAGAAAGGACTCGAGGAGATTTTAAAGGTAGGTAGGTAATTAATTCAACGTCATCATACTACTCATGCAGGGTTTTGCGGAGGCAGGGCCCTTGTACCATTTAGTGCTCTAAAATTCAGACCATCCAATCATTACCTTCACACATGGTTATCTTCCATGTATGTACTTGATCCAACATTTGTCAAAATGACCCATGATTTCTTGAGGAAGTGGGACAGTTCACCCCACTAAGCAAACCGGATCGGCAGAACCCGGCTCATATCATCCAAAACCGGTTTCTGCAGTGGTGTTGAGAAATATTTATTTGCAGACCAAGAAAAGGCAATTTTTGAAAATTTATCACTGGAATGACTGTCTCGATAACCAAGCCAGTCATTCCAGTCATAAATTTTCAAAAATAGTCTTCTCTTGTTCTGCAAATAGATATTTTCCTATCGGTCATTGGTGGTCTGACTTGAATCAGTCTTTCACTCTCCTGACATGCGCGATTCACTGTCCTCAGTGGTCACTCACCTGGAAACACCAACTTTCCACCGGAAAACTTTGAAGTCTAGATGCTCTCCGAGAGCAGCTGAGGCCAGGTATAAATAGGCTTAAGGGCTGTTTTGTTGTCTATGAAATTTAAATATTTTTTTACTAGTTTCCATAGAATTTTTTCTTTCAAACTTCACATCACCTGAGTTGTAACCACCATGCATGCCACCCAGAAAAATTAATGAATAATCCAGCATGCTTATGAGGTACCACAATGCATGTCACCCAACAAAATGAATGAATAAACTGGCATGATTATAATCGTGCTGGTTTATTCTAACAAATATTATCGGTGAGGTACGTGGTGGTATAGTGAATATCACTATGAGCAATGTACGCTGTACTCAGACAGGGTGAGATTGTAGTAGCTAATTTATTATTGTGGCGTGAGACTGAGTGGTGGTAAACACTTGACCGGGCACTGCACCAGTATCATGTCAAAATACATGTAGCATTCTATCAGTATTTGTGTTGGTACACTTTTTAATAATTTATTACATGATGTACTTGTACCAACACAGATAGATTGCTATTTTGTCGTGCTACTATTACAGTGCTAGGTCAGGTGTTCACTACCACCACTCAGTCTTACTTATAGTTTTGCCCAATGGAGGAATCCAGTTTTAGCTATTCCCCGCCCATCTCTATCTAAGCTCCACCCAAGCTTTACCTGCATTGGGATCGATCTCTGTACTCTCTGAATCTCAAATTCCTGAAAACTATACATGTAAGCTGTTGATATGACAGCAACAACTCCCAGTCAAATTAGTTTTAAAATATTCGACATTTTTATTAACCCTTTAATGGTCATGCCGACCAAAACTGGCCTCTGTTATGGTCTTGTGGAATGTCCATTTACAGGCCAAGAGAATAGAATTTTTGAAAATTCGCCACAAATGACTGGCTCAATGACCGAGCCAGTAATTTGTCATAAATTTTCAAAAATTGCATTTTCTTGGCCTCTAATTGGACATTCAATAAGTGGGTATTAAAATTTTCTTCACCAAATTTGTCCATTAAAGGGTTAAATAGAATACATATAGCCCATCATCAATTAAGTGTCTGTGAAGATTGACGAACTTATCTACGCAGTAGAACAAGGATTGAGAATTTTTCCCCATTGTGAACAGCAGAACAAGGTAGTTAAAGGTAAGTAAAGCTCCGGCTTTACAACCCTTTGCTGTCCAATATTTGTCAAGAAAATGTAAATTTCTGCTGAACCCTTTAATGGGTAAATTTGGTCGAGAAAATTCCAATTGTCTCATAAAATGTCAATTTGCTGATCAAGAGCATTCTGGGAGCCAGTCATTCCAGTGATAAATTTTCAAAAATAGTATTCTCTTAGTCAGCAAAAGGGCATTTCTCAGGAACACTGCAGAGGCTCATTATGGCTGATTTGACCATTAAAGGGTTAATAAATGCCCATTTGCAAGCCAAGGCAATTTTTTAACATTTAGAACTGTAATGATTAGCTTGGTTATCAAGCCTGTTATTCCAGTGGTAAAATCTTAAAGTAGTCTTCTCTTGGCCTGCAAATGATCATTTCTCAAGACAATTTGATTTCAGAGGCCAGTTTTGACCACTCACTGAGTCACGGTAAAAAAATAATTCTTGTTCTGCATATGGACATTTCTCAAGGCCACCACAGAACATGTTTTCACCAGCTGGAGTGTTAAAGGGTCAATTGCTAAAATGTACAATTCTTATAACAGTGACTAACTACTAACTCTTGGTATGTTATTGGTATATCTAATCATGTTAGTTAGAGCTAATTCAATACAGTTAATTAAATTCAAACGGCACAAATGATCATGGTGAATGTACCAAAATAACCCAAACTTCAGGGCAAACTCTTTGTCACTGATTGGAGTTCACTCAATCTGTAGTGTACCAGCTTCAAGTTCATCTTCAAGTCTTTCCAGTAGTGGTGGCTTCCTCATCGTCAAACATGTCATCATCAGAAGATTCACTGTCCCACACATTAGCTGTCTCACCATTACTATCAGTGTCTGATTCCACGTTTACAACGCCACGATGAGTGATATTTGGTTTAAAATATATGGCACAATATATATCCAGTAATATACTATATACATGTACTGTTAGGCCCTATGACCAGACAGCGGCTGTTATGGTCATACGCCGCCCTCAGACTTTAGCTCAGAAAGCAAACACATTATTCATAGTTTCGCACATCCGGGCATCTTGAATTCGGCCGCCATTAAAGTTGGGGAAAACTTACTACATGCTAAAGATGACTGCCCATACAAACTCATTGTTTACATTTTCCTTGATGTTCTAACCATTAAATCCTGAGTCTGAAAATCTGTAATAACCCTGGCAGGTATAAGAAAACATGAAATCATGAGTGAATTTCCGCAATATATTAAAGAAAATGTAATTAAGGTTTACCGGCCCATTGCTCGTAATGTTAAATTAGCCCCTCTGAAAATGGCGTATCTCCCAGGGTATTATGGGAAATTTGATTGTGATGACGTCATTGTGTTTCTATGAATATAATACAGGGTGGGAATATCGCCTCCAACAAGGGGGTACTTCTACTATTGCATTAACAATTTCAAACGACAAGAGAAAATAATAAATTTGTTACGAATGTGTCAAAATTCTGGTGAATATTTTGAAACTAATTTGACTGAAAGCCAGCTTCCAGTCAAATTGCTTTCAAAATATTCAACATCATACATATATAATGACTGTAAAAGTGGAATTCTGGGATTTCAGGTTCAAATGGATAAAATGTGGTAATTCATTGGTATAGATTTGGGGCCTACTTCCCTGATAATGCAGGTTATTAGGCCAATATTGGCCCAGTAACCTGCATTATCATTTCTGTTTTAGTAAATGTGATGTCACCGATAATTAGAAAGTTATTGATTGTCACAAGAGAGCCGCAGACACAAAATATATATATAATATCCATTTCGTCCTGGTCGCGAAAAAACAATGTTGAAGATAAACAATCCGATAAACTCGATCATCGACGCGCGTCTTTGTTTACAGTTTTCGAGATAACTAACTTGAAGCACTGTCAGTAATAAGCCTGAGTTAAGATGCCGAAGCGGTCAGATATATAGGCATCACACTTTCCGATTGGCAGTTTCGTTATTCCGTGTTATCGGTCTACTTTTTAGTCTGTGGCGTACACGAAATGTGCATAGATTGATGAATTGCACACACAAAAATATGTTATTTTCTAAACAGTTGACGCCATCTTTGCTAGATCTGATTAAATATGCATGTATTCTCGACCATTCAGATGGTGATACCCGTTGCCGAAACGGGTAATAACGTTATGTACTCGGATACTCCTGGAGTGAGTTCAGGAAGGCGAATGTTCGGCTAACATTCGCGATCTACGCGGTACAGTGTTCAGTATATATAATGGAAAATGTTTTTCGTGCTCCTGAACGCACCCCAGGCACGGGTAAAACAACTATGTATGCATGTGCATATCTATGTAAAAGCGGAGATTTTCGGTTACATATTATGTATGAAATAGCGAAATCGAAAACAACCGAATGTCAGGTTTGCAGATTTTGTAAATCGCTTCCATTTCCGTTATAAGACAAATTTGGCATAACACACTAGCTGCAACTGGTGCATATATTGTTCTAAAAAGTTATGCTTATTACGTCGGCTCAAATTAGACTATATTGTAATAAACCCATTTCAGAGAATATCTTGGTTTATTCAACCAGATTTCAAAAGAAATTGTGGATTACAAATTTATTCAAATATACGCACAGTCATCACACTAGCTTCATACTCAGTAAAGAATACCCAGGTGCGGAGTTCACACACGTCCATTTTATACAAAATTAGAATTGATTACGATGATGACATTTCGACAATTATCATTTACAGCCACAAAAAAGCTAAAGGCGGATACACATACGGCTCCAATTGCAATTTAAATTTACATGTACGGGTTCTTGACAGACTATAGACCGATTCCACTTTATGTTTAATGACGCGTAGTAAGAATATTTGTAGCGTTAATGAATACATTTGATTGCGCGTTTGACTTTTTCCGTGACGGGTTTAAAATATTTCATGATACCTTTAACATATTGTAGGACGGGTTAGACTTTCCATTAGACGCGCCTATAAAATAAATAAAATGGGTTTGGTGTTTGGCCATGCCTGGAAATGCTACGAGTTTTGGACGCGTTAAAGACGCATTTTTGTTTCGTTTTTGCTTCGTCAAACAGTAAAGCTAACTACGGTCTGTACTGTAACGTACATCGTCTATTCGTAGCCTAGGATTCTATTAGGACAAGAGCTGTTCAATTTCTAAACAAACATCTTTGAGAAAGGGGGTGGCCTATATATAAATATCCTGGACTCAGAACTGGAATATCGCTATATATTATCATTGCATGATGATAACCGAGTATTGTATTAGAGCCAAGAAATGTGGTAAAATAGGTACTCATTTGATAACTTGAAGGCTTTTAATCAATGTGATCTTACTTCCCAGTCTCAAACTCCTGTTAGCATTTGGAATCGCATGAGAACATGTCATGTGCCTCCAATCGCAAAATAATTATTTTGTTACCAACATAAGAAGCGATCTCCTGCATTTTAATTCTCGGGCGTTCAAGCACCATTTCTTGCATGTTTGATTCCACTTTGGTTCATTTTATGTTAGTCGCTTGCATTGAGCTGTAGTGGTGTAACGATACACCTAGCTGATGATACGATACAATTCTCAATATGGTTCTCACGATATGATATGTATCGATACACATCATTTTTCTTACTGCAGAATACAGAATCTTCGAAAAAATTGCATTAAATCTCAGACATTTTAGCACAAAGCTTTGCACTAAAATTGCATTCAAAATATTCAACTTTGGCTGCTCAGTTGTATGACTGTCTTGAAAAGGATGTTAGTGAGACTGGAACCCTGCTGTAGTGACCACTGGAAGAATATTTCGGAATTTGATAACTTACTACTGGCCAGTACTGAGTAGCACTGAAATCATGCTGGAATGACTGGCTTGGTTTACAGTAAATAATTTCTTTGCTATGTAGTATGATTAATGAATAGTTAAAAAATAATTGCCACATTTTTGAAAATCTAAATCAGGTTTAATAAACTTTAACTGAGAACAACATTCAAAATTTAATAATCAGTTAATCAGTAATAATCACCCTCAAAGTTCATCAATATTATAGTACTTGTACTTGTAGCAGTGTGACAGAGTCACACCAAGTCCAAGTAAGTGTAATGGCAATGCTAGTAAGAAGAGTTCTGCAACTACATGTACCAGAAATCTGCCTTAATCTGCTGAATATTTTGCCACTAATTTGACAGAAAGTCATTGCTGATTGAGGCAGCAATGATTTCCTGGCAAATTAGTTGTAAAATATTCAATACTGATTAATTCAGATTTCTAGTTTCAAAATACTCAACAGAAATTACAGAAGCTTAACCAGGCAAATTAGTTGTTAAATATTCAATTGATTAATTCAGTTTTCTGCTGAAATGTTCTCGCTGTGGCGGTCTAGAACAGTTTCAGAATGTTGTTTACAAACGGCGAGAAAGGATAACAAATATTTTCACGATGTTCGATTGAATTAATTTAGTATCGGGAATAAAACAAAATTGTGAAGTATATTTGTTGATATGAATGTTTGCGACAAGATTTTGCAATGGTTTACATAATGTACTTATGCACAAATGTATTCCCGTTGTTGGTGATTGTACATTGTATATGTACGAAACTACAAGTAGTATGCTAGCTCCATCTATTAAATCCACAGACCTGTATTGCTATAGAATGCTTATGGTCATTCAAAGGCGGCATTTCCGAGCAGTATTTTCTAATATCTACCTGTCGCTGGTGACTGGTACATATTATTGTGAATAAAACGTTACAATGAAGACAAAAGGACGCTCGAGAAACGTCCACAGTTGATCATGCTAGATCTATTTTGTAGTTTTGTCTGACATTTTACCGGAAATATTAGTCCCGTGAATCTTTTCAATGTTCTCATTCGGTTGCTTTCACATTTACTTTTTAGAAACATCCAGCACAGCGAAACATGGCGACCTGGTGAGATTTGACTTAGTTTGTTCTCATCCAGTTGCTTTCGCATTTACTTTCTATAAACATCCAGCGCAGCGGAGCGTGCGTCCTTGCGAGATTTGACATAGATTATTTTTCGCGATAGACATATATACCCGTTTGTGTTTTTCATTTTGCCGTGTCATGTTTTGTTTTTTGCGCGCATATGTTTTGCTGCTGTCACATTTTTAAACTTAATTCTGAGCTGTACTGTAACTGCCACGCCCACTGGATCGTTGGCAGATCGATACGGGAAGAAGCATATCGAAAATCATATTGTTCGCTTGTGTATCACGATGCATCGATGAATCGTTACACCCCTATTGAGCTGTCTGGGTCTTTCTAGATTGTATCGATATTGTGTTAAGAATTAGTACTCTAATTGTTTATAATAACATTTCTGAAAGCCTATCTGGCGATTATACTGGAGGCAGTTATAGTGGTCGGTGACACCAATTTTTGTTCTATTAGCGTTATGTTAGCAATTGTCATTCAAAGTAAAGATTGTAGGGTCTTTTCAGATATTATCAATACTAGTGGTTGAACTAGTCGAAATATTCCCCGTTACATAGTTATTTGTGTATTTGTTCAAGTTCCCCTACCCTAACACACAATTACATGTATGATATAATCGAAAATCTCGATTATATTTTCAAAATGATTGTGATTATGAAAACTGAATAATCGTGCAAGCCAATCTAGAGGATTAGCATAAACAACTCAAATTTCGAGGAACCCACAGAATAGGGGTTGATCAATTGTTACAACAAAGCATTGTATCACGATCACTCCAAACTTTAGTGACCGAAGTATATAAAGAAACAAAGTGGCTCCTATACATTACAGATTGCCATGCACATAGCAAAATAAACTCGCTAAAGAATTCAACACACACTGACCCCCTACTTTACACCACTAGCAAATGCTGTGACACCACACAAAAACCTATCTTTGGACATCAGATGAACCCGACGTTGGGTCAGAGAACACTTCACATATTCAAACTCCAAGTACCTACTACTGCTATTGCTGCTGCTGCTGCTACTACTACTACTACTACTACTACTACTACTACTGCTGCTGCTGCTGCTACTACCACCTCCACTACTACTACTACCACCTCCACTACTAATAGTACTGCTTCTGCTCCTGCTACTACCTGTACTACTACACCTCAGTCTATCTAAACAATATCTATTTATTTATTTCTGTTTGCTATCTTGCTATGTTTCAGCCTATGGGGATGATGATGATGACATAAAATACATCATTAACTTACAGAAATCAGGCCGTGACTCTCCCGGACAGTCTGCACCCACATCCAGCTCTAGTACTTCTGTTCCTGGACCGGGCCCTCATTTCAGTGCTCAGCCACAGGGATACTCATCGTCACCCCCAAGAACACAACAGATAAATGCTGGTCAGGAACAGCCGGCACCAATTCCTGCTCAAGCTCAGGTGGCACCTCAGCAACAAGCAGTCACACCACTTCTTCAGCAAGAACAACCCCAACAACTACCACCCAACTACCAACAAAATGTGACATTTGGTCAGCAAGTACATACATTACATATGGCACCACCATTACATCTTCGCCCAAATCCAGGGCAGCCAACATTTCTACCGCAGCAACAGCATCTGCTAACCACGGCAGCGCCACCAGAACTGGCTCAACTGCACCAGCATCTGCTAACCACGGCAGCGCCACCAGAACTGGCTCAGATGCACCAGCAACTACTAACAACGGCAGCGCCACAGGAGCTTGGTCAGGTGCACCCACATGCACAGCTTCTTACCCAAGAACATATCTTAGCACAGGCTCCTGGCATATCTCAGTCAATGCCGTCATTGCTTACTGGAGCGATGGCACCACCACCGTCAGTCTGCACACAAACTATCATCACTCCAGGACCACATCAGTTACATATGCCCATGTTAATGGCTACAGAAGCTTCAGTTGCACAGGGAGCTCTTCAGGCAGAAGTGCCGCCAGGAAGCTCACAAACATACGAACTAACGGCACCAATGCAACAACAAGTAAACCAAGCAGCCGCAGCAACTCAGCTTCAAGCTGTTGCTGTTGATAGTAGTGTATTCTTGCAACACATATCAGTTGAACAGCAGCAACACCAGCAGTCACTGCCACTACAATCTACAGTTGCTGGTACGACATTTGTGCCTGTGTCCGTTAGTTCTCACTTTGTCACAGATCAGCAGAACCTGGGTACTCTTCCTCAAGCCACGGTGCCTGTGCTTCTGCCACCAGGCCAGCATGTCAGTCTTCCACCTCCGACACATCCCCCTCCTGCCATCAGTACAGCACATGGCTTTCACGAGTTTCCGCAATATAACTCGTTAGTTGGAATGGGTGGCACTATCTTAGCCCGTTTCACAGAACCCCTTGTACGTGTACCGCCTCCAAGTAATGTTGATCAGGCGCCGGTTCAACAGATGCAGCCTTATAGTGCTAGTGAAATGACTCGTGTATGGCCAGCTGATGGTCAAATCTTAACGCCTGGACTATCAATGGCTGCACATTCCCCGCCATCACAAATGATGGCACCACCTCCTGGACTCCAAAGCCAGACAACTGGAGCCCCTATACAGACAGCAGAACAAACAAATACACTGCCACCAAATGTTCCTCAAGCCCTGTTTCATTCACAAACAGCCCCACCACCCCTACACATGCAGGCCGCTCCTCCACACCAATACAATGCAACATTTTCCCAGCACCCGCCTCATGTCCATCCTCCTCCCGGTCACCCTCTGTGGGGAGGACAATACTGAATAAGCCATTTTGTGGTGCACTCAAGCACATGCCAAAAGAATGAATGGAGGGATGAAGATTTGTGTTAGGTTTGATAACATTGATGTGGTTGACTGTGACCTGATTCTGCATCATCTGCTTGCCACAACAGCTGTACAAAGGTTAACCTGAATTACCATGCTAATGGCGACTGATTAACTGTTTCACAGACACATCCCAGAACAAGTCTATTTTTTCAATTTAAGACCTATTATGTTGAATATGTTGAAATTAATTTTGCTAGAAGCCATTGCTGCCTAAGGCAGCAGCAATGGTTTCCAGTCAAATTAAATTCAAAATATTCAACAGTTTTCCTACATGTTTGCCTTGAAGATGAGATTTTGAGAATTCATTAGTGAAAGGGTTAACGAAAAATTTCACAATATGAACCCTTCAACTGGTCCAGAAAATTGAAATTTAAAAATGTTTTGCTGAGTAAAAATGTCCAAATTGCGGGCCACTTGGCGTGTATTTTTATCCATCTCTAAGCGAAGCGAAGGATGACTTGACACAGTGATCTGAATGGCAGAACTGAGAATGCAGCAGAATGTTACAGTATTTCAAAATGGATCAATAAACGCAGGACCAGAGCTCTAGTTGACAACTTGCAGCTTGAATGACTGGATCAGTTATTGAGCCAGTGGTCAATTTTCATAAATCCTCTTCTCCTTGACCTGCAAAGTGACATTCTCAAGAATTCTTCAGAAGCCGTTTTTGACCGGCTTGGCCATTAAATAGTCAGTGAGAAATTGTTAGGTTGATATGGAATCCCCATATATATATATATATATATATATATCTATCTTCCTCAAGCCATATATATATATACACATGTATATATATATATCGATCAATGGGTCAAGCAGTCCACTGGATTCCCGAGAAAGATTTCTGATAACTACATATATTTACAAACTAAACATACACTGTCAGTATTTGCTCTTCCACCCCTAACCAGTGCCAATACACGGCATTATTTACATCTGACACTACCCCCCCCTCTCTAAAAGCATTTACATCTGACACTAACCCGCCCCCCTCTCTCTAAAAGCATTATTTACATCTGACACCCCCCCCCCCCCTCTCAAAGCATTTACATCTGACACTACCCCCCCCCCCCCTCTTTAAAAGCATTTACATCTGACACTACCCCCCCCCCCTCTAAAGATTTCTGATAACTACATATATTTACAAACTAAACATACACTGTCAGTATTTGCTCTTCCACCCCTAACCAGTGCCAATACGCGGCATTATTTACATCTGACACTACCCCCCCCCCCCTCTAAAAGCATTGACATCTGACACTACCCCCCCCCCCCCCCTCTATAAAAGCATTATTTACATCTGACACTACCCCCCCCCCCTCTAAAGCATTATTTACATCTGACACACACACCCCCCCTTACCCCCCCCCCCCCCCCCCCCTCTAAAAGCATTTACATCTGACACTACCCCCCCCCTCTCTAAAAGCATTATTTACATCTGACACTACCCCCCCCCCCCCTCTCTAAAAGCATTATTTACATCTGACACTACCCCCCCCCCCCCTCTAAAAGCATTATTTTCACATTTCTGTTACAAAAGAGTCACTATCATAGAAGGAACGGTTTTGTTTCATATTCTATGAGGTCTGTGATAATATATATATTTCAAAGACAGCTATTTTTATGAGCAGAGGTTTATTTAATGTGCTGCATACAGTTTGATGTATGCACCATGTGAATCAATTAATTAATTAATTAATCAATTAAAGCTCAGTGTTTAGCTCAAGATCATGTATATTTAATAATAATAATAATAATAATAATAATAATAATAATAATAATAATAATAATAATGCATTCATATTATTGTACGTTACAGATGTGAGTGGGTGTATGGTTCTGTATTGGATGAGAATATATCACACATGTCTTGTAGCCCAGAAATAACTTCACTCTTTAAGCCTCAAATTTTTTCAAGAAAATTATAATTTTCTCCTAGAAATTGTGCACTATTTTTTAAATTTTATCACTGGAATGACTGGCTCGGTTACTGAGCCAGTCATTCTGGTGGTAAAATTAAAAAAATATTCATCTCTTGGTCTGCAAATTGGACAATTCTCAAGACCACTGCAGAATCCATTTTTGACCGACCGGCTTCCAATCAAATTAAGTACAGAATATTTAATAGAACATTTCTTACATTGTTTTCAAAAGTGTATTGTTTAGAAACATGTGACCTTATTTCTGCGCTGTACTGTGTCAGAGAGACCCACACTGTAAATTTCCTCTGTACATATTTAATGTGTGTATGTTAGGTGCAGGAGCCTATGAGTGCAATATGCCATGCATACTATCTACTATTGTAAAAATGATAGTGATTTATTTTGAAAATAAAGAGTAAGATGTATGTTATGTTAGCAGCATCGTTCAGTTTCAACTGGCACTTAGCAATGGAGGTATGGGATCTGTCACTCGAGTATATGCTGTCATAGTCAAATAACCTAATAATAGGTTACGGGTATTTTTTCCACGTAGTCAATAGTTTGCGTAGCGTGGTTGGTAGGTTACCTTATATTTAATTGCAGAGATTAATATGTGCATCAATCTTGGAGAAACAACTTTCTAGATGGATTAGAAGCATTGCCATTGTTCATGATGCACAAATATCTACAGGCATGATTTTTTTGCAATTTTTAACATAAACATTTTTCTACCTGTCTGAAAATAAAGCGTGAATTCACTTTAAAGTAAACTAGTTTACATTCTGCACTCTGTAACATTGGGTAACCAGCACAGGGTAACCAGCACAGGAACTACTGGTTTGGCGACGGCAAATATCAACGCCTGGTCAATTGTACGAATTGTTTGTCTTTGAAAATTCTAAAATTTAAAAAAAATTTCTTTTGAATATTTTGAAACAGAAACCATTCAAATTAGTTTTAAAATATTCCAGCTTACCTGTATAGTTACCTTAAAATTGGGAATTCTGGCAATTCAGGATTCAAAGTATATAAATCGATTTCAACACGTGAAAAAGAGGGTGGAGCTTAGTTAGAAATGGGCAGGGCATAGCTAGAAATGGACGGGTCACAGCTAGAAATGTGTAGGCATAGCTAGAAATGGGCGGGGCATAGCTAGAAATTGGAGGGGCATAGCTAGAAATGGGTAGGGCATAGCTAGAAATGGATTGGGGTTTAGCTAGAAATGGGCGGGGCATAGGTAGAAATTGGTGGGGCATAGCTAGAAATGGGCAGGGCACAGCTAGAAATGGGCGGCATAGCTAGAAATGGGTGGTGCATAGCTAGAAATGGGTGGGGCATAGCTAGAAATGGGCAAGGCCTAGTTAGAAATTGGTGGGGCCTAGCTAGAAATGGGTGGGGCATAGCTAGAGATGGGTGGGCATAGCTAGAAATGGGTGGGGTTTAGCTAGAAATGGATGGCCATAGCTAGAAATGGGCGGGCATAGGTAGAAATCGGCGGGGGCTTAGCTAGAGATGGGTGGGCATAGCTAGAAATAGGCAGGGCATAGCTAAAAATGGCAGGGTATAGCTAGAAATGGGCAGGGTAGTTAGAAATGAGCGGGCATAGCTAGACATGGGCGGGGCTTAGCTAGAAATGGGTGGGCATGGCTAGAAATGGGCAGGACCTAGCTAGAAATGGGTGGGGCATAGCTAGAAATGGGTGGGGCATAGCTAGAAATGGGTGGGGCATAGCTAGAAATGGGTGGGGCATAGCTAGAAATGGGTGGGACATAGCTAGAAATGGGTGGAGCACAGCTAGAAATGGGTGGGTCATAGCTAGAAATGGGTGGGACATAGCTAGAAATGGGTGGGGCATAGCTAGAAATGGGTGGGACATAGCTAGAAATGGGTGGAGCACAGCTAGAAATGGATAGGTCTAAAGGAGGATAAATAATAACTTCTCAGAAATCCAAGTACAGTATACAGCACCGTCGTAACACTTTCTATTGAATACAATTTTAGAAAATTTATCACTGGAATGACTGGCTCGTTTATCGAGCCAGTCATTCCAATGGTAAATTTTCAAAAATTGTATTCTCTTGTGTAAATGGACATTCCACAAGCCCATAACAGATGCCAGTTTTGGCCGGCTTGACCATTAAATGGTTAAGTGACCACATTACGGAGCACAAGCAATGAATCACTATTGACAGGTGGTCTCATTATACAGGTACCTTGATATGGACTGATGCCAATAGACGGTAGCCATCCATTAACCCTTTCAACCATAAATTCCCAGTATCTCAATCTCGGGGAAAACAAAAAAGGAAACCTGTTGAATATTCTGAAATTAATATGACTGAAAGCCATTGTCTTAGGCAGTAATGGCTTTCAGTCATATCACTTTGAAAATATTCAACAGAATATTTATGCATCGAAAGGGTGAAAACAGTTGTTTTAGATTCTGAATCTGTCTGGCATCGTTATTCATGAGTATTTTGCTTGGCTTATCCTATTTTAGTAAAAAACATGCTGAAAATGAGATATAGGGAATTCATTGTTGCAAGTGTTAATATTTAAGTGATCACTTGTTTGGTTGCATCAAGCTAGTCAATTGGTCCCATTTCAAATTATCAAAAATTGTCTTTTTAGTATGCTAATGCCCATGTCTTAAGGCCACACCACAAGCCAGTGGTTTCCGACACACATGAAAGTTTAAACGTTTCACCTGAACGTGTTTGTGTTTAGCCAAACATCTTTGAAACTAAATTTGAATGCATGGTTATTATACTATATTAGGAATCAGCACAATGTCATTGAGGTCATAAGGTCAATCTCATTGTGACCTTGGTATAAAGCGCAAGTTTTTCAACATTAATGTGTGTTTTTGGCTCTATTCCGTCCTCTATCAGGATTCAAGGATTGAGTATATTTGTTGGATTTAAAATTGATACAGAACTAAAATTTTCAACATTAACTGTTTGAATTTAGCTGGAGTGGAGGATGTGAAGCGTCATATGACTGGATAGCTGTCCTGAAATTGAGACTGACATTGCAGGTGTTAAATGATTATTAAATATATTATAGCGTTATGATGCGCTGTGATACACGTGTTTGACCATTGCTATCTTCTAAAAACCCTATCTCTAATTGATGAATCCAGTTTCTCAGTTAATCATATGACGTTATAATCAACTACGTGACGTGTAGTCCTAATCAAATATGTCATAAATGACCCGATTTAGTCCCTCTTAAGCGCTTAATAGTCTGTCATGAATTGTTTGTCATTATTTAATAAGCATGCTGTTTAATATTTTGAAACAAATTTAACTGGCCACTGTTAATGCCATTGGCAGCAACAGCACCCAGTAAAATTAGTTTAAAAATATTCAAGAGCTCACCTGTATAGTTTTCTTAAAATTGATAGTCATGGAGTTCTGAGATCGCTCTATCCCAACATGGACAAAGTGTATGTCTGGAGCTTAGCTAAAGATGGGTGGGGGTTAGCTAAAACTTCCATTCATAACCTAGTATGCGAAAACATTGGATACACATATTTCTGACTGATATTACCAGTATATGAACCATTGCATGGCGAGTTCAGCCAAAACCGGACTCTGCAGGACTATATCCATTTGCATTCATGGCGAGGTAGACGGAGGTGGAATATAAGCCATTGCCCGTCTTATTAACCCTTTGACACTCATATCAGCCAAAAATGGCTTCTGCAGTGATCTTGAGAAATGTCCATTTGCAGACCAAAAGAAGACTATTTTTGAAAATTTACCACTTGAATGACTGGCTCGATAACCGAGCCAGTCATTCCAGTGGTAAATTTTCAAAAATAGTCTTCTTGGTTTGCAAATGGACACTTTCTATGAGAAAATTGAAATTTTCTTGAATAAATTTGATGGTTAAAGGGTTAATGACGCAGATACTGGCTGCCTGTCACTAATGGACTGTGTAAATTGTTATGTATATTCTATTATAGATCTATTCTGTGAATATCCTGTGTATATACATGTGTATAATCTGTTTATTGGGTTGATCCATCATATGGAATTAAAGTTATGATCTCTGAATTCGTGTTTCTTGGTGAACCTTGGCTCAGTTGTCCACCTTCATGCTGCTTAGCCAGGCTAGAAATTGATCCTGTGATCCTTAACTCTTTTTATCATCTTCACTCCTGGTAGAACTGAATGTCTGGCGCTGATCTTAGTGTAGGTAGAGTCCAGAATGCTGGCCCTATCAGGTCTTATGCCTCATATAGAGGTCTGAGGGTGGGGTGGGGGGGGGGGGGCGGGTGGTAGTGTCTACAACATGTACACTGTTGCTATGAAACTTAACTCTTTAAGCATAAACATCACTTGCTGATTGTCTATCTGCATCACTCTATTTCACCAAAACACAAAATTAAACTAGAAAAACCTTGTATCGGCCGATATTCGGGATGATCCACAACATGCAGGGATTTTTTTTTACTGGACGCCATTCTATACTCCTCCAGGGATGAATTGTAGATTGACTCTGTTATGATGTTAAGAATCTGCCGGAGAATATATCCTCAAAGCTTATCAGGATCCATTCATCAATAACTGTAATAGATTTACAGTAATACAACAGGGGTGAATATAAAATCTGGCCAGTAACTCTAATAGATTTACAGTAATCCAACAGGGGCGAATACAAACTCTGGCCAATAACTGTAATAGATTTACAGTAATCCAACAGGGGTGAATACAAAATCTGGCCAATAACTCTAATAGATTTATAGTAATCCAACAGAGGTGAATATAAAATCTGGCCAATAATATCTCAATGATTAGGAATATACTATCCCCATCATGGCCTTCAAATTTTATCGACATCCGTTCACGAATAACTGAGTAGTGATTTTACAATTTAAAGGGTGGGGGTATTCTTTTAAAGCCTGCCATTCCGGAATGATATCGAGAGATAGCCATAGAATATCTCATGTTTTCTCGGGATCTGTTCAACAACGGTGGAGCAGTGATTTTAACATTTATGGATTGGGCATGTGGTGTGCCCTTGTTATAACCCATCATGGTGCTGAAACAACAGTTGGCCTCCAAATGATGTCATTAGTGTAACCCCTAGAATATAGTAAGATCCATTCATCAATGACAGATTAGTAGCGATTTTAAAATTTAAAGAGGCTATAGGTGATATATCTCAAAATATAATATACTGAAACATGTCCATAAAACTCATCAGGTGGGTCAATACATACACGCAACTCCCGCCCGCATGCACGCATCCAAGAAAATGTTAATTAATGCCACACACATTAAAATGCAAATGCATATTTAACGGTTGAATCTTTACCCGGTTTGCCGAGAAAGCAGAGTACTTGCTATTTAGTTGCAACTTGTGATTTATAAGTAAACAAACTTGTGATTTATAAGTAAACAAAAATTATTATCGCACAATTTATGTCACATAATGTTTCGTGGTGGTTGTCCTCCTGACGTGTACATCTACACCGTAGAAACACTTAGCAGCCCGAGGATAACTTTGACGCTTAGTGGCCAAGTAAGTGTCTCTAGTAAATTGTGGGAGGCTGGCGAACTGTCTAGGCAGATTTGAGATTTCCGAGGTCTTTCCAACTGAGGAATCCAGTTTTAGTATCTCTTCGCCCATGTTGGAACCAATCTATCCCTGCACTCCCTGAATCTCAATTTCCGGAAAAGCATACAGGTAAGCCGTTGAATATTTTGAAACTAAATTGACTGGCACCATGTCAAATTTGTTTCAAAATATTCAACAGAATGTTTATTAAATAGTAAATACGAGTTTTGAATCTAGACCCCGGATCAGCAGCAGCAGCAGCGGTGGTGATGATAGTGCTAATAGTATAGTTATGGTAGTAGTTGTGGTGTTAGCAGCATATGCCTGGATTTTTACCCTCGCCCCATATGGGGAAGAGGGTATTGCGAACGGCTGTGTGTGTGTGTGTGTGTGTGTGTGTGTGTGTGTGTGTGTGTGTGTGTGTGTGTGTGTCTGTGTGTCTGTGCGTGCGTGTGCATTTGTGTGTCCGGACCTGTATCTAAAAAACTGCTGATCCGATTTGTCTCAAATATTAACTCGACAAAGGAACTTGGGTGCAAGAGGTTTCCAGATGATCTGGATAAGAGCACTGTGATCTGGATCAGATCAATGTATGAATCAGTGGATGGCTTTGAAACTACTGGTGCGTTTTGGCTGAAACTTTAACACAGGAAATGGTGTGACCATACACTAGGGTTACACAACTTGGCGTGATCCATGAAAATCCAGGAAATCTGGTAACTCCAAAAATTTAGTGTGACAAAAACGGGAGGGCGAGGGTCTGCAATCTATGATTGCTGTTGTTGAATGGCCAAGTGCGCTTATGCCATGGCGTCCGTCCAAGTTTTAGTTAGCAGGGAGTATCCTTAATGCATAGAGATTTAAGTTTGTTCAAACGAAGCTGATCGGCCAGTTTGGCCAGCGGCCATCTTGGATTTCTGCTGATTTTTAAAAACGCCTTTAAAAATCTTCGCCGAAACCACTTGAGGGATCGATTCAGAACTAATGAAATATCATCTAGGGCAAGAGCTGAACCAAGTTTGTTCAGGGGAGCTTGATTGGCCAAATAGTTTGACGGCCATCTTGGATGACCTAGTTTTCGCGAAAATAACCTCCATAACCTTGGAACGAATTGGGCCAAAATTTGGGAGATATGATTATGGAATAAGGGCCAATAAAGTTTGTTCAAGGAAAGTTGATCCATCAAAAAACATGGCAGGCGTGGCTAATCAAAATGTAACGTATTTGGCTGGCGGCGATATTGGATTTTTTATTTGATGGATTTTGAGGCCGAAATTGATCTTATATTTATTTTTTGGTATCCTGATCTCAAATTTGCCATTTTCGAAACTGTCGGATAAACGGTTTGGTGGCCATCTTTGATCATTTTTCCGCCGAAAGCTCCCATACTAAAGCAATGGACGATTTAATGTCTTCTCGAGAACCACTGGGCCGATTTCAAGTATATTTGGCAGGAACACTCATTAGGGCATAGCGATTTAAGTTTTTTCAAATGATTTCGATCGGCCAATTTGGTCAGCGACCATGTTGGATTTTGGCCTATTTTTAGAAACATCTTTAAGTCTTCTTTTCCGAAACCATTTCAGCGATCGATTCCTAAGTCATGAAATATCATCTAGCGCAAGAGCTGAACCAAGTTTGTTCAAGGGAACTTGATTGGCCAAATCATTCGGCGGCCCTCTTGGATGAACTAGTTTTCATGAAAACGATTTCTTCCGCAGAACCGCTGAAAAAACTGGGTCCTAATTTAGGAGAGGTCATTAGGGCCTAAGGGCTATTAAAGTTTGTTCAAGGGAAGTTGATGGGTAAAAAACATGGCCGCCCTGGACCAATCAAAATATAGCACCTTTAGCTGCCATTTGGATTTTTTATTTGATGTATTTTCAAGCCGAAATTGGTTATATGTGTCAGATAAGCGGTTTGTCGGCCATCTTGGATTGTTTTCACGCCAAAAGTTCCCATACTAAAGCAATGGGAAATTTAAAATGTCCTCTCAAGAACCACTGGACCTATTTCAAATATATTTGTCAGGAGACATTCCTAGGGCATAGAGATCCATGTTTGTTCAAACAAAGCCGATCGGCCAATTTGGCCGGTAGCCAGCTTGGATTTTGGCTGATTTTTATGAACATCTAAAAAGCTTCTCTGAAACCATTTGGCGATTGATTTTAAGAGCTCAACCAAGTTTGTTCAAGGGAACTTGATTGGCCAAATGGTTCGACGGCCAGCTTAGATGACCTAGTTTTTTGTGAAAACGACTTATCCGCTGGATGGATCGGAACAAAATTTGGGAGATATGATTAGGGACTAAAGGCCATTAGAGTTTGTTCCATGGAGATACGTCAACACAACATGTCTGCCATGAATCAATCAAAATTTAGCTTTTTTGGTGTTTTATGCAAATTTCTGAGAAATTCATTACAAGACAATTTATTAACCACTAGGTCAATTTTATTAAAACTGCTAAACCTTCTTCACCGAAATTTGTTTGATAAATTTTTCCAGTGGTCATCTCGTTTTGTTTGGTTGTGCCAGTGGCCAATAATCGCAGCGATACAAGCCCTTTTTGCCTCTTGTTTGTAATATCCAGGTGGGTAGTAATTTTGTCGCCATTGATAAACTGAGATTGGTCGAATTTATTGTGATCCGTATTAAAGTGATTTAATTACTTTCCATGTTTCACGGACGTCACTTTTTGTATATTCAAATTTATCTGTGTAGTACATTTTAGATTGCGTTCATAACTAGTCTAATCTATTGCTATATGTTTTGAATTTTGTTCACTTGTATGTTGTTGGGGTCTTGAAGAATGCCAAATAAAGGCTGTGTTTCTTAGTGTGGTTATCAATCATTTTGTCAAGCGTGGTTTAGTAGTGTTTGATTTGAACATTATTACCTCGTAGTGAGAATGAATTATCATACGCACCCATGCATAGGTTGTAGAGCGATGTAGGCATCTTCCACACGTTATTTGAGCTGTTGCATCATTCCAGTTTGATTGAGCCATTTTTGTCTCGCCTGCGAAGCGGAAAGCGAGACATGTGCGTCACTTTTCCGACCGCATCAATGTAAAGATTTTGCGTTCTTAGCTTATATTTCAGGATCAGTTAATTCTATAGCAACTAAACTTGGCTATGTTAGGAAGCAGTATGGTGATACTGAAGTCACAAGGGCAAGGTCACTGTGACCTTGACGCAAAACTGTGTTTTTCAATGTTAAGATCAATGCCACTGTGACAAACAGGAAATGGGCGAGACATTTAATTCCGCGGAATTCTTGTTGTTTTGAAATTTTCAATATTGTTTAAGCTAAAACCTTTAATCATACTTTTTCGATTGCAAATGCTTTTTGTTTGTACATTTTTCAAGATAGAAAACGGGTATGTGATCAGAGATGTCAGCTACACATACTTTTGCTTTCGTGGCAGTGTTATTATTACGAAATGTGCTATCAATTAATGTAGCTGTAAAGTCAGTAATCCTGGCGGCTTTAGGAATAGTAGATATTTAGAAGATTTGCCAAGTCATGAGCGGAGTAGCAATTGTGTTTCGTGAGGTCGATGTTTAAATCACTCGTAATGTAGGCTAATTTGTTTTCATTCAGAATTATATTTAGTTGTTGAGTAAGTGAGTTAGTGATTGATGAATGTTTTATTGTACATATCAGGTGATCTGTATACATATCAGGCGGTCTGTATACATATCAGGTGATCTGTATACATATCAGGTGGTCTGTATACATATCAGGTGGTCTGTATACATATCAGGTGGTCTGTATACATATCAGGCGGTCTGTATACATATCAGCTGGTCTGTATACATATCAGGCGGTCTGTATACATATCAGGCGGTCTGTATACACATCAGGTGGTCTGTATACATATCAGGTGGTCTGTATACACATCAGGTGGTCTGTATACATATCAGGTGGTCTGTATACACATCAGGTGGTCTGTATACATATCAGATGGTCTGTATACACATCAGGTGGTCTGTATACATATCAGGTGGTCTGTATACATATCAGGTGGTCTGTATACATATCAGGCGGTCTGTATACATATCAGCTGGTCTGTATACATATCAGCTGGTCTGTATACATATCAGATGGTCTGTATACATATCAGGCGGTCTGTATACATATCAGGCGGTCTGTATACATATCAGGTGATCTGTATACATATCAGGCGGTCTGTATACATATCAGGTGGTCTGTATACATATCAGGTGGTCTGTATACATATCAGGCGGTCTGTATACACATCAGCTGGTCTGTATACATATCAGATGGTCTGTATACACATCAGGTGGTCTGTATACATATCAGGCGGTCTGTATACATATCAGGCGGTCTGTATACATATCAGGTGATCTGCATACATATCAGGCGGTCTGTATACATATCAGATGGTCTATATACACATCAGGCGGTCTGTATACATATCAGGTGGTCTGTATACATATCAGGTGGTCTGTATACATATCAGCTGGTCTGTATACATATCAGGTGGTCTGTATACATATCAGCTGGTCTGTATACATATCAGGTGGTCTGTATACATATCATATGGTCTGTATACATATCAGATGTCTGTACACATATCAGCTGGTCTGTATACATATCAGGTGGTCTGTATACATATGAGCTGGTCTGTATACATATCAGATGGTCTGTATACATATGAGCTGGTCTGTATACATATCAGATGGTCTGTATACATATCAGCTGGTCTGTATACATATCAGGTGGTCTGTATACATATCAGGTGGTCTGTATACATATCAGATGGTCTGTATACATATCAGGTGGTCTGTATACATATCAGATGGTCTGTATACATATCAGGCGGTCTGTATACATATCAGCTGGTCTGTATACATATCAGGTGGTCTGTATACATATCAGGTGGTCTGTATAAATATCAGGTGGTCTGTATACATATCAGATGGTCTGTATACATATCAGGTGGTCTGTAAACATATCAGGTGGTCTGTATACATATCAGGTGGTCTGTATACATATCAGGTGGTCTGTATACATATGAGCTGGTCTGTATACATATCAGATGGTCTGTATACATATCAGGTGGTCTGTATACATATCAGGTGGTCTGTATACATATCCGTGCCATCAAGCAGTTCACTTAAATGTAGTTTCCTGGAAATTGAGGTATAGTTAAGTCTGTGTTGATGTGGTTTAAGTGTGATGCGTAATTAGCATACGGCACTACAACAAACAGTGTTTATGCCTAGCAGAAACGAAATGAAAGAGCATGATGTTTTGGTTGTAAAACAATAGCATGATATTTCCAAAGATATTGGTCCGGATCCCAGGATGATTCATCATAATAATAAAAATGTGTTACCTTTCTGTGATGTATTTCCGTGATTGAATGTATCTTTCTTGACGATCTAGGTCACCTCTTCAGCACTAACTGACGGTCGCTGTCTACTCTGGTAGAGTCGCATGACAACTAGTGACCGGCAGTTAGTGCTGAAGAGGTGATGAAGATGGTCATAAAATACACATTCAAACAAATACCGCATCCCGAAGCGGGAAGTTCTAATTTTCTGTATTATAATAAACCCAATAATCTTACCTATTATTGCCCGTGTTGGGCTAGTACCTCTCCCCACGCGATATACACATCTATGAATAAAAAATGATTCTATAAATGAATAGGTTTGCGGTTGCGTGATTAACTCATTCTGAAACCATTTATATCTGCTCCCACTCATTGAGCAGTGCACTCATGCGGCTGCCATGAATTTTATGTATTGGTGATTCTGTGTTCATTAGCGAGGCGGAATTAGCATAAGCCAGCACAAGGAACAGCATTTATGACTATATCAAGCGATATAATACGCACATATATTAACAAGCGTACTTAGAAATTGCATACATTCGCGACCTCCCGTTTTGTGACATCGTAAAATCTTAGTTTTTCGGATTTTTTTATTTTTTCGGATCACGCCCAAAGGTGTGGAATCCTAGTGTATCGTACGCTCATACACTTGCTTGTTTTCAAAAACACACGTGTCATGC